>VXAA01001958.1:144109-200428 GCA_013399115.1 Anseranas semipalmata
TTGATTCACTCTCCTCCTTGTGTCCTCATTTACCTTCTCACTTCTCCAAGGGAAACAGGCAGGCTGTAAAAGCTCTTTGTTTCTCTTCCATCCTCCCTGTGCGAGATCCTTGCTTTGAAATCCCCCCTCTCGGGCAAGGCTGGGCCCTGCCTTTGGGGACAGCTCGCTGCAAGGTGTGTAATTGCACAGGGAAGCTCATCCTTGCGTGAGATGAACCCAGCGCTGGTATTCATGGAGAAGCAACGGCCAGAAATACTATAACATCAACTGCTTCTCTTGTCCCTGTCTTGCAGCCTTGAGTTATGACAGTGAGGTGGTAAACACAACGGAGAAGGTAAGGGGGAGAAGTGAAAAGAGAGGACGTGGTGTTAACTGCTCTTCTCTTGGAGGGAAAAAGTCTTGAGACCTGCAGCCCTGTAGCAGCCCTATTTTGGACGGGGGCCGCTGCGAATGGGATGATGTTTCCATACCAGCAGCATATTTCTTACTGAAACACCCAAATCGAACCTTCTTCCTGCATGGGGAAAGGCCGTTAGCCTGATGGCATCTAACAACATAATCCAAAGCAGTAAAGCTTCGGGTCATTATTTTCTCACATTAGTACCAGAAAGAGCAACACAGAGGCTGTTGGAGAGGAATTTCCTTATATGAGGATATAAAACCTTGTCACAGCTCCAAATGAGGTGTCAGGACTTGTAGAGAGGGGAGCAGAAAGGAAGAGCGGGGATGTGGGAACATGGTGAACAGATTAATCAGGCTTTTATGTCTCTCTGGGTATCTGGATGCTCTCTCATCTGTAGGCTTTCCTCACCCAGGAGGCTTGGATCTTGTTTGTCCTCGATTCCACACTGAGATTATCATGGAAAACAAAATTCTAGCTCAGTTGCACTCTTTATTTTAAATCAACAGCATATTAACCTGCTGAAGGAATAATAAACTCTACAAACCCTGTAATAATTCCTAGGCTTGTTAGGGGAGTGCTTGTGTGAATTTAATAAAATTGCCAAGAAAACCTCCCTCAAGTAGCCTCCAGTGCAGCTTTTTGTAATCCAAGAGCTTTGAGAAGGCAGAGCTGAGTGTTTAAATTTGAAACCATCAATTTTATTTCAAGTTTATTACTACCACCAGCATTTTGAATTGCTTACTTCTGCCAAATATCTGCAGCAGCCATTTGAGAGCACAGCACAAATGCACGTTTTAAAGAAAGCCATTGGAACTCTTGAAAGATGCCGCTGCCTCAAAATAAAATAGAGCTTATATCCATCTAAACACCTGGTAAATGGAACAAGTATTGTATGCATTGCGTGAGTAAATCCTATAGCATGGGTTAATCTGGCCCATGTTGTGGGGATTCTCACCATGCAATTTAGCTTGTGCTTCGCAAGTCTTGTCTGATAGGTTTAAAACAGGGCCGATGGGGAGATGGTCGGTGTAGTACGCTTTGGACTGGATAATTTCTCGTTTACCATCTGCAAGCAGCGCATTACCCTGGCGATGGGAGAACTGGGGGTGATGGAGCGGAAAGAGCATCCCCGGCCAGGCTCGGTCCCGGCGGGGTGGTGGCGCGGGAAGCGGAGCGGTGCCACGGGCACGGCATGCCGGGGCCCTTCCCCATCCCTATTTCAGGGCTGCTGCCTCGACTCCATTGCCAAGCAAAACCAGCACCAGCGGGGCCGTTGGGGTGGAGGGTGCTGTTGTTTGCTTTAGTTTTGCAATTCAGTGTAAATCCCAGGTCTTCACAGAAGCAGCATTTTTGGCAGCACCAGCAAACTATCACAGGGTGTATTATGTCTCTATCAGCCTCCTGATGCTCATTCATACCTTGACGCTGCCTGCCTGTGTTGACAGATGGCTTTATCTTAAATTGCTTTCTCTCCTTGTGTCTTGTTTTAAATTTTTGTGTGTGTAAAGTTTTCATTGTCCAATTAAGCTGGAAGAATAGATCTTGCTCGTTAACAGTAAAAGCTAAACAACTTGGTCCTGTAGAATAAAGCTCAGTAGCTGATGTGGTCCTCCCTTAACAGGTTTGGCCATGAAGTCTTGGTGCTTTTGCCTTAGATGTAATTCAGCACATCAGCTGGGCTGATTCCCTATCAGTAGATGATTTTATTAAAAAAATCATATTATTTTTCCCTCTTCCTCCAAGAGTTCATTGCAAGGTTGGTGGCTCCACAGGACAAAACAGCATGGATTGAGCTTTTCTCCCACTTCAAGCTATGTTTTACTTTTGTTCTTGCCTTCCTGTTCTCCCTCTGCCTGTTGTGCTTAGTGGGGTGGTGATCTCCCACAGCACCTTAAAATAGATGTTGCTTCTTCTGTGTTAGACTTTATGTAATGCCTTTGTCTCAGAGCAGTGGGAACAGTAACAAAAGGATGTGGCGATGAAACAGAAAACCCAGAAATGATCAGCATCCAGAAAGCACAGTGCCTTGTCTGGAGGCGTTCACTGGGAGTGGGGAAATGGGGTGTCCAAGCCAGGAAAAAAGGAATATTTCATAGTCCAGGCAGGGCATAGTGCTCATAGCTGAGTGATGGCTGCTGAAACCCTGGGAATGCCTGAGGTCCTGCTTGTCCATCCCTGAAGAGGGCTTCTTTATTCTTCCTTCCCGTAGGCAAACCTTGACTGGGCCTTCAAAACCTGTGTCTAACCTCCATGAAGCCCATAAGCATGGAGATGAGTGGGATTTCCCCCCCAGCCTTCTAGCTGTTCTCAGAAATGGCCAGCTCTAGTCCTCGGGGGGCTCTATGGCTCTCCTGAAGTTTGGGTCTCAGCTGCTTCCACCATTTGGCTTAAGCAGAGGGCGTTTGCTTCTGCCCAAGCGTGCCAGAAAGTACAGCTTTGACTTTGCCCTATCCAGCCTAGGAAGCACTTTTGGCAAAAGAATGATTAATGTTGCTTAATTAAACCATATTCATTTAAATAGCACATTCTGCAATGCAATGTGTCTCTTGGGTTTCTTGTGTGCAGCAGTTTCTTCTCTGGCTTTTTTTTTGTAGTGATTCTATGACCCAGAAAAGAAGAGATTGCATTTTACGGCTGCCTCTGATCTGTCCTGCTGGTGCTTTTATTCCCTCTGCAGGGAGTTTTCTTTGCACAGCCAAAATCTCTGCTCTGGCTCAAATTAATAGGGTCAGGTCTGAAGAGATGATGATAAAGTTTTCCCATTTCTGCCCAGTTTATGAACATCTTAATTTTTCAGTAATTTGTGGCCAAACTTGCACTAGCAGTCATTTTTGGCAGCAAACTATAAGATTTCAGCCCTTGCACAAGGCTTTTGCTATTAATCACAGTGTGTCAGGGGACTCTTCCCAAGATCAGACTAGTCAGAAAAGCAGCAGTTGTTTCTGCTGTCTTCCTCCCTAGCAAATTCCACTGTACAACACCTTCTGCAATTTTTCCTTCTGAAAAGGCTATCTGGTTCCTTTCTGTGGGCTGTTTCTCCACACAGTAGTTTTAAGTCTAAATATAATCTCCTTCCCACGCAGGAAACTTGCTTTAAAAAAAAAAAACCAACAGGTAAATAATTTGAGAAGTGCAGAACTGTGAAACTTGGTTTGAGATATATTATTGATGCTAGAGAAATTGGCCGCACTGCTGTTGTCATTTCTTTTTCTTTTTCTTTTTCTTTTTCTTTTTCTTTTTCTTTTTCTTTTTCTTTTTCTTTTTCTTTTTCTTTCCCTTTTTCTTTTTCTTTTTCTTTTTCTTTCCCTTTTTCTTTCCCTTTTTCTTTCCCTTTTTCTTTCCCTTTTTCTTTTTCTTTTTCTTTCCCTTTTTCTTTCCCTTTTTCTTTCCCTTTTTCTTTCCCTTTTTCTTTCCCTTTTTCCCTTTTTCCCTTTTTCCCTTTTTCCTTTTTTTCCCCCTTTTTCCCCCTTTTTCCCCCTTTTTCCCTTTTTCCCTTTCTTTCTTGTGTTGGATCCATGTTTTCAGCTTTCTCCTGCAAAGGGGAAGGGAAATAAATGCAGTGCTGGAGCATCCACCAATTATTTCCAAAGCCAGACACGCTGATACTCTCCCCGGGTGGAGGTTGACCTTTGCATGGGGCCAGGAGCTGGGTCCTGGGAGGTGTGGGCTCAGGAAAGCATCTGGGATGGCTCGGGGGGCTGGAATGCGGTCCTGGCAGGGGGGGTTAACTGCAACCAACACTCTTCCAGTTGAACCACACAGTAAACGAGCATCTCTCTCTCTTTCAATTCTAGATTTTCAGAAGAGCTGACAAAAATGGTAAGTCTGGACATTCACGTTTCACTTTTTTTTTTTCGTTGAACTTTTGTCAGCATTCCTGTTTTTTTTTTCCCAGATGGTAACATCCAACTGTTTAAATGCCATTCTGTTTACTGGGTCTGACACTGATGCAGTTTAAGCTTTGGAAGAGATTTTGTCATTTCTTTGGCTGAGGTATTCTTAGAGCAGACGTGATACTAGTGTGCAAGTCTGCGTGGCAATATCTGCCAAATCTGGGGCAACTTTACAAGCCTGAAAAGAACATTTGAAAAAAAAAACCTCACAGCTAAGTGATAAGTGAGGATCCACCTCTTTGTAATCTTAGAATAGCTTTGTAAAATGGACCTAACCTGTGAATATTTGTAGCTTGGTTCCTGATGGACTGGGCACACACATCAAGGGGCAACATGCATTGATGTGTATTTTGGGTTTATGCCTGTTGAAACCTGGACAACTTCGCTGAAGCCTGGTCTTGCCCTAGGATGAGGAACAGCACTTCATTAAATGGTCTGGGAACCTGAAAGGAGGAAGCTGTTCTGCTGTGAGATAACACAGTTACAGGAAAAGGAGGCCATGGGGTCCCATTCCACCCTGAAAAGCAACTTCATTTTAGCTCCTAGCTAAAATCCCAAGAGCTTGTCTCTATTCTTTCCCTCTTGTACAACAAGAAAATCAAATATACACAAGACCGTGTGTGTTTGCAGAGGGATGTGTGGGAGGGCTGTGCAAGGAGCACAGAGGGGAGGAGGGTTTTTCCTTACTGGAGTTAAATGGGAGATACTTGATTTCTGAAAGAGCTGGTAAGGACTATCACTGCCACAGGCATGTAAGCAGTCAATGCCCTGACACCATAATAAGATTCTGAAATGTATTAATTGACTAAGCTGAGCAATAATGCAAAGCAAGGAGATGCTGAGAAGGCTGGCATGGGAGGAGCCCCCTAAGTGATGCTTGCAGGGAAAAATGAACTTCTGCTCTTGCCACCCATGCTGTCACACTTCATGGCCTCCCGAGCACCTAATTGTTGCAGTAATTTTTATTATTTGTTATTCCAATAACAAATGTTACTCCGCTGAACACAGCTCAGAAGGATGCATCTTAACATACCGGTCTTGATGCAGTTATTTCCAGTGGCTGCTTTTCGAACTCAGCCAGATGATGCTGCGCTTTTATTTTAGATGCAATTCAATTTATAACAGCTGTGATAGGCCTGGAGAACCAGAACTCAAAGTACAACATCTGATCTTGGCTGTCGTGCCAATGCGAAGAAGGATGAGGTACCTGGATGTTTCTCCCTTTGTAAGGCTCGAGCAAGCGAACTGCAGAAAACAGGCAGGGTCGCTCGGGCTGTGCGGGGAAGGAGGACAGCGAGCTGCTCAGATACAGCCTGGCACTTAAAAGCTTTTTCTTGTCCTGCTCATCCAACCGGAGGGAGTCTGGATTTGGGCAAAGAGGCAGAGATAAGCACCCCACAGCCGACCTTGGGGTGTCCATCAGCCACCCCGAGCACTGAAATGCCTCGCCATGGTGACTTGCATGGGCTGTCCTGCCCAGCAGATGCACCCACTGCCGCTTTTTGGCACGTTTTCCCCACGTCGACCCACACATTGCGTGATGGAGCCTGCGCACATGGCAAGACAGCTTTGGTAATAAGCGTTTCACACAACAGGAAAAACCTGTTAATATTTCCCCTGATTTCCAGCTTATTGCTTACCAGCTGTACCACCTGCTGCAGAAATACGGGGCGTACCATGTAGTGGAGTAGTGCTGCTGGCTCGGCAGGGAGGTGCGGTTTTGGGGGTGCCGAGCATCCCCGCTTCTCACATCTGGCTGTGGGAGCACGAGGTGTTCACCCCACCACAGGTGCTCCCCTGGGTGCTGTTTGTCTGAGCACCAGATGGGGACGCTTGCATGGCTCTGAAACGGAGTGTTTCTTGTCTAGGTCACAAAATATTAAAGCAAGTGTGGATCTCCAGTGACGTATCTGCCACCCGGTCACTGTTAATGCTGTGGGTGTAATGGTGGTGGGATGATGTCCCAGCTCCCATTGTCACCTTGCTGTGGTCTGCACCCTTCTCTCACTGCCAGTGTAAGCCTCCCTGGGGCTGGCTGACACCAGAGGCATCTCCCACCTTACTATATGTAAGAAAATGTTGAGCTCAGAGGTGCATTAGACATTGCAATATGGTCTGGGGAGGTAGCTCAGGCTCCGGGGAGCCCCCTCGTGCTCCATTAGCTCCAGCATCACATCTGGATGCATGTGGACTCACTGTCTAGAAGACAAAGGCATGTGAGCAGCTAGTAGGAAAGAAAAAATTGGACTTAAAATGAATAATTTAAATGTGTAATATTAATGTGTGATGTCTCTACTTTGCAAGGGTGCTTCAAGGAGAGAGATGCTAAATGTGATACATTCCTGTGCTGTTCATAAAGGCCAGGCGATCTCTGAGGAAGCAGTTTTCTATATCTCGGCTTCCACTCTCATTGCTTTCGGTGCAGCTGACCTCCAGCTTCATTGCTGGCCAGCAAAACGCGGTTCTCCCTGGGGGACTGATGCTGTGAGGCCATCGGGACGGAGCCTTTTCCTTTCCATTACCTGCACGACAGGCTGTCGCCATGCAGTCTGGATTCAGGTGGCAGCCCTATCCCCACGCTGGCTGCTGCAAGGAGAGGTGACAGCGTCTGCCAGTCACGGTGGCCAGCTTTGGCAACCATTCGCATTTGCTTGCCACTGACACCGGAGCTGCCACACTCAGTAATTAGCCCAGCACGTTCCTCCACAGCCTTTTGGGGTCACGGCTACCCGCAGCCACCCCTCCAGCACCCCGCAGCTCGCAGCAGGTGCTGCAGGAGATGTGCAGGAATATTTCCCTCCCTGTACCCTCCCCTGGCTTAGAGGTTTCCAGAGCCAGCGGTAATATCTTTGTGCTTCATATCCCTAGGGATAGCTTTTTCATGGCTTTCTCTGACATCCTGGCCTTTAATTTATTGATTTGTTGAAACTCAGCCTATTCATTGCTTTACCAGATATAGCTCCAAGGATCAATGGGAACATCAGTCGGCCGCTTTCATGTCCCACCACGGGCTGCCCATGTGCTGTATGCAGACTTCTGCTGAAAAATGACAGTCTCACACTATTAGATTTTTGTCTGAATCCCAGGAAGGGGCCCTGAGCTCTAGACAGGCTGCTAAAAACAAAGGTTCTCAAAATATCATACCCTGTTACCAGGCTTTTGCTGCCTCCACACCTGCAGAGGCTCTTATCTAGCAAGCACTTTGCTCCCTTTAATTAACCAGCTGTGACAAATCATTATCAAGCACCATGTGACAGCAGCACCCCAGGGAGGGAGCTCCCAGGGTAGGTAGCACTGGCAGCTTGATCCCAGAGTGGCAGCTCTTGCTTTCCTCAGTTGTGCTAAAGCCACTTCTGGAGACAAGATGAGTCCTACAGAAATAGGGGATGAGTTCTGGGTGCTCAGCTACGCTGCTGAGCTGATTTCCATCTGCAGAGTGTGAAAGACTCACTAGGTAACTGCCTCTCCAGTTGGAACTGCAATATATAAGTTCTCATGCTACTCCCTGCATTATAGGCTTAAGGAATTGTTTTACTTAATGTGCAGCCTCCTACAGCCGACAGGTTTTACATTTGGAAGTCTTTTCAGCATCTTGATGGTTTTCAGCCTGGTAAAAGCGGTGCGTGTGGTGTTAATGCAATGTGGTTTGTTCAGGCATGGCAATTATGGAGCCTGGCTGTGTGAGTCCAGGAGCTTCTCCCCCCTCTCCTTCCTTCTAAAGCTCCTTGGCATGAATTGTTAATTCATGTAACATAGGATGCTCTTGGTGTGAGATGCTAAAACATATTATTGTTCCTGCCATGTTTAAGTACTTGTACAAGGGTGATTTCACTCGGTGCCTGCATGTACTAAGGGGCTTCTAAGGGAGCAGCTCTTGCTTATTAAAGAACGTCTTGGTCTCCTGCCCCAGAGGAGGACTGAGACTGATGAATGTGAGTTGTCCCCAACCTTTTCCCTATCAAGAACACCAAGCAGCTGCATTTACAACTTATCTATATGATAAACTGAGCAAGCTGCCTGGGTAGCACACCTTGAAATGATGAACACATTGGAGATGTCTGGATAAACTGGCAAATGGCCTGACAAAAGGGAAAAAGGCTGGGACGTAACCTTCTGACAATGAGTAATTTAACTAGCTCCGGTCGTGCTTTGCAGGGGCATGGCTGTCAGTCACTCAAAATAATCTTTTCCTTACATGTAGGAGTGTTTTTCCTTTCCCTGCTAATAAATCCACCTACTGTCTTGTAATCCTTCTAGTCCCAGTAAACAATACTTAATCATTTAATTGGCATGTGGTGGGAAAAAGGAGGCATCTTGTTTTAGGCTCGTGAAGCAGAGTTGTCGATCATCCGAGATATCTACTGTGTACTTTAATCCTCTCTTCCAAAAGCTGTTAATCAATTATAAGTTAAATAGCCCAGCATTCACTTTGAAAGATTAAGATGGTTTTATTCTGACAGAACAGCCTAATTGTTAACGATTACTTATAAAAATGTTGCTTCACAAAGGCAGGAGTTTTGTTATCTTGAAATCTCCAGTCCCTGCAACTCCCCAGCTCCCGGGGCCTGGGTAGCTCAACGTGATGTGTGCCCACTGCAGCGCTTTAAATGCTGGCTCTGTGGCAGCCAGCTGAGAAGATGTTGAGAGGGCAAGAAGCTGCCATTAGCTATGGTAATCAGAACCGCTGATCAGCGCTGACTGGGCATTTTGTTGCAAATAAGGCCAAGGCTATGTCGCCCTTAGCAAATAAATCCTGTCCTAGGAGCTCTACTGGAAAGCGCCTTTTCCTCAGGTTGTGCCATCAGTTATGTTCATAGCATATTCAGCACATCATTTGGCAAAGCTACAGTTGTGAATCATCAAGCCACTTTCCAAAGGCATTGTTACCTGTATGGTATGTATCATCTGTATAATTATCTGTAACCATGGTCTTGGAAAGTGGCTCAGATATTGACCCTGCTAATGGACGGGGCACCACGAGTGTGGCTCAAGGTGATGATGACATTCTAGGGACACAACCACAATGCTCCATTGATTTGCTGGAATGACAGGTAAGCTTGTTGCCTCCACCCAGCTGCTCTTGGCTGTAAATAGGATAAGGCCAGCAAGGAAATATCAACAGGAGCATGCTCGGGTGTGTGTTTGAAGGTGTGGATAGAAACGAAGCCATTCAGTGTGTGCTGTCTTGGAGATCTTCTGCTGTTGTTGGAAATTAAATACAAAGAAGCCTGAATGTGAATTAAAATAATTTCATTTATTAGTTGAACATAGAGATCTGGCATGCAAATGCTAGGGGAAGGTTTCAGAGTTTACTTGATCTGGATGATCAGCTCAGGGCCCGCAGGGGACGTAGCAGAGCTAATAAAGGATGAACGGAAGCACGACTGCACCAGGAGCAGGTGGCTGGAAAGGGCTTCTTGGTTAAGAGCCACTGAGGGCAATGGAGTCGTGCCCATTCCTATCCCAGGAGGGCTCGTTCTTTAAATAGTTGCACGCAGATATCTGTCAGAGTCTCTTAGGAGCTCATAAAAGGAGATTTATGCTGTTACACAGCCCTTTGCTTACAAAGAATGCCCCAGTGTTACAAATTTGCACTGTAAATGATGGGGGCATGTATACTGCTCACAAGCAGGGAATGTAAATTGCTGTGGACATCAAACTGACTGAGGAGCCCGGTTAGCTGGCAGTAGGATTGTGCCCTGGTGGGTAAAGCGAGCTCCTCTCCTCACCTGTAAAGCAGCAGCATTGCTCTGCCCGGTGGCTTTTTGGTGGTGCCAGTAATGCCCCACGTCACCGCTGTCCCCTTGGTGTATGGAGCCACCAAGCTTTAAAAGCTGGAAAAAAAGCAGAGAAAGTGAAGCAAGTAGAAGAAAAGCATCAGGTTCATCTCTCAGCCCCAGCCTGATATACTAAAGAACTGAGGCATGCCATAAACATCATGTTAGAGGAAAGACTTCTGGGTCAGGCAAATGGGATGGGGGACCCAGCACAACACTGCACTTTCCTTGCCTTATGATGTGTGTCAAACATCCCATATTGCTTGCTTGATGTCCTGCCTCTGTGGTGTTGTACCTTAGTCCTTTCTTTATTTCAGAAATCCAAGAAGCTGTCACCTTTCAGCTTGCTCACCCTGCATGGACCCATCTATTTTTATGGCATCTAACTGCTGGGCAAAAATATTTCTTTCCGGAGTTGTTCTGAGTTTAAAAATAGCAGACATCTATTACTAATTACCTTGTTAATTTATTGAAACATTTTTAGAAAATTACTTGATTGGAATTTGGCATGGTAATTGTCCACATAGTTGTTATAGGACTTGGGGTACTTATCTCTCCACCCTTCCATATCAGCTTAAGGCACTTGGAAAATGCATTTGCACAGGACTTGAACGGCGGTAAGCGGCTGGGACTTCAGTGGTACGGCACTCGAGACATCAAGGAAGGAAGATGAAGACATCATGGCTTTGGGTGCTTTTATAAGATCTTAAAAAGATGCCAGGCTAGGGCTGCAGTACCTCCATGTTACGTATCGGAGTAAATAACCACCAGCACCCAATAAGCCTCCCGTTGCACACACGGCTCTTCCTTGCACAGCCACAACTGCGTGCCTGTTTTTGAAACCTGTGCTCTTACTGTGAGCTCCCAGGGGTCTCGTGGTCCCTGCTCCTAATGAGTTACTCATCAAAAGCCACTTATCTTCCAGACCAGGGTAATTACCTTCTGCTTGGCTACTGCTCCTCACACACAGGGAAAACCTTGAGCTATTCATATCTCGCTGGTGTGTCCAAATTAATTCATTAGTTTGAAGTGAGAGTATTTATAATTCTTGCATAACAAAAACAGTATTAGCAGCCACCCACACTTAAGTGGAAAAATGCAGTGATGAATCAGGTTTTCAAAGTATGGATAAATCTCGTAGGTTCTTCCATGACCAGGCAATCAGCCTAAATTTATTTATCTTGCTTAAAAATAAATAATAGAAACCAACTCTTTGCATTTAGATGGTCTAGATTTCATGTGATAATTAGAAAGCACCTTGTAAAACTGTGCGATGGCCTTTATTTATAAGGGGAAAGTTTGGTTCCGTTTTCAGTTATTCAGGCTCTTGTATATTATCACATTTTCCTAGCTGTCTCTATTGTATATTCAGTTATCCTTCCAAGTCCTTGCTGAGTTCACAGCACAGGGCTTTGAAGAGATGACATCTGTTTAAATTGGAACATACTGTTCCCAAAATAATGAACAAACCTATCAACCAGATGAATTTTGAGATGATGCAGAAATTGTGAAAGATGGTTGCTGGCCTTCCCTACAAGCTGTCATTAGATGTGTCCAGCACTTCTGTCCACCCTTTAAACCCTTGAAATTAGTGTGCTGAATCGAGGTTTGATTTTATCATTGATCAGGTTGGTGTTGCCGATACAAACTTCTCAATGTTTGTGTCAACAAGCCCTTCCAGGGCTGCTTTTTTCTTTCAGCAAAGGTACGAAGATAGCTTGTGCCCACTGTGTTGCAGCAGAAGTGAAGAACTGAGATATTTGTAGGGCACATTTCTCTTCTCTCATCACCTTTCCTCAGCAAATGCTTGTTAGAACCAAGTTTTTTTTAGACTTATTGCTCTGGATCACCTTCATTCTGCAAAGTAGACCTTGAATTGGGTGCATAGGATTAGAACTACATTAACCACTATATCCTCCTGTGCTATGGGCTGGCAATGACGTAGCAGTCCAGCTTTAACCTGGGCCCGTGTGTGGTTCATCTGGTGCAAGGACTCTAGCTGAACAAGGTTTGGATCCAGCCCAGAAACTCCCCCATCAACTCAAGCCAGTGGTGTGGCCAGCATATGAGATTTAATTTCTGGAACAGAAATTATTTGTATCCTGCCTATTTCTGAAGAGCAAAATTTTACAGACCATCATGCTCTAAAATTGTCCCTCCTGTCCTATTCCTAAAGCTTTTCCCTGCTGAGAGAGCAGGCCACCAAAACAGGAGGTACCACGAAAGCTTGCGAAGCAGAAGTTGCTCTATTTAAAGAGAATGCTTGGCCTTCCAGGCAACTGGCTTGCTGACACTTCAGTTAATATCCGATAGCTTAGGTGCCTAATTGGTGTCGTGCAGAGAGCCCTTCTCATTATTCAAGGTACAAATGGGCTGAGAGGCCGTGAATGTTTTCTGTTAATTCCCAGGCAGATTTTTTTTTAAATGAATGAGCCTCACAAGCAAGCCTGTGTCTTTCTGGTGCTCGCTTCCCCGCACAGTTGCTAAGCACATCCATGAAATGAGGGCAGAGAAACGTGGCATCGTAGTGTGGTTGGTAGCAATCACCTGTGTCATCGTCCTTTTGTTGCCAAACCTGCAGCTGGAACATCAAACCAGATGTGAAGAAAAAAAATGGCATCGCCTAATACTTGGGCTTTGTCAGGCAAGCTTTCATGGTCCTGTGCGACCTGCTCTGGGTGGTCCTGGATGAGGTGACCCCCAGAGGTCCCCTCCAACCTCAGCCATCCTGAGACTCTTGCCAGCCCGCAGCACTCACTGCCTTGTGACCCCAGAGCGTGTCCGCGTCTGTCCCTGCTGGTGCTGGTGCTGGTGCTACGCTGGCTGCTCCTCTCTGCCCCAGCACCTGCCCTCCTCACGGCTGCCAAAATTTCTCTCCACCCTCTCTCTAAAATTCATCTGTTTTGCAAAACCCATGGTAAAATCAATAACTGTTGTAGCCTTCCAGGCTTCCTCACATTTCCGTATTGATGATAAATGGATTAGAACCTCAAAGGCGGATACCTAACCACGTGGCCTCGCGCTTTCTTACTAGGCTCAGTCTCTGTCCACTGAAAGCTCAGATGGTGATGCTGACCCGCAGAGCTGTCATCCTGTGAGTGCTGCCTGAGCAGAAGCAGCAGCCCTTGGGCCATCGCTGATCTCTGCTCCTTGCCAGGCCGGGCTCTGACAGGTCAGGCATGGGGGAGCAGGCTGGAGCAAAGCTTCTGCCTTGGAAACCCCTTACTAGTCTGCACAGTGCCCAGATTTTCAGCCTTGGCCCATCTATTGAGCCTTCTTGCTGCTGGTGTTTATCACTGGTGGAGGTTCGGGGCGGTCTGAGGAGTCCTCCCTCTGCCTGTCGGGAGAAGATGCTCCTCGGGTTGGCAGAGTGAAGAAGCATCCACATGTGGGCTCCGACTGGTTAGTGCAATGGTATTGCTCTGGGGAGGGGGCAACGTAGCTTTATGCAGCCTGAAAGGTGTTCGTGTGTGTGCGTTTGTGGTGGAGCTTGAGCGTTTCTGTACACGATGCTCTTTTTGTGTGGTTCTGCATTGCTTGGCTCCTCCTTGTCCTTTCCCGGCTCCTGCTGGTATTTCTTTGGTCTTTTTAGGGGTTGAATGGGAACTAAGTATGTAAAATCTTGCTGGAAGAGGCAAGGAGCCTCGAATATTGCTGAGTTTTCAGTCTCTGATCAGTATTTCAATTCCTTTAATACATGAAGAGAGGCAAACAGCAGCATTTGGGTGTCCATGACAAATGCAGCCAGAAGACGTCGAGCAGGGGTTACTGTTTCAGCCTGGCAATTCGAGGCAGAATATCTGATCCTGAGGGCAGTGTTTTCCAGTGCTCCCGGTTTGCTTTGAAGCACACCAATTAAGGTTTGACACACCGTGCAACCCAAAGAAGACGGGCTTTATTTTCTTCTTCTCTCCATGGGCTGGGAGATGTGGGTTTTCTTCTGTAACCCTCATTAGAGACTTCAGGCTGAAAGGAAACAAATGGGATATATTACGGTGACAGATTTAATGGCCTTGTTACAGGTTGTGAATGGTGGGAATAAGGGATTGTGCTTTCTGAAGGAGGCTTTGAAAAGCTGCTCAATTAGTCAGGAGGACTTTTGAAAGATTTTTTTTGTCTGGAGCCAAAGTTGAGAAATTTAATTGGGCACTGCATAGCAAATGTATCTACACGACACGATGACAGGCAGCAAAGGGCACTACGAAACACTTATGGAGCTATTACCTCCTTGTGATCTCTAGCCCAAACCCATGAGCTTTATTGGCAATGGCTTGAAAGTGGTGTTTTTTGTACTGACTTCTGTGGAGCGTGGACATCCCTGGATGCTCCCACCTAGCCTGGAGAACTGCGGCTGTAGCTGTCCTGATGGTCATTTCAGCTGAAATGCAATATTCCTGTGTTTTCCTCGCAGATGGGTCGCTCTTTGTGCAAAACCTCCCTGACATCTCTGCCCATTGAGTTTATGACATCCCAGGCCTGCTTCAGGAGGGAGGGGAACTACACGAAGGTCTTTTCTGTTTGGAAACAGCAGCGTGGGTCAGGGCGAGGGCTCCAGCTATAGCAGAAGTGGGTGCCTTGATGGACATCAGTAGCTTAACACCTCAGGCGCTTTTTGATCCATCTCATTAATATCTCATATTGCTGTATCCAGGAAGCTTTTCAAGGTAGATCCAGCAAATCAATATTCCTACTCCTAAAATCTTCACTTTTTTTTTTTATTATTATTATTGTTATTTGGCAGGGATGAAATTCTAAAATACCTGGAAGGGGCTTTTTCAACTTGGATGGCTGCAGTGGTTGGCAGATGAGGTGGGTGCAGGCTCTGGGGACTCAGCTGGTGCATGGCTATGAGACGTGTCTGTCCCAGCAGGTGCCGCCCAGGTGCTGCAGTGGGGCTGGCCTGGGACAAGCTCCCAGGGTGCACATTTGCCTTTTTAGTGTTTGGAGACAAACACTGCAAAGTGGGGGGCTCTGGCTGATATGAGCTGCCCTGAGTAGTTCATATCTCCTTTGCCAAGCAATGTGCTTATCTATTGTGCAGGAGAGCCAAAGAGCTTGCTGCCTTCTTGTGCTTCAAACCTCGATGTAGAGCTCTTCTGAGGCTCTTCCTTAAATCCTTGTGACGTCTAGTTTCGCTGCCAGGTGTTAGTCTGCTGCTCCTCCCCACTCTGCATTGCATCCCCGCTGCCCATAGGTGTCCCTTAGCAGGGAGACACGAGCAGCATTGGGCTGGAGACCCCACAGGGCACTGGAGCCGTGGTGCCTCTGCATCTGCCCGCCCTGAAGCTGTCCATCCAAGATCAGAGCCCCTCGGTCATGTCTGAGCTTAAAAGGGCTTGCTTTTGTCCTACTCCCTCGGAGGGAAGATGCCACCACCACAAGTGTTTCCAAAACTGAGTTCCAAGGCACGGGGTGGCTGCAAGATGGTTTTACGCAAAGTTCCTCATCAGTGTTCAGTGGATTTCCCTTGGGAGCGCTTGTACAGGATGCTGGCGGAGAGATATTCCAGCCTGGATGTTTTAACATGCCTTTAACTGGCTCAGAGGTGTGGTTTGTGGGTGCTCCTGCTGTATTACCAGTGAGTGACAAGCGGCAGGGTGACAATGGCAAGACACACCCGGGTGAAGGTGACCGGCATGTAGGAACCCCGTAAAATGCCTTTGCCACCTCAGTAGGCATTTGTGTGACCCCCAGCCCGTGCTATTTCTCTTGCTGTCCCACCCAAATCTCACTCACGGCTTCCAGCACTGCTTCTTTCTCTCGGTAGCAGGGCTTTCCTCCACCTGCCTCCAGTTTAATCCCTGGCCGGAGGAGAACCACTGCGGTGTCTTCCTGCCGCCCGCCCCGTGCCCGCGGGGCGTGGGGGGCTCTGCCATCTCTTCTAATTAGGTTCTGCTGCAGATCTGCCGCGTTGATCGAAGGTGCTTTATTAAAGCCGGTAGAATTAAATAAGGCAAAAATTGAATCCAGAACGAGTACACCGCTGCAAATAATCTTTATAATTCCCTAGCAATTTTTGCCAGGCAATTGTGAGAAAATATGTTCTGGCAGCCTGTGTTCAGACAATTGACCAGGAACGGCTATAAATCATGGGGATCTGTTTCTTCCTATTATCTTTCTCACTCTTTTAAGATCTGTGGGTTACTAGATAATATAGATCAGAGCGAGGGGAATGACCATCTTACTGACTCGCAGTGGAGAGAGAAATGTCTGAAGGTAAAACAATGACAGACCCAGATCTGTAACTTCCAGCAAGGAAAACCTGGGGGTCAAGAGTGACAGGATTTCTTCCTGGAAGGTGGGGTAGTGGAGAGTGAAAGCTGATGTTTGTGGAAGTGCAGGAGCCCAAGTGCCTCTGGCTTTGCCCACAACGTGGGATGGTAGCATGTTGCTCTGGAGAAAGCCTGCAGCGCTTTCAGGGGGTTTCACAGGTGGGAATTCTGTTTAGCATGGAAATTTCTCTTCTGCACCTCTGCTGCAACCTGGGTGCTGAGGGAAGCCTGCCTGGGTGCTGGCTGGGGCTCAGCGGCGAGGGCAGCGGCTCTGGCTGCAGCCCAGCCATGTGGGAAGGGCCGGTGCAGGCTGGGCTCCGGGGCTGGGCCCGAGCTTGGTTCCCGCTGCCAAGCTCCTGCCTTAATTAGACGCTGATATTCAGGCATCCAGCCCCATCCAGTGCAGACGTAAGTGCTTTCAGCCCTGTTGTTATTCGTTGCTTCCTAACCTCCATCTGCGAAAGGAGCCAGATTTTAGGGTGCTGCTCGCTGTAATGATTTGAGTGGGTGGCTTTCGGGCGTTTCTGGTGCTGGGCGTGTGAACATGGGATTTCTTTTCCTTGAGCCAAAATAATTGGCTGCAGAAGGCTGTGGTGCCTGGTTGTTTCAGCATGTGGAGTGCTCGGTTGCTCAGTTAAGTGATGCTCTGTAGTGTCAGCACATAGATGCAGCTTTGCACCTGCTCCGCTAACAGACGAATGCCGAGGCTTATTTTCCTTTCCAAAGGGTTTTCTGTTCATCATGGAGATGTTACTTTTCCAGCTGACTGCTTTGCTGGCTTTCAAACATGCTACACTCCATTAAACAAGGCTGATTTTCCTTCCTTACCTTTTTAGGCTAAATTTATAAGAGCAAACAGCCCCAGATTAACCAAAATCAATGTATTAACCCTAACAAGCTCCTCAATATAATATACATTTTGCTGTTTAAGTGCATACCAGACACCCGTGCTAGGAATGAACACCTGATGCCCCTCAGTGGTTTGCTGTTCTTAACAGAGACCGGGCATCGGGGCCTGGGGATGCGACTGCGCCCGGGCTTATGGAGTTCAGCTCTCGGTAATGTGCAAACTTAGCCACACACAGAATGGCTCTCTCTAGTACTTCTGTAGCTGGAGTGATAGTGGTATTAATTAATATGCTTGGTACGTGTTAAACAGTGGGGGGAAAATTGTGTACTATAATTGGAAGTACTTGCTTGCACGAGACAGTAAAAACAAGATGAAATATTTATGGTTTTCAGAGAAAGGAGCCAGACTTGTTTTCTCTCCCCTGCATCCTCTAATTTAGTTCTTGGAGAACAGCAGAGTGCAGATCTTGCAAAAGGAATTTCCAAGTTGGAAACTAGAAGGGAAAATGCTTCTGGAGCATCTAACTGGGAGAATAGTTAAGTGAAAGAAGTTATAAAAGCGGGACTGTACACAGCAGGGAATATTAAAACCGCATGTAACGAGGACCATGAGCAGCTGAGGTGATGAATGCTGAGACCCCTGGGGAAATGAGGGGAAAGGAAAACTGAGTGGTGGGGGATGTTCTTGCAACGCACCAGCTGCAAATATGACTCAAGTGAGACACGGGTACTTAAAACTTTTCAGAACCAGTTGTTCCTTCCTAAACAAGGAGCCTGACTTTGGTGACCCCTGCAAAACAAAAGCTGTCAGAGGCTGCTCTGACCAGGCTGGAGCATCTTTCACGCCAGGGCACGCTGCTGCCTAATCGGCTGGGAAGACGATTTCTGTAGGTATGTTTTCCTAAAAGGACAGATTTGCAACATGTTGAGTTTGGATACCAGATATTTTCCCTTTTCTTCTCCCCCTAGAAGAGCCAAAAGGGGGAAGCAGGCGAGAGGACACCTCATGGGAGCTTGAGCACGAGTAGATAAAAGGGGTGCAGCCGGTAGCACTGGGGGACCTGACCCTGCCCTGCTGGCAGCCGCGCGTCCCAGGGTGGCTTCTCCATGCATCCCTGCCCCGTCCCAGCCCTCCCCAGTCATGCCCTCTCTTGGCTGGAGGCTGGGGCTCTCCGGCTCAGGGCCGGCTACAAAAATTAGCTGAGGGAAGAGATCTGCATTAGTTTAAAGATCAAGAAGCAGAAATTTGGGGTAGCTGGAGCCAGCCTCTTCCTTTCCATGTGCTTTCTCTGAGAGCCCCGCACCGAACCAAGCAAATGTATTCATACAGCGAGTGACTGAATAACCAAGGCAACATAAAAGCAAGTAGCTTTCTTATACCATAAATCACTACAGAACAGGACTGATCCCTTGCAGAATAGCACAAGCAGTTTTTTTTTTCCCCCTTTTACCTCCTGCCTTCTACGATTTTAATATTCAAATTTTAAGCCCAGAGTGTGTATTTTTTTGCTCTGATATGTGGAGGTTGGAAGGCTAAACCTTGGAATTACCAACCCACCGAGCGTTTTGATCCCTTTATACAAGAATGGGGATTAAGCGCTCCTTGCAGCACTGCTCAGTGCAGGTCTGTGCAGCTGCCCTTGTGTGGGATGGCTGCAGGTAGGAAACCTCTGGGCTAAGCATCTGCCAGCGCCTTTCTGCAGGAGCATGCCAGCGTGCTCCATGAGAGGGGCAGACGAGGTTTGGAATTGGCTTCTCTTTAATTAGGGTGGAAATATGTTATCTCCCTGGCAAAATGTCATCCAAGCCCTCCGTCAGAGGTTTCCTGTGAAGGAGTGGTACCAAACCCTGCAGTCACCGGAGCTCAGCTTGCCTTACATCTTCCCTGGGAGGTTTGCTGAGGTTGCCCCAAAAGTGAACGGCATCACAACGTGTCCTCAAGCGCGCTCTGTGGGGGCTTGCTGGGACGAAGCTGGCAATGGAGCATCAGTGGTCTGCTTGGACAATGGTACCTCATGTGCTTAAGGTCTCGCTGTAGGTCTGTACTGCACCATGACCCTCTGCAACACCAATGTTTTTGTGAAGACTATGTTCTGTTTGCTATATCCTAGATTATTCTTACGTCCTTTTCTTTGTATGTAAATAAGACACAAATATTCCAAGCTCAGGTATGTACAGCTTGGTGCCTGAACAGGTCCCTAAGGACAGGGGGTGGCTCAGGAACCCTGCTAACGTCACCCGTAGCTTTGTGCTTTGAACCAACCTAGAAATGCAATTTTTGCTGATAGTTTGGGAAGATAGGCAGGTTTAAAGGGTTTCCTGTGGGCAGAGGAGTGTCTGGAGAGAGCTGTGCTCCTTGGATGCTGGGACAAGCTCTGTCTGCTTTCTGGAAAGCTTCTCCATGACAGGTTTGGCAGTGACATGTGAGCTGTTAGTGCTGCTTTACTTGGGACAGAAAACATCCACGCAAATTGCTCCTTTGATGAAGCTTAGATGAGCCTTCTCCTGCGCCAAGGAGCCTATTTCTTCTTCAAACAGGCCCAATCTCTGCTAATAAATCGCCTCCTCCACGGGAGGAGAGTTTGATCTAACATCACAGGAGATATCATCAGGGGTTGAACCTAGCATTTTTCATTTCATTAGCTAAAGCTAGTCGTGTTGAATATTTCGAAGAAATGCAGTGTTCCCCTGAAGGTTTCTATGACCAAGCCAAACAACCTGAGGGGAAGGCTCTGTGCCCAGGGTGACTCCTGGCTTTCCATTCCTGGTTGCACAGGTCTGTGAAGGCAGGGCTGTCTTTGCTCCTGCTGCAAGTCCCAGGCAGGACACAGCAGGGCTGTGCTCCCCTTCTCAAAGCTTTTGGAAAATGTGTCAGTGATTTGGATTTCTCTTGTGTAACCTGTATAACATTGCCAGGTGAACAGCATCTCAGCTGGTCCAGGCATGGTGCTCCAGGGCACAGATCACCAAAAAACACCAGTGTGGTCACGTTTGTGTCCCCCAACACTGCAAAGCCCACGAGTGAGTTTTGCAGTAGGTCTGTGCGGCACAGTGACCCTCAGCAATGGCAATGTATTTGTGAAGGCAACATTTTGTTTGCTCTGTCCTACATTATTCTAGTATCCTTGTTTTGTGTGTAAATATGACAAACACAGACAGTTGAAGCCCACGTCTTTGCTATTAGGTGTCTTTGCTTTTAGGTGGAGTCATTCCTGGTCTCTGCTGAAAACACCTGGGATAATGTTTTTGTGAAATTTGCTGCTGCTGGGCTTTCCTTTGTTGTTTGTTTGCTTTTGTTTAACTACAAAGAGCTTAATGATTTCCTTACCAGAGATTGAGGAAGGAGAAGGAAGCTCAAACAAATCTTTTCTCTTGTACACTCCCAAGCATCGCAGCGCTGGAGGCCCTCGGTGCCACCGTGCTCCTGCGTTAATCCGGTTCTGCCAAAAGCAGAGCTGGTTCGCACTTCAGCCTTCTGTCAAACAAGCCGTGTGTCTCGACTTTCATGTTCCACGCTCCCCCTTTTCTCCTCGTTCAGCACAACGCACTGTTTGTCCCAGCCAGTTGCCCGTGCCAGCCCCATCGCTTCCCCTTCTGCTCTCCAGACATCGCCTTCGTGCTTCCCTTGGGAGAAGACCTTAAAAAAAAGAAGTGAAGGGAGCAGTGGTTCCTTGTGCGCGGGCTGAAAGCAGTGCTGTGCTGGTAGGCTGGGGCACGGGTATATGGCAGCGCTGCTCCAGGTGCCGGCCCCGTTCCCCTCGCTGCGTGAGTCCAGGACGCATCGCTTGGACCTGGGTTAGACCTGGATGGTTTCATGGAGGAGGTCTGTGGAAGGCTCCTGCAGGACGGGATGATCTCCGGTTATCGGTCATGCCGGGACAGGCTGCAGGTCGCGTGGCCACAGGGGACAGGGGAGATGGTACCGGTGCTGGAGAAAATGTGGATTCAGCAAAAGCTAAGTAGCACAGGGCATTAAAAATTCACAAAGGCTTCGCTGAAACCCGTTCTCCAGGAGAAGCATTTTAGCGAGCAGCAGCAGATAAATGAGTGTTCCAAAAAGCAGGGTGGAGAGGAATCTGTGCTGGCACAGGGGTTGTGCTGGACGTTTGGGGAAAAACCACGCTAGGTGTTTTTTTGTTCTTTTTGCTTTGGAGCTGGCAGGGAATTTATTTGGGTTTGCTGTGGAAAGGTAAAATAAAAGCGGGGAGGCTGTTGTCAGTGTTCAGGGGAACGTGACAGGATTAAAATGGAGCAAAACTGAAATACTTTGGGTTTGCGATTTTCAGGAATTCCTTCCAAAATGTTTGTTTAATTAGGAAAAGCAGCAAGGTAACCCCATTTATCACTGGAAAAAAAAAAAAAACTTGCGGACACTTTCCCAATGGCTTAGTCCTTCAAATGCCTTTTTTTTTTTCATCATTTCAGGTTTAGCCAAATTATAGGGCCGGATGCTGGGGCCTCAGGGGGTGAATGGAGCCGCTTGGGAGATGCTGAGCTGGTGGTGGGGGACCAGGGGTGCTTCAAAACGAGAGCCTTGGGCTGGTCCAATCCTTCCCTGTGCCTTTTGTGCTGACACTGGGGGCTTTGGGTTGCTTCTCTGCTTAACCCCAAGCGGAGCACGTTGGCGGGGAGCTCCAGGGATGCTCTGCTGCAGCTGCCCGCGGAGCTGCGCCATGACCTACTTGTTACACCAGCACCGGTTTGGGGCACATTGGGGTTTTCCTAGCGTGGTTTGGTGCTGCAGTGATTCTTGCTCATTGTTGTGGTGTGCTATTTTATGTGTAATTGTGGAAAACACGCTGAAGCATCTTTCTACCTCCTTAAAACTGAAAAGCCTGATGATAGTCCTGTTTTTTTTTTTACCTACTTTGAAATGAACAGCTAGTAAAAATAAACAGAAAAGATATGAATGCTGTGGTTTTGTTAAAAGCTGGTTGCAAAAGTGTTTGATTAAAGATGTGCTTGTTTAATTTGCTGGAGCAGAAATACATATTTGTTTTCTTTCTTTCTTTTTTTTCTTTCCTTTGCAATCTTTCCAGAGCAGATGCGTCTTCCCTGCAGGGATGCTCTACTTCTGTGGTGCTCAGCTGTTTTGCAAAGCAAACAGATGAAAGAGCATGGCAAAGATCTGCACTGCTTAGTTTAGAGACATTAAATACCTCTGGCAGGGCTGAGACACCCATCCTACCCTGGACGAATCGCAGGAGACACTGAGACATTTATTTTCCTGTGAAAATAAATGAGAGGGGCGGAAGCTTTATTAAGTAGGAGCATAAAATTAAGAGCCAGTGCCCTGGAAACCCATGGGACCATGGGAGGGAGCTCCACTGAGTCCTGGAGCAAAGGAAACTCCCCAAAAGATGCTTCTGGAGGAGATCTAGGCATTGCCAGAGGAGTTTCTGGGAGAGGGACCATTGAACTGGAGCAGTAGCTTGGTATAGAGCCTGGAACTATTTTAATGGGAATTTTGGGACCATTGACTCTGAAGAGATGAAGCATTTGTGTTGGATATCAGCATTGGAGGCTTGCAGCTGGACTTCATGCTGGAGGGGTTAAGATGTGGAAGCAAGTTATTAATTATACAAGTTGCAATTTGCTACTCAAGTAATTCCTTCTTGCCAGTACTGGCACAAGGAGCTGCATGTCCTATCTGCTGCAAGCTATAATGCAGAAGGATAACTTCTGCCTTCTGAGAATGCAAATGAGATATCTGCTTCTTGGGTTAGTTTAATTTGCTCTCCCCACCTTTGCGCAGCTTGTTAGCTGGATGGAGAATTGGTGATGCCGCCAATGCAATCTGGATATTGTTTCATGGGGCCACGGAAAGTGATGAGTTTGTAGCTCTCTAATCCTCAGTAATTTGCTGCTAATTTGTCAACAGCTGCAGTATTTCGTCTGCACACTCGAGAAGGAAAAGCGTGCAAGAGCGGCTGGTTAATGAGGCACGGGGCGAGGGATTAGGGGACCGCGCGGTGCCTGTGCTGACCTTTCTGAGAAATCCACATTTAAGAGGCTGTTGGGGAGCCGGGGTGCGTCGGGGTGGTGGTGTCGGCCTCCACTCCAGCTGCGTGAAACATCTGGAGGTGTCGCAGCTCCTTGCTGATTCTCCCTCCTCGTGCTGCTGAGAAAACCGTGGGGAAACGGTGTCCAAGCTCTGCCTTGGTGGTGGCAGAGCTCAGGAATGGGTTTAAACGTGTGCCTGTGATTCCCAGAACACCTCTTCCACATGCGCAAAGCAATACTCAGCCTTGCAGAGAACTTCTTGTAACACCTTGGTTTGCTAATGCATAAAAACGAACTATTTGTTGAATAGGTAAATAACAGCTACTTTATATTTTACTACACATATCCAAATATTAGTTTTTCTCCCACTGTCTATTTTTAGCATATTTTGCCTGGTCTGTAGTACTTCCTGTGCAGAACAGTCACTTTAAAGGCACTGCAGGGGACAGGTTCTGTTCTCTTTTAGCAAGTTTTCCTTGGGAGAATTTTCCCTTAAATGGAAGCGGGAAGTCTTGAGGTCGGAACACCCAGCTGTTGGGATCGCTGGGGCAGACTCTTATTAGCGACAAGCTTTGTGCTTTATTTCCCCTTTAGATGCTTAAACAGACTGCTGGTCCCTTGCGTGGTCTGAACACGGGTATGGGCACCAGGTGGGGAAAACCCATGCGAATGGAGAAGGTGGGAAGTGTGGGGAAGGAGGATGCTGAAGGCAGATTCCTGGGGGAGGAAGGCAACGTGTGGGACAATGGAGAAATTTGGGGCTGGGTAGGGGTGGAGGGAACGAGGTGGATGGTTGAATTATCACACAGCAGCAGCAGGTGGAGGGGCTGGAGCTGTCTTTTTCTCGTGCCACTCCACAAGAGAGGCAAGCATGTTGGCATGAGATGTTGACATTAATTCCCTTTTTAAATTGAAAGGAAAGCATTCTAATTAGTGAGAGGGAAACTGAAAAAGGTTATATCCTTTTTTTTTTTTTTTTTTCTTCTCTGTACGAAAATGGTAGATTAAGGCAGTTTTGTAGACTGCTGGCATCTTTGTCTGAATCTTCTTCTAAATGCTTGGGTAGCATTTGTTATAGGCTCTGTTAAGCAGCAATTGCATCGAACCTGGCCAGGCTATTTGTACCCTGGCAAAGTCTGCTCCCAGCATTTAATTTACGAAGAATTTCTGTGGAAGACATTCAGAAATGGCCTTGATGTAACATCCAAAGCCAATATATTGGGTGAGAGCAGAAAAAAAGCCACAAACCCACATTTAAATCAGCTCATTACAGCAGGGTGAGGATTATCTGGAAAACTGAAAGAAGTAAAACCTTCACAAAAGGCAGTGGGTGAAATGTGCTATATCCCTCCTGAATGTCTCCCTGCCTACCAGCCTACATTTGATATCTATGTATAGCTGCTATTAAAAATAATTTCAAAATTACTTCTAATTCTAGGATGACAAAAGGCTTGATTTGAAGATAAAAGCTGAGCAGCTTGGTGACAATTCTGGCGTGCTAATGGACATTGCTGGATGCCCGGGCTATTTCTGGTGAGAACAAGGTCCAGGTTTCTGACTACAACAGCAAACCTCATTTTTCCCCAGGCCGAGTCCCAAAGGGACGATGGCCAGAACATGGTCTGTTAGGTGTACGCAGCGTTACTCATCATCCCAGATAAGAACTGGGCTTTAAGTCATTCGTCAATATTTTCTGCTGACTGCTGCACTTATTTTGAAATGACAGTCACTTTTTTTCCACATTTTTATCAGAAATGAAAGGGTTAACCCTTGCACAAAACTTGTATATGTGCCTGTCCCAGTCTCAGCACAAAAGTGCATCATCTGCAGAGCAGAAAGCAAAAGAACAAAACTGACTAAATGTGGTCGTTTGTTTGTTTGTTTATATGAACTCTGTTTTGATACTGAGAGGAACACCTTGAATTACTGAAGAGCTGACCTTTGTTGCTGGGGTAAATGACTTGGCAGGGTAGGGGCTGACTATTTAGGGGATGTCCTTTCATTTGCTATGTGCGACTTACGTCTTTGTATGGCCTGGTCTGGGTGTAGGAAGGGAAGATGTGGCCCCAGGAAGATAAAAATCCCAAATTCGAGGGATTTCTATGGTGTCTACCCATCGATCCCATCAGCAACCACAGCCTGCGTTAGGAAGTGCACCAGAGTGCTTCAAACAGAGACTCGGCCGTGATGGAAATGCCAGTTTGTGTCCCAGGGCATCCGGGTGTATCACTTGGTGTGGCATCATCCCTTGCCAAAACATCAGGGCTGCGTATTAGTTAACCTCCATGAAAAAAGGGTGATTTTGGAGTCATTCAGTACATTCCTTTCACTAGAAAATTACTTTAATCCTAGTAATTTCCTTTTAACAATGTGTTGCATTCCATCAGCAAAGGCACTTGCAGGGGCTCTGCGCTGGTGGCTACGGCACCGTCCCTGCATTGTAAAAAAACTCTGCTGAAAGGCATTATTTGAGGTCCCACATTTAGCATCCTATTTACGTCTTTCGCATCCATCGCAGATCTGGAGGTCATTTTTCATAACAGCCCAGGACTGAAAGCTCAAGTCCACATCCAGCTTCATCTAAATGAGTAAAGCTGCTCCTGCTGACCTCACGGGGATGAAGGGTCCACGGCTGAAGCCAGACCATGTTCTCGCTGGCCTCTATCTGCACACACACACCAGAGAAACAAAATAAAATAAAATAAAATAAAATAAAATGCAGTTATCATTTTCATTCACAGGCCACAATAATCTGATTTGCTTACCCGTAGCTCTGTCAGTGGTTGGACACTAAGCAGGGCTAAAAGTATTTTAGAGCTCATACAGTAATGAAAATAAGTAACGAAATATATCCCTAATATACCTAGGTAATATATAAGCAGTCCCTGCCTGATGTAATTCAAAGTGGACTTAGCAAACAGACTCGGAACAATGACCTTATTTTGTAGATGCTTTAAGCTGTTTGTATCTCTGAGTAAATTTCCAAATATTCAGACGTCAGATTTCCTATATTTTGGGTGATTTATGGCCCTGGCTTGGTTTCCCCCCGCTGCATTAGCGGGTGGGAACAGCCTGATTGCGTGAGTTAGGAGGCATCAAAGCCGCCTCCAGACTCATCGGATTGTTACGATGGCAAATGGAGCAATAATGAAATCCCAGTCGGGGCTGTCCGATGTTCTCCATCACATCCTCCTCTCTTCAGTTAGTTTTAACTCTGATAGCTCTGTTTGGCAGGAAATTCTCTTTGGTCTTCGCCTGTGATTGAATTATTTTGAAAAGCTGGAGTGAGATGAAGATGATGCTCTCAAGAAGGAATGATTACAGAATAGCTGCAGCCTGATTATCTCTTTTTTCAGCTGATCAGCGGCCGTGCAGGCAGTTTCACTTGGTGACATTCGTCTTGGCTGCCAGCTTAGGCGCTGACATAAAGGACGGGGTTTAACCCTTTAAAGCCAGCGAGTTTAAAGGGGTAGTGAGTAGGTGAATGTAGGCTGCCTGCCTTTAACAGGCTCATCCAGATGAAAAAGTTGCAATGGTTTCTCTAGATCTTAAAACAGATGGAAGCTTTGCTTAATGAGATTTGGTACAGAATCTTGATTTTTTTTTCTATTATCCTTATCCAAAGCAGGAGCAGGTACTTAAGACTGAAATGTCTCCGAGGGAGAGGGTGGGCTGTGGGCAAGGCTGAGCTGGGATCGGCGATGCCACTTGATAAGGTGTGTGACGCTTCATTTGGAGAGTTTGTATCTCTCGCACCCAGCAGCTTTCAGCAAAACACAGGTTTCTGAAAGTCTTATCCATCCTTCAGTGAGTGCAGACACTTCTGCTTTCAGGAAGATCTTGCTTTCCTGCGACTGCTGATAAGGCTGCTCCTGGAGCACAGCATCTCCATCTGCTCTTATCACGACACATGCCGGCTGCAGAACTCGTGTGTCCGTAACATTGTGGACAACCCTTTGTGCCCAGGATTTTCTACCATTTTAATTTTAACTTCCACATCCCAGCCCGGTCTGCTTCCTCTTATCGCTCGAGCTCCCTGAAGACTTCCCTGCCTGCGGGGCTCCAGCAGCACACCGCCTTCAGGCTGTTTTACAATTATAGATATGAAGACCAGGATTATCTTGTTACTCTGCGATGCTTTTACTTAGTGTGTTTGCAGGCAAGTATTCGAGCTTGTATTAAATAGCGATCAGCTTTAAGCTGGCTGCTGCTTTATGGTGTTACCTAGTGGGGAATGAAAGTCCCGAGCACTGTTTGCCAGTAACAATTACACCTTTCCCTGTTCAAATTCCTGCCAGGAACCAATCAGTTCTGCGGAGTCTCCAAAAATAAAATAAAAAATAAAATAATATTTACCGTCACCTCCTCCATCACCTAGATCCTTCACTCATCCTTTTTTACTCTGTGCTCTTAAATGCCACAGGGCTATTCCTGCACAGGGTGCAGCAGCAAGCCTTCAGCACATGAATCTGCGTTGAGCTGACGTTACAATGCATCACCAGAACGTTGCCATTTAGTGCTACTGGAGGTCCATGCTACTGCATGTTTTCTCCTCGTAGATCTGCTCTCGCAACCAGATAGATCGTAGAATCATAGAATAAATAAAGCTCATAAAGGTTAAGCAAGAGTAAAGTGAAAGAGGCAAGTGGTAAGATACAAAC
Organism: Anseranas semipalmata; assembly: GCA_013399115.1. Taxonomy (NCBI): domain Eukaryota; kingdom Metazoa; phylum Chordata; class Aves; order Anseriformes; family Anseranatidae; genus Anseranas; species Anseranas semipalmata. The sequence goes on from VXAA01001958.1 coordinate 171,968, forward strand.
TAGGAAAAGGAAAATGCTTTTTCCTTAATCTCCTAAACACCTTTTACTATGTCTCTTGGAGGGGAGTGAACTGTAAACTCAGCTTAAAGTACTTTACTGAAACTATTCACTTGATTTTATAGTTTCTCTTTCCCAGTAAGTTGATTTAAGTGACTTTCCTGGGAAATTAATTCCCGTATGTGGAAGGACAACTTTGAGGTGGGCAAGCACTGACTTCAGGTTTGCAGGAAAAGTGCATCATAGATGCAGAACTCTTCAGACCTGATGGGACACAAATGCTATTATCCTTTTGAACTTTCCGCTTGCAGACATATATTCATTGCCATTCAGGATCAGAAGAAATCAGCCCTTGATCCTGGCTAGGATGCTGCCTAAATAAGAGCACTGTGGTGGTGTTTCTCCTCCAGCTGTGCTATATGCAGAGGTGGAGATGGCTCACGGGGATGGGGCCATTGCTCTGGGGCACAGTCTCTTGATCTGCTTGAGCAAAAGAGCATCACCTTTGGGTTAGCATCCAAACAGCACTGCCTGCTCCAGGTAGGATGCTTCAAGCAATAGGTACTTAAGTGTCTTCCCCTGCCAGATGCTTTAATTTTCTGCATTTATATACCTGCTATCATTAAACAAAGTACTTTTCTCTTGACACTCGCGAGTTTGAGTCTTTTCTTAACAGTGAACATCCCAAGGTTGGAGTGAAGCCTGCAGTTCCTGAGCATCCAGTGCTCTGGGATACAACTTCATTGCGGCCGTGAGCCCTGATCCCATGGGATGTGTTAGGGGACAGTGCATTGTTATTCTGCAGCCTTTCTGCAGAAAAGAGCTCATGTTTTGGGGAAGTAACACAGAAAAACAATACGGGCAGCTGGGCGCTCTCTGTAGCCATTGTGCTGCTCTGAAAATTATACCCCTTTCACCCATTGTTGTTTGAGATTTTGTTCTCCTGCTGTGTTCCTTTTGTAATTGCCAATTAAATAGCTATCTGAGACTCAATTCATCACTGCTCTAACTTCATCTCTGTCAGGCAGGGGAAACTGGGTTAGCATTTGGCAATGCAGATATGTTTTAGGAGCAGCAGACTGATTTAGTTCAGGGAAGAAATATTGATGTGTATGTGGTAAGTTGGCTAATTTTGTCCTCTAGCATCATTTCCTGAAAGAGAAGCAACAGGGTTTATAATTGATTTGATTAAATAATAAATGATACATTCTCCTGCTGCAAAGTTGGCAGCATTTCCAGTCTGCAAACTTCTCTGTGGATGTGAATGGCGAGGCTCTCGGCAGTAATGAGCTGGGACAGCTATTCCACCCAGGGCTCTGCTGTATGCCAGAGCACAATGTCAGTGGCTTGACCAAGAAACTTCAGGTAAATTACAGTTTCTTTCAAGTTTCTTTTGCCCCTCACTTTTTGCTTTATTGCTGAAATTCTTCATAGGACCTTCCTCCAGAGGTTCTCTCTCTCACGTCTAGCTGTGGCTTTGCAGGCATGGTGTGCCTGTCCACAGCACACAGCGAGAGGCTCCCAATTTAACGATTAAGTGGAACTAGTTTGCTGGTGGAATTGCTGCAAGTTCATCTCTTGGTGCCCAGGAGGACGTTGTTAAACCTCTGTCTTGTGATTCCCTCCCATGCTGGTGGATCTGCCAAAAGGCACCCCGCAAGCTGGATCCCGTATGGCCGGGCAGATGGGTTCTGTGCATCATCACGGCCCTTTAGAAGTAAAGGCACAACATTAAGGTGACACAGTCCTTGTGTGTTTAAACACTTGGCAACTGAAGCAAAATGTGTCTTGTTATGCTTGGTAGCTGCTATTTTGCATTTCTGTCCAGCTCTGGGAGATGCGTGGTGTTGGAGAAGATGGAGATGGCAAAAGATACTGCGGGGTCTGTCATTAACTCCAGCCCTGAGTCATTTTGTATGTGTTAAACGTCCCCTAACGAGCATCCTGCATCACTTGAACATACGGTAGACAAAATGGTCCTTAATTTCTTCAAAGTAATTAAGTTTTACAATGAAGCTTGCAGGCTTTTCCTCTTTAGGCTTAAGGCATGCTTTGGGTGAATTAACCCAATTAGTTGCTAATGGCCAGTGTGTCTGTGCCCAGGAGCAATGCTGCTCTGCCTGGTGAGCCACCGGATCCCACTGGTGTACCTGTGAGCACTGCACCACAGGCAGGGCTGGTCCTGCAGAAGCACTCGGTGATCAGTTTTGGTCTGCACCTTCGCATGGGAACAGGACTCCTGGTTTTCCCGTTGTTTTACCCCTGGCTTGCCGATTCCCTAACACCAGCTGTGTTGCTGTTTGCAGATGACGGGAAGCTGTCCCTGGAGGAGTTCCAGGCCTTTTTTTCTGATGGGACGCTCAACGAGGAGGAACTTGAGAAGCTCTTCCATACCATTGACTCAGACAACACCAAGTAAGTTCCTCCGGTTTCACAGAGCTGGGTGCTCGGGGAGCCGAGACCCTGCAGGATGAGGGGATGCAGCTCCTTTGCAAAACTTTGCAAGATCTCTACTTCTGCTGCTTTATGTCTCGTTGTGGTGGCCGCCATGAGTCCTTTTCTCTTGCTGGTTTTTTTTCAGGCTATTTTCTTTCGTGCAACCTGATCTTTATGATGTCTGAAGCGATGCTTAGTTTTACCCATGAGGGCATTTAAATGGCTCTTTAGCTTTTCCACTCTATCTAAAAGCTTTGCTGTGCTATAAAAGGTAACTGTGAAGCTGTGGGCATTGTCCTGTCCAGCTATTTCACACACAGCAACCTGGAAGGATTTGTGGTTCGCAATGCTCGCTTTGCCTCCCACCCCAAGCATCCCCTGGAAGCGCTCATTGCTCCAGTTTGATAGAAAGGAGCCCCCTCCTCTCCAAGGGGCAATGTGGAGGCAAGCCTGAGCCCTGCAGCCCTTTCCGTGGGTGCTTTGCCTCTGCTCTGACCCCAGCAGCCTGATGCAGCCGTGCTTCTGTCTGTCCAAAGCCCGGGCGAGGCAGCAATGGCAAGGGGATGGATGCAGAAGCAGCGCCGCGCTGGCTGCATCCCCAGCTGGGAGAGCAGCAGGGGAAAACGATGGGAGAGGAGGCATTGAGGCATGCTTCAGCTTCATGGTGCAACAAAAGCAAAGCTAAATGTGGCACCTGAGCCTTTCACCGGGGCAAGCAGGATGTGTCCCACTGGGTTTTTTCTCCTTCCAAGAGGAATCAGTCTTCTAAAGCCTGCATGGCTGAGGCTGTTTGGAAATCTAAATGAAAGCCAGCATTGAGTCATATTTCAGTGTGACTCCTGCTCCTCCAGAGAGAAAAAATCCAGCCAAAAAAAGCAGATGAAAAGAGAATCCAATTTCAAATGAGGAGTTGCACCGCAAGTGCTTAAAAAAAATAATAGCCTGGTTAATTATAAAGCCTTCGGACAGGTGAATTGGGCTGCAAAATCCCATCTTTCCAGTGTGTGTGTAGTGGCCACCATTTGTTCCAAGATCAGCAATGCCAGATACCAGCTTGGTACCTACTATTCATCAAATAATTAATCCAAGGAATTTAAGTGGCTTCATTATTAAGATCAGCCGGGAACGATCCATCCCTCCCAACTCTTCCTCTTTAGCAGACACTGTGCTGCTGCTGCGAGAGGGGCCCGCTGTCTTGGGGTTAAAATCACAAAATAGCATGGGAGTCGCGAGAATGGAAAGTGAACTGCTGAAGGGCAAATGGGATGTGCTCCTCATGCTTTGTGGGGCTGTTTAGCGAGCTGCAGGGGATGTCCACGATGGGCTCTCTGTAGACCCCGGGAGCCAGGTGCTCAGCTGCCCCCCTTCTGAAATAATTTATAGCATTGCCCAAGCACGATGGTTTTAATTTGGCCTCTGAAAGGATGCAGACTGCTAAACTGAGGTGTACGGGGCTTGGTGTGTGGTTCTTCTGGCCTTCCTGCAATGGGAAATTGGATGGCAGTTCTGTCTGGGGGCTGTAAGAGTCTGCAGCTTGCCCCGAGCCTTTGTAAGGGAGGTCTTCTCGCCTGGACAGAGAAGAGGTGCCACTTCTGCGCGTCCTCCAATAGCGAATCAGTGGAAAAAGCTCTCGAACTTTTCACACAAGCGTGGGGAGGAGTGAGCTGTGAAACCTGCCGGGATGCTCTGCCTCGTGCAGCAGCGCCTGCCCCTGGCTTCGGCAGAGGTGGGGGCTGCTGCCGCACGTGGGGTCTCGCCGAGCATTGCCTCCGCCTGGAAAAGCCTCCCCGCAATTCCGTAATATTTGTCCTTCACCGAGCTGGCTCCATCCAGTCCTCAACGCCCATTAGGGAGCGATACTTGCGCAGAGCAGCGCAGCATCTGCTGTTGTTGGCTGAAGGAAGAAGCAGTGAGCTGGTCACCCTTCCAGGCTGAATCCTTGCATGAACTGGCACTTGCTTATTGAGTGGGAAAGCATGGACACCCACAGCAAACCTACCAAGCTGGGGGAAGAAAATATTCTTTTTTTTTTTTTTTTTTAATGTGCAGGAGCTCTCTCAGCCTCCAGAAAACCTTTTCCACAGCCAGGCTTCCATGTTCAGAAGTGCTTTTTACTATAAAGTAAAGTTTCCTTGAGTGAGGTCCCATGTCCAGTGCAGTCCTTCAAGCTGTGCATGTGCTGTTCACATTGTCCTGGAATACTTTAATTTCTTCAATATTTTTCCATATTGCACTGGAACATGGGGACAATATGAAATTTATCTTTCCCAAAGGCAATTTGAATTAAAATTGTTTGCTATTTGAAAGGAGAATGTAATTTATTTTTAAAGCTATTTTTTAATTTTCCATTTTATCTGTGTTTATCTTATATTGCCCATTGAATTTGCTTAGCGTGCAAAGCAAACTTTGCTATTGAAATTACATTACAGCTAAAGTAGAAAATGAAGAAAGTTATGTTCCTGCTGATTATTAGTAATTGCTGTCACCGGCTAAATTACAAAATGTTGATTCAATTTTCCAGAGTATTTTTAGGAGCAGGGAAACTGCCTTATATGCATAGACAAAATGAGTGTCTATACTGGTTTCTTGACTTGCTTCAGCTGGGAAGGTGGTGAAAAGGAGAAAAGTTGGGCAGCTGGGTGGAGAGATGAGGTTGGTCAGTGATGCAGGAGCAACCACACTGCTGTGGGGAGCTGGCTGCACCATGGCTTGGAGGTGGGCTCCTGTTTTGCGAATCACAGCCCCCCAGCAAAATACCTGGTTGTCAGCAAGGCGTGGTTAGGAGGATGCTGAACTGAGATGGGACACCCCCAAAAAAAGTTTAGGGGCATTAACAAGGCTTCTTTCTTCTTGACTGCATAGGAAGTGTCTCCAGGAGGTCAATGGTGTGGCACGATGGGCACAGACTGGGAGCATGGCTTTGTGCAGATGCGGTTATGGGAAGTCAGTATATTCCAAGACACCATGCTGGTGTCTCCGGGGGGATTTCTTGTCTCAAAATACTGAGGTATTGCTGCTGCACTTCTGGTGCTCAGTGTTTGCAGAGGGTAAAAATTCCCACATCTGCAATAAAGCCAGAATGGCCCTTTTCTGTGAGGGGGAGCTGGTGGATACTCATCCCTTCCTGCTGTCCCCATCCTTGCTGGTTATTTCGTCTGGCAGCAGGAACAGGCAAAATGCGTCGCGTGTTGCAATTGCTTTTGGCAACGTTATATTCAAAAACCTGCTGTTGCTGAAAAGTGATGATCAAACGACATTTTCCTCTCCGTGGCTAACAAAAGCAAGATGCTGCTAGGTGCTTTTCATCACTGGTGTTAGCTGCTATTGCAGGCTTCAGCAGTGCTTTATGGGGAGCTGCCTGAAGATTAATGGGGCAGTGATGATGTGTTACTACCAATATCAATGCTACCAGAATTGCACAAATTATGTGTATAATACATAAACATGTGCACACACACATATTTAAATATATATATATATGATTTAGTGGCAGAATAGGGCTTTAGTAAACATTGGATTAGTTCTCACCTGGGAAATCCCGTTAGATTTGCAGTTATTTACACCTTTTGGTGCTCCCTGAGCTGCAGGGCAGCTGTAGGGCACAACCTGCAGAAGGCCGGTGTGTCCGTGCTGCATCGTGCGTTTCTTACTGCCCTGGCTCTGACCGAGACGGTCCCAGGGCTGGGGACTTCTGTGCAACCCAGGCAGGTGCCCAGGCCCTTTGGGTGAGTTTATGCACAAAGCTCCTCTGACATCAGATGCTTGGAAAATATTGTTGTGCCCTGCAGCCGGGCTGTAGCTCTTCTGGTGCATCCACTGATCCACAGTGGCTCCTGAGGTGGGACCTGAAGGTCAGCCTTCATTAATGGCACTGCTGTCCTAATGCCAAGTGCCACGTTGCATTTGTTTGTATAGAAGCCAACAGACCCACCATGCCGGTGACACACCCTGGGGCTGTCTGGTGCCATAAAACCATGCCTGGAGTGAGGGAAGAGGGAAATTTGGGGACGTGGCACGGGCGATGGGGTCAGGAGCGCTTCGTGCAATGCCACGCTCAGCCCTCAGCAGGAGAAGGGCTGTGTGTCCCCTTGGAGCTGCCCGTCAGTCCTTGCAGAAGGAGGGGGGGGGTCAGACGTGGCTATTGACCAAACTAATTTAGTCCTGGCAGGGGATTTTAAAAATTCCTTTTGTACCTCATATATTTTTCATAGCTGCGGAGGACAATCCTTTGGGGAGAGATCTGCTCGCTGGAGCAGGACTTCTCTGATGAGCTGTACATGTCCATTCACACGGAGCCAGAACACGGCATTAGCATTCTGCTGCTCTGTCATTTATTATCTCCTCGCTAGGCTTATAGCTATTCTTTTAATTGCTTTATTCCCACCTCCCCCAAATGAGCTCTTCTCTCCAGTGGCAAGCACTAGAGAAGATGGGAGCGTGCATGTAGTGTAATTAACAGAAGCGGTATCTCTTCTTGGAAGCCCTTAGCTGCTGCCCCAGACTGTCACTGTTGCTGGAGGGTTGTGACAAACGCAGAACTGAAGACGGTCGGGTTTTCTGTGTGTACCAAATCCAGCAGCGAGCAGCCTCACGGTGCTTACCCAGGGCCGTGGTCCGGAGGGGGCAATGGTGTGGAACGGATTGGAATATGCAGTTGCATAGAGAACAGCATAATTTGGGGGAATATGGAGTCACCTTCCTCCTACAGCCCCCTCTGCCCCATGAGCTGGCTCCAGGTGTGCAGGACCCCCATGCATGGTTCCTGGCCCCACCATGGGGTATGCAGACAGCTGCATGCCCGAGCTGGTGGTGGGAGCCATGTGCTGCCAAAGCCACCTGAGATGTGCTCAGCCCCAGCTGGGACAGCTGCTCCACAGCTGATTTCAGGCTGATTGAAGCAGAGCAAATGAGGAGGGACAAGTCTATATTTCACTCACCGTTAATTGTGCAGAGCTGATAATATTGTGTTAGTGCTAATGAGCAGAAGCAGGCTGCCTCATGCACTTATGACTTGCCGTTTATGGTTTTGTGCATGTAGCTCGTCACCACAGCCGTGTCCTGCAAGACGCTGAGAAGCAGATATGCCAGGTGCTGGCACAGGGACCTGGAGGTGGTGTCACTGTCCCCACATCACTGCATGGCAGAGCTGCCTTGGGGCAGAGCCATGGAGGAGGAAAGGAGTTGTGGTTACGTTTGTGGGATTCAAGGGATCTCCAGATCTTTTGGGGATCTTCAAAAGCCACCTGGACATGGTCCCGGGCAACCTGTTCTGGGTGGCCCTGCTTGAGCAGGGGTTGGACCAGGTGTCCTTCAGAGGTCCCTTCCCACCTCAACCATTCTGTGATTTTGTGATTTGCAGAGCATCAGTGTCTGGCCAAGGGCATTTACAGGCCTCAGAAGCTCCCAAATTTGCACTAATTGGATGAATTTTGCTTCTCTGTTAGTTTGATTGCATTGATAACCAAAGATCAAAACTGTTTTAAGTTAGACTCTGTGCGAGCACCGAGGACTTGGTGCCCGTGGCTGTGGAGCTTAATGCTCTACAATGATGAGCAGCACCCAAAAAGCGGGAGGAGAAGGAGCTGCCGGTGGGGGCCTGGACTGATGCTGGCCTCCATGAGAGGAGGCAAAGGCAGTACCCTGAGCGCTGAAAACTCCTGGTTTGGTGATGTGTGTGAGAAATACAGCGTCCTGGTGGGAACAGAGATGAAGGCAAAGGAGCTCAAAATGTGCTCCTGAATATTAAGCAGGGAACAGCTTGCAAGGAAGCTTGGTGTGCACAAGCTAAAGCCACGCTTTGTGCTTCAGCCGATGGATAATCTGGGCAGAAATGGAGCTTGGCATCACCGCAGGGGCAATCCTCACATGAACATGAGGTTCTTGACACCCTCCTTCCAGCACACAACCCTGGCCCAGACCTGGACAACTGCAGTGCCTTTGATTATGCAGCAACCTGGATTGCTTCTGCTCCAGGAATTATTTTCCTCTGGAGGAAAGGGTCTGTAGTTACCACTTTGGTACCCACGTTTGGATGCCACAGTGCCCTCCCATGCTCCTGAGATGCGTTGCCTTCCCAAAGCCTACGTTGGGCCTGGTGTCCATTTGATGGAGTCTGTTGTGGACAGGGAAGGGTTAGCAGCGGTACTCTGCTGCTGATGTTTTTCACCAGTCCTCTCAAATTTGAACAGAAAGTACTTCTACGTCTTGGGCAAGGAACAATGATGATTATGATTGAGTGTTTTTTCCTGTTTTTTCTTTTTCCCTCCCTAATCTTGGCTATTTGCATTGCAAACCTGATTCAGTGTGATGCTGGTTTCGTCTGGGAGCCGAAGCCCACGTTACAGAGATGGATGTGCCCATTGAAACCAACTTAATTTCTGAATATTGAATGTTCTCAATTAGCTCTCTGGGAAACAAACTACAGATCATGTAATCAGCTGAGATTTTGATTAACCTATTCAAGAGACTGTTCTAGTCCCTTCTGAAAGGGACAGAATGATTGCATGAAAATTATATGTCTGGCTCTAATTTCTGGGTCTCAAGAGCATGGGTACTTAGTGGGCTTTGTGGAAAATGTTTTTGAGCCCTCGGTCATTCTTCTCTGCAACTACATCTTGCTTAGACTACACCATGCTCCACTTCTCCTTGAAGCAAAGAAACACTTGGTGCCAAAGCTGGTGCTCAGCAGCTGTGCTGGTGGAGCTACAAAACCTCTCAGCCTGTTACCGTGGTTCTCTGGTGTTATCTTTTCATTTATTGCTCCCTAAGCACACATCTCGGATCAGCTTGCGGGGCTGTGGCTCCAAGCTCCAGCTAAGAAAAAGTGCTTTAAGAAAAAATAACTCACTCACTGGGAAGGTCACCAGGAGGAACACAGAGGTGGAAAAAGCACACAGAAGCTCATTTGAGCAAACATTTGAGAACACGTTTCTGTCTCTGACGCTGTCCCCCAGGCAGCCTTTGTGTGGGATCCCCGGAGAGAGCCCGGCTGGAGCTGGCAGCGAGGCCGGCGAGAGCTGGGGGCAGCAGGAGCGCGTTGGCTGTGGAGGGTGAGGACCGGGGAGGGTCTGTCTGAGCCGACATCGTGAGAGGTGTCAGAACCCAGGGGGTTCCAACTGGAACTGGGGCTTGGCTTCTTGTTTTTTGGATTGTGCAGGGCTGCTCTGCATCAGAGGTTTTCTTTTCTAGGGAGCAGGAAACTACCATGATCTTGCATTAAAAACATAAGTGACTAAGATGCCTAATTCTAACCAGCTGCTCGTGTCTGAGTCATGTAGGCATTCAAAGAGATTGTGGCTTTTTGGTTTAAGCTCCAGCCTTACGCATTTATCCGTGTGCTTTTTCTGAATGAGTAAGTGTGCGTAGGGCAGCGTGATCAAGCAGCGAAGGCGCCCAGCTGCTGCTGGGTGGGCAGCGCAAGCTGTCTTAAGGCTGAATGAGGGGAGAGGGCTTTTAGATCATTTTCTAGCAGCAGGAGAAGAGAACACATGAGAAACAAAAACATGGGTAAAAAACAGGCAACAGAGGAGGGATTTCTTACTTTGCTATTCCTCCGCTAGCTCCCTGCCAGCTGTGTGTCACCGATCCCAACCTGCACCTTTGCTGCTTTGATTTCTTCCTCTCCTCCCTACAGCTTTGGTGGGAAGCAAGACATGCACAAAGCCTAAAAGGAGAGGGGAGCTGATTTAATTGTAACTCATGCTCTCAGTGCCTTAGCTTCTGGCAATTAGTGCATCACTTGGCTTTGCTCGGAGCAATTAGTTTTTCTGGTCTCTGTGGTGCAGTCCAAGATTACAGAGCGGCCAAATCCATCCCGAGCTGTTGTAAAAGGGAACCTTCCTCCAGCGTGGGCAGTGAAGATGAGAGCTCTGTGAGACAGAGAAAAATTTGAAAGATTCAGGACTATTGTGTTATATTATAAGCATAAGGCTGGAGATAGCACAGCCGGGGAGCTGGGACGGTTGGGTGTAGGTGACGGATTGCTCTGGTGGCTGTACAGTGGATGGCACTGAGTTAGTCACTTAATGAGACATATACGTTATTTACCTAAACAAGCCAAATCAGGTGAATCCAGGCTTATGTATCAGTCAGAAACAGGCAAAGTGTTATATGTTCCTTCATCCAAAAGGCCGTTTCTGGCTGACTAATGCCATTGGCAGTTTGTGCAAAAAAAAAAAAAAAAAAAAGACCATCTCTCCTCCAAAACGGAAGAGTATTTCATTAGTTTTCTTTTAATGGTTTGGTTTGAAAATTGAGCTAAAAGAAATAAAAAGATAAAAACATGCGTAAATAACCTCTTGTTCGGGTGGCAGGGATGTTTGGTCAGCTGGGTGCGCAGAGCTCTTCTCTGGCTAACCCAATCTGCACGATGACGGCTCTTTTCCACCTACGTACGCTCTTTTCCACCTATATAACCGGTTTCTCATCACATCCACACACCTGGCTCGCTCTAGTCCCCACCTGTTTTCCCACTGTCCTGGTGGGCACTGAAGGACAGCATTGGCTTTGTGGGTTCCCTGCAGCGGTGCGTGGTTGGGAGGTGACGGGAATGGTGAAACCTTCCCTTTCCTTCCTCTTTCGTTTTCATTTTTCCCCCTGCAGAGGATCCCGATTACCCTAAACCAGCGTGCTTACAGGCAATATCCCAGTATCAGAGCTGACATTACAGAGCAGCCCAAACACACCACAGGCAGCTGGTATTGAAAGGCGTATCCGGAGCCTCATCAATTTGAACAAGTGTGACAGCAAAACTGACGCGGTGCTAGCTCGGGCTCAATTGCTGGACTTACTTTTGGTGAAATGTGTTTGTGAGATGAAGGGCTCGGTTTACAAGCAGGCTGAGATGCAGGACGCAGACTGAAGCTATTGGCTCTGCACAGGACCGGGCTGCCAAAATTAAGGAATCCATTATCTCGATGCAGCATCAGGGAAATATCACAAAAATCCATGCTGTGTTCCAGAAGCGGAGCTGGAGGGAATACCCCGCGAGCACACGGGTCCCTGCTTCACGCCTGCCCTGGCCGGGCTTCTGTGCCCAGTGCTCTGCAGAGCTGGTCCAGCAGTTGGGGAAAACAGAGCAGAAAACAGAAACCCTTAGCTGCACAAAGCCATTATTTAGTTATGACCATATGAAAAAGCTCCTCTGAAGAAGGCTCTGCGATACCTTTCCTTGCCAGCATCTTTGTTACCTCCTTAGGCGAAGACCAGGTTGTCATAGTAGGGGATGTACAGCCTGTCCTGTCAGTGTGGGGCACCATCTACTGGAAGGTGTTTCCTGCAGCAAGGCCAAAAAATCAGAGAATAATCGGTGACTTAATCAATTTGGAAGTGCCATTCTTCCTAGAAGTTGGCTGTAATTAAACCTTCCTTCTTTTATCTTTGATGTACTTGTGGGCAGAGTGATATTTTCAAGATCAAGTCATCCATCCAAAAAAAAAAAAAAGAAGTTGAGGGTTTAGATACAATTTATTAGGGATTTGGCACACACTGAGACTTGGAAAGGTTTAGTACAGTACTAAATGTCTGTTTTATTTAAGGTGATGACTGTGCTTAGAAACCAACTGTTGGCTTAAGCTTAGTAAATCAGCGTGGGGTATTGATCTATTTTTTCAGGCTATCAATTGCACTGTAAGCAGGCATTTTATTGTGTTGCCTTCCTCTTGCTCGGAGGTTTTACGAGCTCTTTGAGAGATTTTCTTTTGCAAGTGGGTGGTTAGAAGTTCTGGCCACCTGTGGCAAAGCGGAGACAGAAGTTGTTGGTTATTTTTGATAGACCATGAAAAGGTCCTGCAAGGGAACTATTAAAGCCCCAAGATGCAGGACTCTTTAAGACAGGGCACAGGATTCGAACAGGATGGTCTCTGCATGGGCTTCACAGAGTTTGGGGGGGGGGGTGTTGGATTCATGATTGGCACTTCCCAGAAAATTACACCTTTTTGCTGCATTTTTGATGTTATTTTATAGGAGCAATAGGGCAGGAAGAGCAGAGCCTTACAGATGCTCAGCCCAGCATCTCATCCGTGGTACCCAGCCCCTGTCTCCGGTGCTGTGCAGCAAAGCCAGGCGGTCTAGCACGGCTGACAGACTGAAATGCCATATTGCAGTTGCTGATGAATGAGCAAACAAATGTCTGCTACTCCGCAGGTGCCAGTTTATTGCCCCTGCCTTTTTTTAAAAGTGACATTTATTTCTCTTTCAACCAACGAGAGCTTAAAGCATGTTTTCCATCCAGAACATTTTGTTTCATTTGCATCCGTGCTTCAGCCTATTTTCTTGGTGATCAGAGCTGGGAGTTTTGTTCTGTCACATACTTCGCATGGGAAATGTTGTCGTGGTCATCTTGGGACTGATGGAACAAAGCATCAGCAATGCAGCAGCGATGGCTGGTCACTTGGGTCTTCTGCTTTCCGAGCGGGGGGATAAAAGCAGCTGGGGTCCTCACTGTGCTATTCCTGACCTGTGTCTGCTGTTCTGGGTGGGAAATCAGCTTCTGTAGCTGGGAGGTGTGTGAGGTTTGCACGGGCAGGCCGCCGTTAGGACTGGTGCATGATGAATGTATGTAGCTGCCAAATCGACCCGTGTGCTGAGGGGGTGAGCAGCTGGCCTGGCCTGGAAATGCAGCTGTGGGTGGGAGTCTTTAAAAATGACAAACGAAGCAAATAACGTGTTCTGTCGTAGCGGTCTTTATCTTCTGTAGATATTGATTCCCTGAAAGGCAACAGAAATTCGAAGGGCTGTGCTGCCAGACAAGCGTGTCAGGAGCAGCGGGGTGTTTAATCCTCCCCACCCTGAAACAGTGCCCAGGTTCGCTTTGTCGGCTGCAAGAATGGAAGAGGGAATATCATTGTCAGCAGGCGTTATCTGCAAACCGAGCCCCGGCCCCGTGCTCATTGTACCTTGCCCCCTGGAAGGGGAACGGGACACGTGCTCTGCGTGCACTGGGCCCCCAGGAAGGCACAAGTGACCCTTGTAGAAGAGTTTTCCCTTTTTAAAAACCCAGGAAAATCCACACCGCGCTCAACCGACGGTTTTGAACCTCAGAGATTCTCTTCATCAAGTTTAATGGCCTCTTCACTTCATTTTTATGAGGTTTATTACAGCTACAAGCGACATGCAATTGCATCGCAGGTCGTTGTCTATAGAAGACACCTTCCCGTCACAGCCGTAATTAGTGCTCGTGCCGAGTGCTATGGCAACAGCTTTCTGCGCCGTGCTGCGAGGCAGGACATCCACACGCGGCTACAGCAGGCTTTCTGGACCAGGTCCTGGCTTTTTGGACCTGTTGCTCTCCAAAGAGTGCAGCCTAACTGTGGATTCAGCATCACGAAGAATTGATTGCTGGTTTGTATTCAATGCCAACCATCCTTGTTTTGCAGTCAGAGCTGGAATAGCCTTCGTAACACCCGCATCTTACTGCTGAGGTGTGAATGCTGCCCCAAACTGAACTCGCCATCTTCTGGCCTGGTAGGAAGGATGCCAGTGAGCAGCTCGTACAACCTACACCCTGGGCTGCATGGTGGCCCTAAGGCACGGTGGCACTTTGCTGGGGGTGTCACTGTCCCCAGGAGAGCCAGCAGCAAAACCTGGGGGTAGGAGGAGGAGAAGTGGAGGTCTTCTGACCTTCTCCGTCACGCTAGAAGGTCCCATACAGGAGCATCTCTGTCGATGCTGAAACTGTGTATCTGCAATGTTTTTTGTTGGGTTTTGGCAGTGAGAGCCCTTTGCTCAGCAGGGAAGGTTTTCAAGATGAGTTAGGTTGTTTCAAGCAAGTGGGCAGGTGAAGGAGGCACTTTAACAGGTCTCAGGAAGGATTTAGCAGAGTTCTCCAGAAGCGTTAAATGATGGGCTTGGAAAGTTGCTTAGAATTATTTAGCTCCTGGCTGGCATCCAGGATTTGGTATTTCTGTTTCTCCGCCTGGAAAAATTTCTATTTCTTTGGGGTATGTGTAAAGATGTTTCTTTGCATTCAGAAACTCCTGGCCAAGCGTGACCGTCTGTGACCTCTTAGGAGGCACCTGGATGTACCTTTTCCACCTCTGAGGTGTTGAGACAACGCGGGGCTGCCACTGCTGGGGCTGGGAGGTGCATCTTCAGATACAGTAATACTCTTCATCTGCACATGTTGTTCTTTAGTCTCTCCTAAATGAGAATCAGATTTGCAGGTGGCTAACACTAGAGAATAATTTGTTTCCATGCTCGTTTGAAGCCCCGCAGCAAACCCAAAGCTGTGAATTGAAGATGGAAATAAAAGCAGGCTGTTGATTTCAGAAAATCTCCGTTTTCATTGCTGGTAAAGCAAATAAGCCATGTGGCTGCTGATGCAACCCTTTCATCTGCCCAAGTAAAAGGGTTTTTATCTTCAGCAGAAGATGCTCAGGTGTTGAGAGGAGTTTGAGCAGCCTATCCTGGCGGCTATTTGCATGAGAAATACGCTGTGAAGATGAGACTTTGATGTATTTGCAACTTATGAATTCCCATTATGTTTCTGATTGTACTGCCCATTCAGGGAACCTGGGACATCTTTCTGCTGGCTGAGCTGAAACTGAGGAAGGGAGGACTATCGTACTTCGGGGACTTTTCTTTTTCTTTGAAATAGTTGGATGTAAACCAGCAGGGAAAACTGTCTCCTTATTGCCAGGACATTTATCTGGTCTAATTATCACAGCATGTTTAAGCGGCAGCGGGCGGTGAGCAATAAACATTCCCTTTTGTGGCCAAATTAGTTTATGGCTTGGATTTTTCAGAAAATGCTCGAGGCTGGTAGCTGAGCTCTCATGTTTGGTTCCTGTTTCTGTTGGAGATATTAGGTCCCATGGACACGGAGGTTCTCCCAGGTTCAGCTTTGCCTTGGAAAGAGATCTCAAAGGGTGGACATCTCCAGTAAGCTTGGGGGTGCAAGGCTGTTCTGCTCCTTGTTGCAGTTTCTCTGGTTGGAAAACAGAGAAAAAAGCCTGAAACCAAGAAGACTTAGATTTTCTTGATTTTCTGTTTCAATGAAAGAAAGACTTTTTGTTTGTTTGTTTGTTTGTCTGTTTTTTGTTTTGGAAAGGAACCAGATGGAGGTGGCCTAGAGTATTGGGAAAAAGCTGTATGACACAGAAGTTTTTAATGATTTCTTTTGAAGTTTTACTTGAACATTATTATATTTTGCTTAGTTGGGTTATGGCTTCAATAAGTTCTTTAATTAGTCATATTATTAATGTCAGAAGGCTTAAAATTGAAAGCAGATTCCCAGCCAAGTGTTCTGGTGGCTGAGAGAGATTTTTTTTTTTCTGTAAAGAATGAGAACAACTTGTTGTGTTTTTTTTTTTTTTCTTTTTTTACTTTTTAGCTTGTTGGGATTTCACTGGGTTTCAAACCCAGATCCTGAGTATATGCATCCTAAAAAGTCTGCCTGGCATAGCCTGGGGGCTGTTAGTTACTGGAGCATTAAACTGTAGGAGCACCTCGTAAATCATTCTGGAGCTGTTTAGCTGTGCAGGGCTCGTGTTGGTGATAAATGCCCTGTAACAGCAAGCGGGATGGGGCTGTGATGGTCCTGATGTGTGCACTCCTGCGGGATGGAAACACCCCGGGAAATGCCATGGGCCATGCTCAAGCACGCATTGATTTCTACTTCATCTAAGTGTTACCATATTTTTTAAGTCTGCATATGACTTCAGTAATTTCTTTAATTAGGCTTATTCTTAATGCAAGATTGCTTAAAATTAAAAGCAGCTTCTCGGCCAACTTAACATTCAAGCACAATTAAGTTAAATAATATGATGGCAGGAGGCAAGGAAGTAAAAGACCATTTTTGGAAGCAGGAGATAATTATTCCCATACAAAACCACAGGGGATGGAGTAATAGATATTTTTTTCTCAGTAACGTGCTGCAGTTTGGGACATGTGGTTTGCTGGGGGAGAGCTTGAGCCCACGGAGGGTGGGAAGAGCCCAGACACATCGCTCCGGGAGGATTTCAGGAGGCTGCTGCTAACGAGAGCAGGATTTAGAGCGTCTCTTTCCATAATCCACTTATGTTGACAGGTCAGAGCGGGGATGAGTTACAGCTAGCTTCCCAGGACATAAATGGATTGATAAAATATAATTCTATTATGAGATCATTCCAGGCACCTCTCCAGCCTGAATGGCATAAATAATCATGTGGGAATCGGAGGCGCAAATAGATTGCAGCTAATCTTTATTTCCCAAGAAGGTTGTCTGTTGAGATGTCATTAGGTGAACTAAATATTCAGATATTAAGTAACTGTGCCCCAGATGGGAGCTGGGCACAGCCCCATGGCTGCCTTGAAGGGGCAGAATCAGGAGAATTGATCATTTAGAAAAGTAAACTGGCAAATTTTAATTGCCAGCTAATGGGACCGCGGGACCAGCCTGCTGCCAGTGGTTTTAGTTTTAGCAGACAGTTGCTGGGGCCAGGCTACGTTGATCCATTTCTGTGCTAAACCCCAAAGAAATACTGAGTGCTTCCCTCATCTGTCCTGTATGTTAAAGTCTTCTCTCTCTCTCTTTTTTTGCTGCTTCCTCCCCTGCCTCATCATTCCCTCTTCCAGCAACGTGGACACCAAGGAGCTGTGTGGTGAGTACAGCCCTTCATGTGGGTACAAGCAATAGGGCTCGGTGTTTTGGAAGGATGCATGAAAACTCTTTAAAAGCAATGTTAACTCCTGTATCAGTGGGATAAACAGCTTTGTAGGCTGGACCAGAAGAAAAAAAAAACAAGCGTGTGTGTGTGAGAGCTGCAAATAATGGAGAAATTGGGTCTCAGCACTGCTTCTGCCGCCTCCCTTATTCAGCAGGAAAGTTGGGAAAGCTTCCCTTCACTTTCTTGCAGCGCAAACAGGGTCAGAGCTGAGCGCAGCACCTGGATCGCTCTCAGTAACAAGACGGAGTTTAATTTCTGGCAATGTCACGGCTTCCAGCTCCACTCTGAACTTCAATAAACCGGTATCCCTTCGCAATAGCAATAACAGGTTTATCCTTAGGCAAACCTCTGTGTTTCACAGCAGGCTGTCAAATGCATATAGCATCTCTGGTGCACCTCCCATGGCTCACAAATGAAAGACTAGAAAGAAAACCTGTAATAACATTTTGTCCCGCATCTCCTCTGGAAGGGGGTCATTTCCTGCGGGGATCGCTCCAGAGCTTTGTCCCGATGGGAGCTGACTCATGCATGGGGCTTCTGCTGCTCTCTTGGGTGTATTTTTACGTGGACACTTGGGAAGCATTTCCCACACCCTCCACTTTTTGGGAGGAGATGGGGAGGTGGAGGTGTGCGGCCAGGACACACAGGGACAGTAACACCCTGCTTGGCCCCACACTGCCTTCTCAGCCGGATAAAATGAGAAAATTATACTCCTGCCACCCAGAGCGATGGCACCTCACCCTGGTGATAGTGATGTGCAACACAGGGCTGCATTCCTGAGAAATAAGGTGCCAGGAGGCGAGGGAGGTGAACACATCAGCTCCTGTGTGAAGCAGGAGGAAGGATCGACCAGCTCGAGATCCTGCCTAGATCCGTTATCTCCTGCATACCTACCGCTGGCTGCCACTTCTGATTTGTTTGCTACACGGACGTGTAGGAGCCGTGAGCGGAAAGGTGGAGGATGGAAAGAGCTGACCTCGGATGTCTGTGTGAATAAATAAAGCTAAAGCTGTGGAGTTGCATACTTGGGGGTGGTGGCAGAAGTCAGCACCATTCTCCATCCATGTTGGTGGTGGTCTCAAGAGCTGTGCTCTGCCCACAGAAGCTCATTTCTCCTGATATGTATGGGCCCAGATTTTTATTTCAGGATTTTTAAAAAGGGTTTTCCTCTGCCTTTAGAAACTACTTAGTTTTCTTCCCAAGTAAACTAATAATAAGAGGAGCAACAAAAATAAACATGCTGCAGTAAGAATAAGCTGTTTGGCTTAGTGGAACAGCAAACAGCTGCTGTCAATCATGTTGTGACATTCCTGTCTCTGCCAAAATCTTCTTCCCCTTGGATATGTTCTAGGGCTGTAAATAGCTGTAGGCACTGCTAATTAAGCCAAGAGAACCTAATTAGTGAGATCGTTTTCTGCAGTTTATTTCTTGTTGCATTCAGTAGAGATGTCACCTCAGTATGAATCTTCAATTTGAGTGCCAAGGAACAGCACTGGTGGCTTCTAAGGAACAGCTTTTAGCTGTAGCTTGTGTCAATCACACCCAACGCGGTTAACTTGGTGTCTACACTGCAAACTCACTGCACACCTCGCTGCCACGCTTCACTGCTCACTATTTCCATCACAAACGTTGGGTTTGGGGACTCCAGCTCACACAAGAAACCACGCCAGGGCTGAAATGTGTGGTAGAGCCATTGGCTGCATGGGGACACACCGTGCAGCCTGTGGGCTGAGGTGCAATCGGGTGGGAAGGCAAGGGAAGACACGAGGCTGGAGTCTGAGCTGGGGTGAAGCTGGTTGGTATTTGGCTGCTTGACTGCAAGGGAATGCGAAGGGAATTCCCTTGAGACCCCTCACTTTATGATGGCAATAGGAGAGCGAGCTGAAATGCAGAAGTGGGCACAGAAATAAAACATTGTT
This sequence comes from Anseranas semipalmata, assembly GCA_013399115.1. Taxonomy (NCBI): domain Eukaryota; kingdom Metazoa; phylum Chordata; class Aves; order Anseriformes; family Anseranatidae; genus Anseranas; species Anseranas semipalmata. The sequence continues at coordinate 190,965 of VXAA01001958.1, forward strand.
TTCGGTGGTAGCTACTTTGCCTTAAGTCTCTTTTTATTTTTTACCACGGTCCCCACCTTCACAGGGATTGCACCACTTCCCATGCAGGGCAAGCTGTTACTTTGGCTCAGGGTCTAGAGAACAAAAATACACCTGAAATCGGTGTCTTATATTTTCCCTTCCATCAATAAACTTTGCCATGTCACGTAGCCCTGAAGCGTTGTTACATCAACCATTCCCATCATGTCCCTCTTGGTTTCCCCAGACTATTTTGCTGATCATATGGGAGACTATGAAGATGTCTTGGCCTCACTGGAGACACTGAACCTCTCCATCCTGAAGGCGATGGACTACACCAAACGGGTGAGTCCTATCTCTGCCTTGTGCTCCACAGGCTCAAAGCAATCAGTGCAAATGCTACATTAGCAGAGCAAATAAATCCAGATGTCTTCGTGCTGTTCAGCAGTCTCCTCGTGCTGTTGCATTTACGTGGTAAGTAGATCGTTGCAGCAACATGATGACAGTAGAGATCTTGTGTTAACAGCAGGAAAAATCTTGAAAATCTGGGCCAAATTGTGAAAGCAAGGTGCAAAGTGCACGTGCAGCAGATGGTGGCATAGAGGCATTGTGGCAGAGCTCTGTAGGATCTCAGCACCCTTCCTAAGCCTGGAAAATGGTCTTGGCTGTGGCATGGATTATGCTCTGCATTGCCTGGTGCACAAAAATGCTGCAGTTATCTTCAGATAATACGGCCTGTGGGATCTTGGGTGGGATTTTGAATGCATAAGTTCTTGCTAGCTTCATTGGGAGTGCTTTTGGAAACATCGCATTAGAAAGCTGCCATTAAATAGAGCTTCTGGGTTAGAAGGCATCTTGAGTTCCAGAAATAAGGTTGTTCAGATATTCATATATGAATATTTGTAATGTTCATGTATATTCATATATGAACAACCCGTGTTAGAAACTAGAAGATTGTGTGTTTGAAGTACCAGAGGTTAAAAAAAAAGGACTGCTTGTACATGCAAGCACACAAACAGAGACACAATGATGTATTTTGTACACTCCAAGGACCATGGCTTCTTCATAAAAAAGCCACCCTACACCTTAATTATACTGTTAATAATGGACTAGTATAAAACAGCACTGATCAAGAAGCATGTTGAAGCTTATTTACACATATCTGGAACATCTGAGCTGATGTGCCAGCTAAACATCCCCACTGAGAAGTGAATCACTCATTTGGTGTCACCCTGAGGAGAAAGGTGTTTATGGAGCTCTCATTCCTTTGAAGCCATTTTCCTGTGCTTTCCCTGTCATTTAATAAATTACCTGGGATGTATCAGTGATATTTTGCTGCCTCAGAATAATCAGTTCTTCCCCTACTTCCTCTCCCAAACATATTATTTGCATCATTCAATAGTGCCACAACCACAGACAAGTAGCCTTCCTCTTTGCTGATGAGTGGCAACTCAGCACACTGAGAACTGAGCCAAGTGAGCAGGTTTTGCTTTTTCCAATCACCTTTAAGCACCTCCAGATTCAATTCAAGGCTTCCTCCAAGCAATCCAGATTGAAATCTCCCTTCCATTTATCTTTGAAGTTAAAGGAAAAACTCAAATTGCTCCAGTTTAAAGATATGGTAGTGATAAGAAGTTTTAGGAGCTTATAACCAGAGGGGAGAGAAACTTACTGTTTCCCATTCGGAGTAAAGAACCTGATTTCCTTTCTTTATTGAAATCCATCCCTTAGAATGTTTGTGAGGAGGGCAGCATGGGAAAGGAAGATCCGTATTTCACTTGTTAATGTCTCTCTGTAATAAACTGAAGGCAAAAGTTTTTGACCAAGCACTGATCTGTCCAAAATGTTATGAATTTTTATCATACATCAGGAGAGAATAAAAAAAAGAGTACAGCTGTAATAGTTCTTTTTTTTTTTCTTAATTAAGTTGTTAATTCTGCTCATGCATCATTTATATTCATTATTAGCAATTTTTCTGGCAGTCAGATCTGCCAACAATATTTTAAATACGTTAACATGCTAATAGAAATCTCAGTAATTCACTCCAACTTCTTATTCATGATGCCTTCCACCATTGCTTTTGAATGAGTTTAATATGTATGACTAATTCCTTCCAGCTTTTTGCAAGAGGAGGATGTCTCATCCCCTGTTTATAAATTAGAAGTCTGAGCATAAGTGTATCAACTTGCATAAGAGATCTGGAGCAGAACCTTGTGCATAATCCCAATCCACTGCCTTCATAGGACCATCGTTCTCCCTCCTTGATTCAGTAACTTGTGGCAGGATTCATCTGCCTTAATTTGCAACTTCTGGAGGCTATCTACCTAAACCTGAGCTGCTCACCTCTGTCACGGTCTTGTAGATTGGTAGAGAGAAGTGGGGAGGTCCAGAGTGCTGCTCACCTGGGCTCTGAGGCTGGCATGAAGCCTCCTTGCAGGCATTTTCCTCCTGTGGCTGGGCAGGATGCTGCTACCCCAAGGTGCGATCATCTCGCTTCTGGATGTCTAAAGCCAGGTGAGAGGAGTGCTGCCCCAGCACCTCGGCTTTACCTTTAGTTAATCAAGCCATGAGGTCTGCTGTTCCTCACTGTGTGGCAGGCTTCTGGCAAGCAAGCAAGTGGAGCAGGAACCCTTCAGAAAAAGGAGCTGGCAAATAAGGATTTCACAAAAAGGATTAGCCCCTGCTGTGATTTTGTGAACAAAGTGGTACAAGCCTTATCAATGAATTATTTAGAAAACAGGCACTTTGTTCAAGGAAAGAACTGAGCAAGAATAAATAGAAAAAACAAACAAACAAACAACAACAACAACAAAAACATAAAATAAGCTGTTTTAGGTGGTAGTGAAACTCATCTTCAGTATTCAGACAGGATAGTCTTCCAGGCAGCATCAGAGCATCCTGACAACTTTAATTACATACGGCCTCACCTTAATTCTGGATGCATATTTATAGCAACATGCAGGACTGCAGGGCCTTTTTAACATCCCATGACCCCCCCTTTGAAGCCCTTTAGTTGCAGCCTGTTAGAGTAACTCTTCCACAAGCTTGCAGCCCAACCCATGCAAGCAGCAAATGCATGCTGGAGTCATGCCCAGAAAGGTGCTTGTGTGAGCGTGGTGACCACACACAGCTCAGTGTGCATTTGTTTATGTGGATACGTGGTTCATCGGCATTTAGAGCCCGAGGACCAGTGAATTCCAGCATGCTCTCAAGCAGAGTCTCCAGCCTGGTGCTGCAAGAGGGATGGAGCTGGTAGAACATGGTCCTGCTCCTCCAAATGGAAATAAACATTTCTTCAGCTGAAGAAAACTACTGATCTTTTGGGAATGTTCCTTATTCTCTCAATCTCTCTCCCTGCTTAAAATAGTACTCTGCAAATGGTAAATGAAGTCTAGCCTTTTGTGTTGCATTTCTGACAAGAGGTGCCTTGTGTTCTCTGGAGGGGCAGGATAACCGTGGCATTTAATTGCTGTTTGTATTTCTCACCTTAAAAGACAACTGATTATTTCTTGTTCATAAAAAGAAAAAGCAGCAATTATCTCGTGCTGGAGGAGCTCATAAAGTATCAGCAGTAATTAGATTGGGTGGTGGAAGGTCTCATACGGCAAAACAAAATCTGTCATTGTAATTATTTTCCAATACAGCGATGCCCGTGCTGTGTTCAAATGACTGCCAATGACTATGCGAAATGCAAAGTTAAATTGGAAAGAAGGGAAATGAACTTTCTGGATCTAAAAAAAGCCAATGGCAGGATATGTTCTCATATAACCCTCAGTGGCTGTTTTATCGTGCTGTCGGCAAACAGCAAAACCAGTGTGACCAGGGAGGAGGCGGTTTGGTGTGGGATGGAGCATGGGTCCAGAGCCAGGGCGATGCTGTGCCCCCGGTTTTGTCACTGGAAAGCCAGTGGCAAAGTCATTCTGGGCTTGTCAAAGTCCTTTTTAACCTCATTTAATGCACCAGGACTGGAAATATGACCAAGTGTTGATATGTCACACACCTCTCTCGTCAGGATAGCATGTGTTTTATGGACAGGCATTGTACCCAAACCAGCCGCAAACACCTTTTCCTACGGGAATCCTTATTTAGATGGGAGAACTTGTGAGTCATAAAGGGAAAACCAAAGCTGCTCTGAGCGTGCTGGCCTGCAGTACCAGCTGACAGTGCTCCAGCAGCTATAGGGACCTCAGGTATATATGTAAGGGTGAAAAGGTTTGCATACGTTATTTGCAAGTTAAATTATTTCACACCTCTTGCCTCTGCCTTATGATGTGTCAGCAAAGCGCCCGTCCCGAGCTCAGCCTCGCTGCAGCCGTGCCAAACCCTGCAGCATTTCTGTTAAATTTCCACCTTTGAAGGTCATGGTGGTGTTTCCCCACTCAGCTGTTTCTTCTCCTGGGTAGACAGAGCTGCTTTCACTTGGGCTGGTTCTTACCGCCGTGTTTTGGATGCGGTCAGTGGAGGTGGCTCCCAGGCTGGTTCTCCAGCGTGGCCCTGTGCTGGTGGCACCAGCGTGCCCGTCGGGAGGGTGGCTGCGAGTCGAGCAGGTAGCGATGGGGGTCTCAAGGGCTCAGATGGGAATTAGACCCTGTTAAGCATCAGCGCCTGATGCTTTCTTTTGTGCCTTGGGAAATCCCCCAGATGATGACTGCCACGCACGTGCCTGTTTTCCCAGTACAAATGGGGTCCTGTGGCCACTGTCACTGTCCTGGGAGGGAAGGAGGTGGCTGCTGTCACTGGTGGGGCTGGGATAAGGTCACACTGACTGATGTCCCCCTGAGGCAATTCCTCTCCTCTGCTTTATCTAGTGGCTAACGACTGGTTCCTCAACAGCTGATTGTGACATCGATAGACTGGCCAACAGAACTTAAATTACATTATGTTAATTTATGCAAATGCAATGCATTCTGGTGTCCAGCTACGATTACTGCCATTTATCAGCATGGTGTTTATTGTAGCTCTCTCAGAAATGAGACTTTCCATTCTTCTTTTTTCTTCATTTTCCTTGTCAAAGAAATAAGGGCGCTTGCCCCATTTCCACCAGTCTGTCAGCAGACAGACAGACGCTCTCTCACCCGGGACAGGAGGCCAGTGCGGAGCAGCTCACCTCACCTCCTCCACTAAGACCCATCTCCAGGGTCAGCAGGCTCGTAGCCCAAATTAATGCCTTCTTGTGCCTTGCAAATTGAGTTCCATATCTGGAAACCAGAGCAGACCTCTCAAACCCGGGACAGGGACATCTGGAGCACCCCGTGATCCAAACGGAGGTGGCTCAGGAGCATTGCAGAGGTGGCCGCAGGTGGCACAGGAGCTCCCTGTGACCTCCCCTCCATGCTGCTGTCACCACCCGCAGTGCATGCAGAGGAGCGCTCGCTGGAGCAGCTCCATCACTGGCACCATCTGCTGCCGGTCCTGGCTGCTAAAAATGATGGATGAGGCTTTTTTGTTTCATTGCACAGTCCAGAACAGCAATATATAGTGCTTGTTTGCATCCCTACCTGCCAAAATTAAGCTTACCAGATAAGCTATTGCTCTTTTTTTTCAGTGATGACACCCCTTAAAACAACCCTTTCCCTCCCACCCTCATTTCAGAAAAGGTTCCACCCCATGTGGTTTCTCAGGTGCTGAACAGGATGTTTTCTCTGTACGTTAGCCAGATCCTGTTTTCACTTTCTGTGTAAAACACGGCTCGGCAATGACATCTGGTGAATGGTTTGGGCTGAAAAAAGCGAGGAGTGGCAATGGGAGGGTCAGTCGGTGAAGGCTGAGTCATCTGTCCATGTAATGTGAATAAAATGTTTTTGGTCATAAATACTGAACGATTTCAATATCATTTTTTATAGCAGGAAAAATAAATGATTAAGATTTCTGTAAAAGTTATGCAACTGTATTTTTCAGGAATAATCTAAGAGGAAACAAGGCATTTGTTTAGCCTCTCAGAAAGCATTTCTGCCACTCCAAAATGAACTTCAAAAAAAAAAAATATTTCACCAGAAATCAAAGCAGAAAGCACTACTTCCCTTCTGCGAGAGCTGAATTTCCCCTGACTTCCCTGCTCAGGCTCCAGACCAGAAAATCAATTCCCCGCGCGATGCCAGCCGGAGCGGTTTCCTTGCCAGCCCCGCGGGGCTGCGTGACATCCAGCCGGGCTGCCGGGAGCACAGCGGGGAGATGCATCCTAAGAAGGGCTCTCTTGGAGCTTATTTTTAGACTGAGATGTTTATTCACTGCCTGTCTGTCGCTGCAAAGTTCATGTTCCCCCTCTCGCTGTGAGAGGGAAGAGCGGCTTGTCTGGAGATCCTGCTCATCGTGCCCTTGCTCCAGCTGCTGTAGACCTCCTGCAGGATCGGGTCTTCTCCTTCCCTCCCCTCCCATCGGCTATTGCTCCTGGAATTAGATAAATTGCTTGGTGAAGGAATTGTGGCCTTGCCAAATCACTTGAAAGGGGCTGCCAAAGGGAAAGGCAGGAAGCAAGTCGACCATAACTGGTTGGCACAGCCAGGCTGAGCCTTCAGCAGCTGGGCTGACCCGTCCGCCCCATATCTCTCCGTCTGTAGGGTCTTTCACGTAGGTCCTGTTTGGAAAGCAGAATCTGCGCTTTCCTCGGAGAAAATGAAGTAGAGTATGTATTAATTTACTGTCTTGTGGGTAGCAAATAATGTTAATTAGGGACTTGTGTGAAGACAAACACTAATTATAGTCAGGGTGTTCAGAAGTAGGAGGCCACATTTTGTTTTCCAAGTCTGTTCTTTGCCTGCTAAGTGGACAGGGTGTAAAAATGCCAGTCTACGGCACCCTATGGATTGAGAGGTGCATGCTGCATATAGGGAGATTTTCTAACAATGGGGAGAAGGGAGTCCTGCAATAAATCGCTTGGGAAGGGCATTGCAGGAGGTCCTGAGGACCAGATAAGGCAAACGTGGGCCAGGAAGGGCCGGCCCCGAGCTGTCCTCGCAGGGGTCCTGCCTTCATCTGGGGGATGGTCCCCTGCCCTCCCAGCCCTGCTGCGGTGGCCTCAAGGCACAGCTGAAGGGAGAAACTTGTGCAGTTTGAAAGAGGTCCTGAACAGCAACATTTGATGGGATTTATAAAGGAGGAATTCATAACGAAAGGTTTTTAAAATCCATGTGGTGCCGTAGTTCTTCTTTTTATCTGAACAGGTGTCTCATTTGTTTTTTTTAGAGCCGTTTCGGGAAGGCTGAGGGTCTTTCATATGGTAATGCTTTCATTTATCAAATATTTAAGTGTCTGTTCTCCTCAGGTCTCTGCTACTGATTACGTGCCAGGCAATCAGCTTTGGGCCTCCGCTTCTGAAGGGATTTAAGAGTGTGGAGCGGGGAAGGAGCAAGAGGAAGGTCTGGGTGATATTCTAATTCTAAGAAAATATCTCTTGGAAGAAAACAGGCAATTATGAGCCAGGAATTTGAATCAGCCCCTCTGAGGCAACATCGCACCACATGCCTGAGCTGTAAAGTGTTGAGTGGGTGGAAGATAACCTCGCCATCATCCCAGGATGAGGTTTGACAGAGGTGCTTCATGACCGTGTTAATAGGTTGCAAAGGGTGGGTGACACAGAACTGGCTTTGGTTTCACTTGAGCAGCCTCATCGGTTCAGTGCCATTGCTCTGTGGGCGTGCTTCAGCTGGGGTTGAAGTTAATAAGAATTGGAGAGGCCATCAAAGTCCCTGAGCTCCATAAATGCCAGCCAATTTGGCCACCCTTGCTGATAACCAGAGCCGGGAAGCGTTGCTGCTCGGCGGTGTGGCTCTGCAAGACAAAGCGAAGGTGCGGGGTTGCAGCGGGGGCATTCCCGAGTCCGTGGGTGGCACGTCGTCATTTACATTTCACATCCTGTAGTCTTAACGAGCTAAATAGTGACCTTTAAAAATGCCAGCGGAGAAGCTTTGAGCTCCTTAGCGGCATCAAAAATCTCCTTTTTCAGTCATTTGCTACTCACAGGAATACAGCGATGAGAGCCCAGTTTTAGGCACCAGTTTGCGATGCCTGATGAGGGAGGTTTGACTCTGGTGTTGGCAGGTCTAAGCTCTTGATGGCACCAAAATCAGGGCTTTGATTTCCACAGGCAAAGTGTGGCAAGGAGTTTTCCTTAATCCGTGCCAGAATTTCAAGCTACTGCAAAAATGTGCTTTAATGGTGAGCCTCAGGAGAGACTGAAACCCGTGGCACACCCATCATCACATGAAGCAGAGTTCAGCATCTCCTGTTAAGTCTTTTGCCTCCTAAATTTGCTCCTCTAATACAAACACAGATTTTTTGCTAATTAACGTGATCAAACCAGGCTTGCTAGTGAAATACTCCGTGGCAGGGTAGCATCTGCGGTGCCAAAGTCTTTCTAGTCTTGAACTAATGAACAAGTTGGATGAAAAAGAGAAGCCTTTCGAGATACACCCCTTGAAGGTCTCCTGTCACACAGCAACTTCAATGAGCAGCAATTATTATATTATCTCCATAAATATTTTACCTTCTCAAGCAAAACAAGGAGGAAATATCTCTTCAGGGTGGAATTAATAAGACCAAACCTCATTAAATCTCCCTAGGACAGGCTGACAAATGTTTTAATAAGACCATAGGAAGGATTCCTCTGGAGCTGGTCTTCTTAATGACTTGTTTTTGCAATGCCAAAGGAGACATTTGCTACAGCAGAGCCTGGGGGATTGCTGAGGAGCATCTGAGTGCACACGTTTCAGATGCTGCTCCTGAGCACAAATGTCACGGGCAGGCAGGCATACAGCCACAGTTAGTTAAAGGGGGGGGGATAAAAGTCTTTTATTTTCATTTCAGAGCTGTTGGACTTGGACCCATCTGAGCCTCCTGCTTACATTTGTGGTGACCTTAACGATGAAAAGCACTGAGGTGTTACTGGAGGTGATGAATTGGTTCTGGGGAGGAAACGAGGCTGGTGGTGGAGGAATAATCCAGATCTGTGCACATGACCGCGTGAGAACTCTTGTCAGGACGTTTCAGCTCTGCTTTCCGAGCCATTCGGCCCGTTCCCCTGTATCGGGACAGGCAGGCAGGAGGTTATGCTGTGCCCTGCACCCGCTGCAGGAGGGATGATGTTCAGGTTGTTTAGACTTTTTTTTTTTTTACAGGCAGCAGCAGTAACTGGAGCTTTATAATTATATATCAGGTTTTCAAAAACACAGTTCAAGAAAGCAATCCTGAAGTGGCTTTCAGTGCACTGGGATTTTAATAGCTCTGCAATCAGTTGTTTACATCAGCATCAAGCGTTTCCTTTTTAAGCTCCTTCATTTTTAACCTAACGGCGTGCCTGTATCCATGGGCTGCCTGGAAAACCCAGGGCTCCAGGCAGTGGTGGGGCTGTCCTGGAGACCGCGGTGGCATCAGGGACCGGCCACCTCCAGCTCGGTGTGAGCCAAGCTGGGGCGAAGGCTGTGCAATCCGGGGGGAGAGGCGGGTGGTGACGTCGTGGATGAAGTCACCAG
>VXAA01001961.1:7007-28237 GCA_013399115.1 Anseranas semipalmata
TTTTATGTGGAAAATCCCCCCCCCCCCCCCCCCCCCAAAAAAAAAGCACTAAAACCTTATTGTTTTAACTTAAGTACTCTAACATTGGCATTTTCACTTCTGAGTGTTTATGAAAAATATTCATGCTTAAGAAATTACATTGTATTTCTATATGTCAGGCTGGGTTCATTTTACTTTCAGTTAATATTTTTTTTCTGAATGTAATCCCCAAGAAAACACAATGGTTTAATTTGAGCTTAAACAAACTCAACCCTTTTCTAGAGAGTTCCTATGAGTCTTTTATGCAAGCTTATTGACTTTCAGTAACCAGACTTTGGTTTCATAATGGGACCCCAGACTGATCTTTTCAATAATAAATATCTAAGATGTTTCATAGAGATGATGGCACTCTGGTTATTCTGCATTATTCCAGACCTTATTCTACCTTTTCCAGACACTTTTATTAGAAAAAGAAAATTTAAGTTGGGTGGGTTTCAGTCAAAACAACTGAGCTTGAAAACTATCTATCAAATTGCCTCATTTTTGTTTCTAGATTTCTTAGGAAGCATTATCTGCTACTGAAATCTTGTGCAATTTAAAGTCTAATTTAACAACTGTTTTGGTTGTTAGATACAAACAAGATGGTTCATTAACCAGAATTAATGTTTACTAAATAGCTGTCCTTTTAACTGGCTAGGGTTGCTTAAAGTTAGTATATAGAATCATTCCTTTATTCTCTAGCTTTTTATAGATGAATATCCTTCATAAATAATTCATCTGAATTATTCCATTTTCAGATGAAGCTTTAGTCTCACTGAAAAATGGGAACAATGTAATTGGCTTTAAAGAGGCCGTTGAGTGGTTCTCCATGTAATACTGTTAAAACAGCAAAGCCTTGTGGCTTTTTTTTTTTTTTTTTAATTGGTTGGAAACAGCAGTGCTGAGGGACTAACAGGCCAGCTCCCGTTCTTACCCCTGCCATCAGAGTGGTTCCAAAGAGTGTTTATCAATATGGTGATAGGCGCTTTATATATATAAATATCAATATATATATATATAAAACAAATATAAAATACGTCTGCAAAAACAAGGTAATTAGAAATAAAGATTTTGATACATTAAAGCTGAAGTGGAAGCCAGGAATTAATTTTATTTTTCTTCTCCTACTGATGGAAAAAGTGACATACAGTACTACACATATCAGTGTGCAATGTGCTGTCACAGGCAAGGGAATGCTGATTTGCTTCCTAGTAGGACACGTCTTCAGTATCCTGTAGAACCTGCTCAGATGTCTTGATCCTTCCTGCACCACATTCAGATACTGAAGAAAGCTTTAAGGAAATTTCTGTCCTCATTCTTGTAGGAGACATGTTTTTGCTCCTTGGGCATAAACGTGCATGGTTGGATATGGAGAAGGCTGATGTTTTCAGGCTATCAGCAAATATTTTGCCTGGAAGAGCAGAAAACCCCCACAGAAAACAGTATCTTTGCTGTTAAAAAAAAAAAAAAAAGGCAAATATTTCTATGTATTTCTAAAATGTTCTAAAAACTCTAACATTTCTAAAGTTTCACTGGCAGTGTTAGGAAACACGTACACAATCCATGTATTCTTCAAACCCTGTTAGATTTAGTGAGGATATTTTGCCTAGTGAACCACAAAATGCTTTTTCTCTTGTCCTCTTGATTCTTCTTTGGTTTTGTTCTGGACAGTACTCAATGCAGACTATTAAGGTATTCATACAGGAATTATATCTACGTGGGCCTCTACACACTCAGTATGTCCTCTCTAGTATCCTGACCTTACTTTAGTTTTCCAATACTGAATTTTAAGGAATTCTAATTGTTCATTTTCCCAGTGACTTTCCATAATGATATGTGCTAAATTTGCAGTGGCATAGTCCAGACTAAATTATTTCTTGAAAACTGATTATAGTCCTTTCAAAGTACTGAAATAAAGAATCCTTTAATTTCTTCTCTTTATATTTTCTAGTTGACTGAACACATAAAGACAACTGCTAAGCCCAGTAGTCTTTCATGCTTGATATGAATCCATTACCCTTTTCCTCTTAGAGGAGAAAGAGGATCACAAATGTTGTTGCTTTAAGGCATAACAACAACTTGAAAATATAATGATATTTTCTGGTAATGAAAGTGTTGCAATCCATTTTGCATGAGCATGTGCTGTATTGCTGCAATGCAATGTCATGAGCTGAAAACAGAATGATCTTCAGAAGTTCCTCTTTTTATGTCTGGTATTGGAGTTCCCTACTCCTTTACTGTAGAAATAAATGCCATGCTGATGAGGCACTATTGTATTAGATTTAATGCAAAATAACACTGTTACAAACCCAGCTAGCTTTACAGGAATACTGCATTGTGTGACTATGTAACCCTATACTGGATGGTATTGCCATGACAAGCCATAAGCTTCGGACTGAGTTTGCAAGGCATCAGGCCTGAGGCTTTCCAGTCGTGCTGTCTGAGCTTTTCTTGACCTGCCTGCAGTTTTGTTTTACTTTGTTTATCTGTGACAACAATTGTTCTAAATGACGAGGTGTGTATGGCTAATTCATTTTACTTTTTTTTTTTTTTTTTTGTCTTTGTGTGGTACAACCATAATTTTATATAGAAAGCAGCAACAAGCACTTACCGTATGTAGAATGGGATATTTTCGATTCTAATGTAATGATGTAGTGGAGAAATAACGTCTTGGTACAATATCTGAGTCCTTGAGAAGTGGAGACAAAGGATATTGCTTTGAGAACTCACACGTGGACATTAAAAAACTGCTGATATGGAGCTGTACAAAATGGATTTTAGGGATAACAAATATAACAAAGAAATAGTTTTGATAGTAAAAGGCACCATATTTAGTAAATTTGGATGTAAGATGGAGCTGCAGATCAACAAATAAAGAGTAAATGTATAAAAGCATGTTAGCAAATGTGACCCCAAGTGCATCCTGTAGCAAGGAAAATACAAGGAAAAATTACCATGAACATCTTCTTCCTCCCAGTGATCGACTCTAGATACTCACCCTCATCACCACCACAAAGAAATCACTGACCCAGACAAGCAATGGAAGGGTGAGCATGACACTGTGAAAGTAATAGAAACTAAGAGTGTACGCTACTATTTTAATTATATTACCATTATTGAGACTTTTTCTGTATCGAACTATTTTATCTAGATTTTTTCTTTCTTTTTCTGTAATTAAATCTAGATACTAACGATTTTTTAATTAGGCTGTTAAGATTTCATTTATACTAAAAAAAATCTTGGCTTTGTATCCATCCATCTCTATCTATCTATCTATCTATCTATCCATCCATCTATCTATAGCACACTGCTGCTTTGTCCATAAACAAAGTTTTGACCCTCGCAATTGTGAAGTAAGACATGATAGCTATAACATGATAGGTATGGAGCTTGAAGTTCCCACAATGTATCAATCCAGTCTTACTTTGGTTGGCGTGGGTGATTTCCTGTGTGATTGATCTATTGATATCTGTGGAAGAGAGGGGTTATTAGAGAGGGACTATTAGGAGGGAGCACTTCATAATGTGGCATTATTGTGTTAACATTATAGAGCTAGAACTATATCTTACAAAATTTCATATGCACTTAGACTTGTATAAAAAGAAAAACAACAACTTGGTACTTATTTCAGCTTACTAAGACATATTTGAAAACATAAAGAACTAAAATATTTTGATGGGAGAGTGGAATGAATATCAGATTGTCTTCCAATGGTTTAATTTCAGAATTAAATGCTTGTTTCATGCCGTCCACTTTCCGCAGTTCGGGTTCATAACTGACCCTACATAACAGACAAAAATACTTCTTGAATGGATTCAGATTGTGGATAATCACAGGAAACCTGCTTGACTTGAAAATTTCTCTTTTAACATTTTCAACTTCACTCTCTTGTCTGTAAGCGTCTCAAATATAGACGTTACTAATGACACGAAGACATTTGGAAGATAAGCTTGGAAAGTTTAAGACTAGAACTTTCATTAGGCTCTGTAATTCAGTGTGTTCTGTTCTCCTCAGTTTGCCACAACTGTTAGTTAATGATGAAGAATGTTGATGGCATAATGCTTCTGCTAGTGCCTTTCTTCATTATAAAGTTATGTTATTTTGACAAAAACAAACAAACAAACATTATCTGTTTCTTACATTCTACAATTGGCATTTTTCTGCTGTACTACTGTAATATATCATCAGTTCACTGGTCCACTGGTAATGTATGAAAGTCAATGTCATCAACATGTAATTTTGATGATAACTTGCTGTAATGAATTACTAGGGCAATGTCAGTAGGTGCATACTAATTGCTAATCTCACAATGGCATGCATTTCTTAGCTGAGGTTTTCCTACACAAGGAACTTGCTGAGGATAGTGTGGATGTTTACTTCCGGTAGAAGACGAATTCCTGAGAGGCAGAAATGGGATTTTAAACCCTACTGCTACTGCACTTGTACTTTCAAAAAGTTCTTGTTGACATGGGGAGCAACAAGCCATTCTGCCTGACAGTTATTAAAATAAATAAATAACAGTACAACAGTGCCACAGTAAGGGCTTAATTCTTAGTGTTTACCCATTCGAGTGAAGAAATGTTATGTGTATATTCCAAAGCTGAAACTCATTTTTAGATTTTCATGGGATATTGTGGTAGATGATACAACAGGGTTAAGCAGCCATAAAATGTGGCTTGAGAAGTTCAGAATGTATGCCAGAAGAAAAAAAAAAAAAGAGAGAATAAGCATTCTGGAATGCAGCACTAGAAAAGATTGGACAGAGGCTGTGTAAAGTCTCAATCCTTGGACGTTTTCCAGAAGGTGGCTAGAAAAAGCCAAAGCTGTGTGACCTTGCATTCAGATCAGATCCACTGAGGTCCAACCAATATTTCTATGATTCTATGGGTTACTGTGAATAAATATATTAGAATGCCCTTATCTCATGTATGTAATTTTCCTCCAACAATGACAGGATTTCCTCTGTCTACAACCACTTTGTATTTACTATGAAAGCTCTGTCAAATTATCTGTAAGATAAGTTTATTAGTTGTCCATTCATTCATGAAGTGTAATTCATTATTAGATATAATTAGAGAATTAGATAATATCTTCCCATTGCATTGAGTATGAATTGTTGCTGCTTTCATTAAATCTTCATTTAAATACTCTTTTTTAACATGTATATCTGTATAAAAATAAAATGATTGAAGTGACATATGTTAAAACATGAAATAAACATGAAACAAACCATTAAGCCTCAATAGCAATGTCATAATTATGGCTGAACAGGCTTTTTAAGCAAAAATTAAAATGTGTTGCATTTTTTTTTTTCTCCAGAATGAATAAAGAAAGGTTATTTCACAGAATCACAGAATGGTTGAGGTTGGAGGGGACCTCTAGAGGTCATCTGGGTCCAATCCCCCTGCTCAACCACAGCCACCTGGAGCTGGTTGCCCAGGACCACAGGACTTCTCTGAATTATTTACAACTTTACATGCTATAGCAGAATGTAAAGACAATAATAACAGACAATAATTGCAGCTAAACTGTAATAACAGCTTCTCTGAAGATCTGAGAAGAGCCAGTGTGCAGATATGTAGAGGAAAGATATTATGCATTTCAACAAAGAAAATGACATGTCTTACTCTTACTATATACAGGCTTCACATTCTATCACATCTGGAAGCTGTCAGCTGTCCCACCCAATTTTTGTGCATCCAGACTGCAAAAGACAGGTATCACAGGTCTGGATCAGAGAACTGAACCACCTAAAAATAAAAAATAACAATTAAAAAAAATTACAAATTATATCTGTTCCCCTTTTTTCCCTGTTAAGTTTTCTGTGCATGAGTCTTAATCCATTTACTTAGTACAGGCACTGTGTATTTAATACTTCTGTCCAAATGCACATGCAGTGGCATATTTATGAACTTCATGAACAAGAGAGATCAGCGGTGCTCTTTGGGTTAATATAATTGCTTATACTACTCAGAACTTTCTATAATTCTGAAAAAGAAATGTAATAATCACATACTAGTCATGTTTATGACTAGTCAAGTAACACTTGCACTACTTGTTATTTACCTTAGCATTTTTTTTAAATATTTTGAGTGAAATATAGAAACGGGAAAGCAAGATAGTATCATAATTTCTTAAACACTACAAAAATTTCTCTTTGAATCATAGGAGTTCAAACAAATTGATAAAAAGTAAGCTTTGGAGAGCCATTCCTGTGAAAAAGATAATAAATGCTGCTAATGTATTTTCAAACATTTTTTCCTAAGTTCTTTTAAGTTTTATGATTTCATGTTCAAGACTTTTAACTGTTTGACACAAACTTTTAATTTTTTCTTCGGACTTGAAAAAAAGTCTGATATACTATTTAGGTGTCCATTTGTTACGGATGCATTTGTACAGAGGAGAACTGAAGGTGCATATAGTTTCTCACTTACACAGCAAGTGCAAGGGTAAAAGATAATTAAAGTCTATTGCTTAGAAAATGTAGAAATAGATCCTTTTACTCATCTTTGTAGCATTCCCTAATTTAGTGAAATGCTATAAAGTAGGGCCTTCCTCTGGGAATCCAAAAGCATAATGAAAAATTGTCTACTCAGGGTGTAAGTTTAATGGTAGAATTTAGCTTTTTAAATCAAGTACAAGTTGTAAAGCTTAAAATGCTGTCAAGGCTGAGAAAAGTTTTTTTTTTTTTTTTTGAAAATGAAGGAACACTGGTGTTTAAATCCCTATCAGACTTCAGAGCAGACAAGCAAGTATAAGCTGAATTTCAGCCATTACTATTTGCATTTTGTGGATTTCATCTAAAATGCTTGCACCTACAAAACATGACAATTTTCCTTGTTTTCACGTAATTGTTCCAAGTTATTACTCTAAATGGGATAACAATTAATTTACAAGGGAACAATAACTGGTAAATAGATTGCTGGTGCAGGAACTGTAGTTGGCCAGTTAGTTTCAAGTGTAAGAATATTGCCAGACATGGAAAGCAGAATTTATAGTTAGATTTTCATTTATGTGGCTCAATCATTGGAGAGATTTGCTAAAATGGAAACTTTCACCTACTGCCAATAATTTATTTGGGGACTTTTTTCAAAGCTTTCCTATGCTGTTACTGTTTATGAATTTATTTCTTCCACCACGGCAAACTCAGATCAGACTCATTCATAAGGGCTACTATTTTTTTTTCCTTTTGGATCTAATAATAACTTTTTTGGATAACCAGTAGAAAAGCAATATGATAAACATTAGACATTAAACATTAAACATGTTAAACAACATAATTAAATTCTGAACCCACCAAGTTCAACAAGAAGCAAAGAATAGCTTCAAATGGAGGCAGCTTCTCAACAAAGGGAAAAAGAAAAAAAAAAAATAGAGGAAGAAACACTGAAAGGTCTCATTTTTGTTGTAGTTGCTGTTGTTTGTTTGTTTTTGTCTTTTTTTTTTTTAATTTCCCTTTACTCCACTACTTGTTCATGAGGTTCAAAAGTGTTTATAATATTTATTATCATATATTTATATTAGATGAAACAAACACATATTTATCTGTATGTATAAAGGTTGAATGTTACATAATTGAACCACACCTAAAATTGTTTATTTCAGTGTAATACCAGGATAATGTATGATTCCTTTTAAAATCTCATTCCAGTATTATGGTTTAGATTTGGGTTATTCTTCAAGTGGAATGACATATCCTAGGGTGATTGTTCAATTGTTTTCACAAAGTGTAAATAAAATAGTAAATTAACACTTTTTTTTATAATTTCCTGGAAAGTTTTAAGGGAGGAAGGCAATCATTAGAGGAAAGAAACTAGGGAAAGAAAAGGGACATGGTTCATAAAATTTGAAGGAATTTGAAAAGAAATTGAAAATTTGAAAATTTGAGAAGGTCAGCTAATGTTCGCTGAATTCTCAAATACATATGTGGAGAGCACTGAATTATTATTGTGCTTCCAAAACAAACACATCATTACCATAGGACAAGATAAAGTAAAAGGAGATTCCAAGACAGCTCATAAAGTGTTTTTCTATAATGAGTTGTCTCTGTGCCACTGTTTCCCATTTAATAGCTGAAGAAGGTCCTTGAAACAGCTTCTTTCCTATTTAGAATTTAATTCTATAAATTTGTAACTTCTGAGTACTAAATTCCATAGAAACAGTGCAAGGGTTAATACATACATCATCTGCCTGCACTGTGTCAAGTAAACCTGATTATACTCTAGGGACCTTATTGGATACTATGGTCTGGATTTCTTTATAGTCAGGAGAGTATGTTAGATCATTGAATTGAAAAGGGAAAAGGAGGTGATTGGTACTTCACTCAGGGCTCTAGACTGAATGACACCATCCTGAAACATAGAATCATAGAATGGTTTGGGTTGGAAGGGACCTTAAAGATCGTCTAATTCCAACACCCCTGCCATGGGCAGGGACACGTCCCACAAGACCAGGTTGCCCAAAGCTCCAGCCAACCTGGCCTTGAACACTTCCAGGGATGGGGCATCCACAGCTTCTCTGGGCAACCTGTGCCAGTGCCTCACCACCGTCTGAGTAAAGAATTTCTTCCTAATATCTAATCTAAATCTCCCCTCTTTTAGTTTAAAATCATTATCCCTTGCCCTATCACTACACTCCCTGATAAAGAGTTCCTCCACATCTTTCCTGTAGGCCCCCTTTAGGTACTGGAAGGCTGCTATGAGGTCTCTCTGGAGCCTTCTCTTCTCCAGGCTGAACAGCCCCAACTCTCTCATCCTCTCTTCATAGGAGAGGTGCTCCAGCCCTCTGATGATCCTCGTGGCCCTCCTCTGGACCCACTCAAACAGGTCCATGTCTTTCTCATGCTGGGGTCCCCAAAGCTGGCCGCAGTACTCCAGGTGGGGTCTCATAACAGCAGAGTAGAGAGGGAGAATCACCTTTTACCTGCTAGCTACATTTCTTTTGCTGCAGTACATGGAGTACTTCACTTCTCCATCTCTCTGGTTACAGCTGACATGCTCATGTCTTCTCAATTTCCCTTAACATATGTGCAGACTCACCCAAGGATAGGTATTCAGGGATCTGTTATCTGTCATGGGCTACATTTCGTTCTACTTTGGTCACCTTCTTTATAGCCATCTCTTGGGGAAATAAGAACTGCAACTGATCCTACTACTTGTGCAGTACATGACTAATAGTCCCAGGTAGCCTGCCTGCTCCACTGTCCTTGTCTGTTCTTCCTTTCTGGAATATACATGTATATAGATATACACATGCACTCTGGCCTACAGACATGAGGTGGTGAGTCACTGTCTCTCTTCTGAATGCAGTAGTAGTTGCCCCTGATTGTTTTCAGTTGCATGGCTCTCGAGGGCACTTCTTATAAAGAGGTGAATTCATCTGTATTTCTTATGAAAGTGATAAGGAACTGGCCTGTAAATGTATGGAATGTTATAGTTTATTCCTGCAGTGAACTTGCTTTTGCCTATAAATGAAGCAATCATGTACTTGGCACAGACTTGAAAACAGCAAATATGAAGGTCCCCGGTTGACACAAATAAGACAAATGGTCTTCCCACAAAAGAAAAAAAAACACTTTTTGTCAGTGACATCACTCTCAGTTAAATGCAGTTATATTAACACATAAAGACAGAGACCAAAATTATCTGTTTATGACACTTATTTCTACATAAATCTTAAAATCAGTAACAAAGAGGTTCCAGTTTTAGCTATGACTTTGCATTTACAAGATGACTTACTGCATAGTAAGATTTAGTACAGACAGAGCAATAGAATTCATTTGCTTGTGATAAAAGAGAAAGGGCTATTTTAACTTAAGCAAAAAGCTATATTTACATGATTATTAGGCTTTCAGGTCGTAAGTCGTTACCATCCAGTTAGCTCAGATTTTGGAGAGCAAAATCTGATTTTCTCCTCACCTATCCCTATAGATATATTATAAATCTGGCAGGATAAAAAAAAAAAAAAAGGAACTTTGCTTTTTCTTTAGCATTTCATATTCTCAGTTTTAGATAAGCCATGCTTTTGATTACAAGTGTCCTGATTTCATCTGAGATAGTTAATTTTCTTATACTCCAGATTTTGAGTTGAAGAGAAAGAGAGAAAACCATAAACAAGTTGTTCAGCTACCATCAGTGTGCCATCAGAATGGTCTGTAATCCTGTATTTTGCATGAAAACCTTATATTGTATTGTTTGCCCCATTTTCTCTCTGTTTATCTTGAGTTAAGACCTCACTCACATCTCAGAATCTCACTTTCTATATATTATCACAAGGTCTGTTTCAATTATAAGGAGAAGTACAATCTTTGATCCACTGTTGTTCCAAGAATTTTGCTTTTCCACTCTACATATAAGTAGTAATTAAGGATAACAGGTCATGTAAGGAAAGCAGGTGTATAAGCCAAACAAATCTGGCATCTGAAGAAACATTCATTAGGGACAAGTACTGCCTCTTCAGAAATTCTGCCTCATTAAGGGATAATCAGGAATGCATCAATAAAGTGACATAACTGATTACTTGTGCATCTGTCTCAATAATTTTTGTGCTGCTTAGGTCTGCCAGCAGCAGCAAGAGGGAACAAATTGCCACTGCATTATAATGTTAGATTGATATTAGTCGAGTTACAATTGATGATTTCATGTTGATTTAAATGGTAAGATGTTATAAAGTTTCTTTAAGCAGATACAGTTGAACTTGATGCACAGATGATTGCTGCTGACACAAAAATGTCTATAAAGGTCATTAAAAGCCTAAAATTTGAATTCTATTGAAGAACATAATTATAATTTGCATGATTAATATTAAAGGATGGTTGTTGTATAAGCAGGTTTCTAAAAACAGCATATATTTAGAGTTGCTTAGCAATACTTATGTATATTTAAATGCAAGGATGTGTGTTGGGACAAAATTAAAGGTTATAATTTATTAAAAAAATAAAAATAAAAAAAAAAAGAATTGTTGAAATTCACTTTTAATCATGACATTTTTTGACTTTACGTACCATATGAAAAAAAAAAATGTTTGGGGTTGTTTATGAGTGAGACATTGGTTTCAAGTTGCATGTAAGTGAAAGGGAAGAGAAGGAAAAGCTGCAAGAGCCTATTTTCTTCAAATAATATGTGAGTGCAAGGGAGAACATAAAATAAATAAATAAATAAATAGCAGTTTTTCTCCTTCTTTCAATGGGTCCAAGGAAGTTAAAAGATGATGTAAGACCTCTTAGGTATCCATGATAAATCACTTGAATTTTACATGAAGAAAGCTTCCTTTTGGTTCCACCCAATGGTCAGAATCCAGCTCCACTTCATATTCAGGACGAAAATAGTGGGGATAACTTGCCTGGTTATTGTTTTTATTGTCTTCTATGATGGGATTTTTTGTCAAATTCCACCTGTGCAAATCATGTGCTCATGCATATAGAAACAGAAATACACTGTCTCCATTGATTTTTCAGAATTTTCAGAATTATCAAATGACATGTTTTACCTCTATGTATTTGTATTCTTCTGCTTTGTGATTAAATCTCTGGCCTGAACTAAAATTCTGTGACTTCTACCTTTTCCTGTAATATACTTCCTGTATATCTTTGGGCTGAATATATAGACCAAAAGGCTCAAAGATAGATAGGTGTTTAAATTCATCTGACTTCAAGGCTCAGGAAAACTTATTCATTGAAGGAATCACTGAAAGCTACTGTATTGTATTCATTCATAATTCATTGTTTTAAGCAGACAAAAATAACAGCATTTGAAAAGAACAGCTATGGAGCTGAGTTATTTGGTATTAGACTTCTGAGTTTTTAAATATTATTATTAATAAAATTTAAGATAATTATGGGGTACTGCATGTTTTTAAAAGCAGAGTTCAGATTTCACATGAAAGTAGGGCCTTTAGGAAAACCCATCAACCTTCTCTAAGTTTATGATAACATTTTTAGAGTTAATAGTCATAATAGTAGCAGAAAAGAATTCTTGAACTGCTCAGACAGATTTGTTGGTTACAAGCTGCAGTCAATGCAGTCATCAATGTTATTTTGTGACAGCCATGTATTATTCAAAATAATTGTTTAAATACAACCTGTAATTCAAAGAACACCACAAACAGTGGTGGACATTGCTAGGATAGTCTTTTCTACCTAGATAATTAGAAACAGAAAAAAGCTTGAAAAAGTGGGTAAGTCCAGATGTTTTGCTCCAAAGGATCCAGATTCCCTGATTTTTCCTGAACTCTAGGACTTTATGAAGCTTATCTAATAACACAGTCTATTCCCAAGCTTAAACTTAGATCATTCTAAATGCTAAGAAAATTTACTTTTTTTTTTCCAAACAGTAAAGCATCCTTCATAACTGTCACATTCTATCACAGTGTTATTGAACTAACTATCAAAGAACTTGAACGTATTCTAGACTCTTTACTTATCAGAGAGGACTCACCTTAAATTACTCCTAAGATTTGCCATGTCACACGGAGCATAAGCAAGTGAAAGGGGTTATTTTTCAACACACTTCCATTAGCAGACAGATCAGTGAAAGATTGGGAAATATCCAGCTGCTAATGTGTTTTAAATTACATATCCTTATTCTGTGTGCTTTCTAAAAATAGTAAAATTGGTACCCTCCCCCTTACACACAGACAAAAATAATTAATTTAAACTCACATTGGACATTTTAGTTGTTCAGAACATAATCAGGAATACCAATTTTCTAAACAACAACAACAAAAAAAACCAAACAGACAAACAAAAATCTTTCATTTTGTAGTACAGCATAAGCAGAAAATCCAGATATGGATCATTCTGATAATAAAGACAAATACATTTCTGCCAAATAAAACTCATTTCCTTCAGTGTAGTAACTCCTGTTGAGTTCCCCTGTTAGTCTTCTAACAGAGTGCTGTATCAGGTCCTATTTCCAAAATTGCTGGTAGGTTGTAACACAATTTTTTCTCCATGGATCTCTCTGGCATATTTTCTGAGCCCTTCTGTCTGCCTATTACCCTTTCACAGTTAATGGAGTTTTATATTAATAAATTCACAAACATTCCACGTGATGTCTTCCTCGATACCTAAAAAAAATCAGCAAGGTGAAAAGGACCCTGAAGAACAGTACATTTGTTTAAGCTGTAAGGGAGCAAATACAGCCAAGGTTTTTCCAACGGAAGCCAAGCAATGGGTGAAGCTTGAACGATCTCATCCACACATGAAACTGAGATGTCTAGGCTTCCTGTTGGGAAATGTTTTTCTGGGAAGCTATGACACATTCCCTGGTGCCACAGGGTGGAAATAACAATAGTATCTCTGACACGAATTAGAATATAGAAGAGGGACATAAGGTGCTTTCACATGAAAATGAGTATATGGAAAGATTGCAATTGTGAATAGTGAGGGAGAAAAATGTGGTTGTAGGAGTGAGGCAAATAGAGGGACTATTGGAAGGTGATGAGACCTACATGCATGATACCTTTAAATAAAGCCACCCAGACTGTTAATGAACTCCTTCTATCTCTATCACAGTCCACAAATCACTTGAAATCACCAGAGTGATGTCTATACTTGGTGACATTATATGCAGTATGCTGAAAATAGAATATGGAATTATACTTGAAAGGAGGTTGAAAAGAAATATAAGACAAGCATATGTGTGTCTGTGTGTGAATTTATTTTACAGCTTCAACTGGTTCTCCTCCGCGCTTTTAAATATCTATGATTATTGTTTAATTATTGTCATGCATATTACCAAATGGTACTTTGCATAACAGTAATATTTTGATATGTTATCTATTGATTAACAGATTTCAAATTACTTGTCAAATATGTGCATTACTTAACAAATATAAGCATTTTTATCACATTTTTCAGATGGGTTAATTAGGCTGTAAAAATAAAAATGATTAAAGGTTTGCAAACTCTGAAGAGTAGCGAAAAGTTTAAGAAATTTAACCTATTTAGTTAATCTAAGAGAAGGCTAAAATGTGACATGATGATCACAAACCTGTAAAAGTCTATAGGAGGCATGAAAATTTAGTAATAGAAAGTTCTTCATTCAGGAGACAAAGATATAACAGGATGCTATGACTTCAAATAAAGTTAGAGAAAATCAGAGTAGGCACGATTTCAGCTGACTTTTCTGAGCCTTTGCAACAAAATCTCAAGAATTCTGGTGGCTTCTTTATTGCTGGGAACATTTATAGCAAGACTGAATTTTTAGCTAAAGTATGCTTTCGTTTAACACCAGCTGTAAGACTGACAAACTGAATCAGGAAACTCATTAGGCCTCAGTTATGTCAGAGGTCAAACTGCAGGATTATAGCAGTTGCTTTGTGTCTAGAGTCTCTGAATGATGTGACAACAAAAAGAAGTGTCTGCTTCAGTGCAGCATTCCACAGTGCTCAAGAGCAGTGAACCTGTGATTAGTCTTTAGTAAGATCAGGATTTGTATATGCTATTCAGTCTCACTTTGACGTGTATATTAGCGTATGCCAAAAAAATATAATCCCTTTTTCTAGCACTTGCTCCCTCTGTTCAGTCCAAGAGATCCTCCACAGGCAGTTTGACCTTCTACACAGGCAGAAAGCCTTTTCACTAATTAAAATTTATGTAACATAAGTGTTTATTGATTAAGATTTATTAATGAAATTGTATTAATTTTAAACAACAGGCATAACATTTCTAATTGTATATTTCTTATATTTACTTTATATATAGGCAAGCTGTAAGAGAGAAATGTATGTCTTTGCAGATCAATTATTCCTGAGCCATCCTGTTTGATTCTTTAACTAAGACTAACTTATAACTGACATCATGAAATTTATTTCATTTTTAGTGCAAATGGATTTGGGGGCTGGTTTTATAAGCTGTACACTTGCAGGTAACTCTTTTGCCTATTCCACTTTGCACCAGATTTTAGGATCTCCTCTACCACACTGCTCAGCTTGAAGGTCTGGGATATTAAGAGAGATATTCTGGACTACGTAAGTACATTTTTGCTGACCATTTCAGTACCTTCTAATTAATATTGCCAAGGAACCAAAGTGTCTGAGTACTGGGGGAATGTTTCCAACATGAAGATTAATCAGCTATCAATAATCATATGAATTATTTCTTCTTCTTTCATTTGCAAGTAAATTACTGTGTGCCAGGCAGACATTTATGGCATGGGTCCCAGTCCTGATATGTTAGTCCTTGCCCTGGAAGAAATCCAGGAGTAATTCAGGGACAACATTCAATCTTCAATCTTCAAGAAAAATAATGCCATCATTCAGCAGTGACTAATCTCAATTTTTAATTAAAGTACGAAGTTAGTGATCTTGAAGGGAGTGATATCCAGTACTTTACAAAGCTGACATTAATTGTACAACAGCTCACTAATGGAGGAGCACAGAGCAGAAAAATATCTCTACATTCCCTTTCCTTCCTTTCCCTCTCAACCTTGTTCTACAACTTTCTTTCATGTATATTCCTTACGAAAAAGCTTCTTATTTCCAAATATTTAAGAGTATATTTTGTAGATTCTATAATACAAAAAAATGATCTCAGGTCAGTCTTCAGAGTGTGAAGATTGTTCAGACTCAGCAATATAACTCCATTTTCTGTCATGTGCTTATGCCTGTAAGAACCACATAATTATGTGGGACATAGGCATCACATTCCATATACTCTACACTCAATTTTAATTAAATATTAGTGTGCATAAAATGTATCTTTTTGTTGTTGTTTGTTTGAAAATGTACCAGGAAAATTCTTTGCTAATTTCTTGCAATTTAAGTGTTCAAACAGTCTATGGACTGTTGTCGATTTTTGCAGATGTGAATGCAATATTAGCTCATTATTACAAAGCTGGTCTTATGGTTTCTTGGGTAAAATATGGAAAGCAACCAACAAAGTCCATGCTTTTCCACAGATCAAGTTCACTTTTTACAAGATATGACTGTTCGTATTCCCTGAGGACTGGATTCAATGTAAAGGTTAATCTGTAGCAAAATTGTTTATGGTTAGAAATTTGAACTAACCCTAACAGCAAGGACAGTTAAGCAGTAGACTAGACTGCTTCTGCAACCTGCATCAGTGGAGGTTATTGTTAATACTTGGGCAAATATTTGCTGGAATTTAGAAGCTGAGGCTTCACTGTGACTTGAAGGTCATAGTGTGACCAATCCCTACTCTTTACTGCTCTGTTTTCTTTTATGTTGTTTGTTTTCTGACATTGAAAAGGATTGGAACTTCTGACGGACTCAACAACGGTATCCAAGGATTAAGGGAAAATTAGTGTTGCATTTTGAAACTCCATCATGGACATCAATGGTGAATCTTCCATTACTGTCCAGATAAACAACAGCAATTATAGCACAAAAAGACAAATAATAGTTATTTATCACAAACTGAGAAACCAGCAAGGTGTTTTTTAACTGTACTGATGAAAGAGGAAACTGTATTAGCCAGCTGAAATGCTTTGCAACTGTGACAATAAATCATTAACAAGAAGAGACCATAAGTGAACCAAGTTCTGATGTCATTTTCAAATGGAAGCAATGAAGTGGAAAATTGTTATACTATGGAGAAGAATGCGCAGTAGCACTATAATAAATCATTTACTGAATACTATCACAGTTTAAATTAAAATCATTTATAATTAAGTTTAAAGGAACTTTGAACACATTGTTTGATTTCAAAGAGAAACTCGTCTGATACAACTCTTCATAACTGTAATCCCACTGCATATTTGCTTAAACGAAAATACTAAAGATATCATTTAAAAAGATCATATATAGGTAACCAATGTAACCCTTGCCACAGAAATTAATAATTCTGAGAATTATTTTCTTACATATTGCTCAAAAGAAGAAAAGTTCAGATAAAAATACATACAAATTAAAAGTAGGCTGAAGTAGCATTTGAAATATTATTATATTGGCCAACTCTTTACTACGTGCTATTCGCAGTACATAACCAATGCAATAAAGCAAGCAAAATTGTGTTCTGACACAAAAGCAGGATCCAATAACATAACTAACTCACTTGACCTTCAGCCGGTAATTATGGATTCCACAGTGAATAAGACAAAAGAGAAAAATTGTAATGACAGCACTGAATAACAAGTAGTTCTTGGAATAAAATGTGGAAATTATAAGTATTTAAAATTTAGTGCAGTCTCTTTGATAAAAGTAATGTTGTTAAGAGGCTTTAAGGACTTTCCAACTTCACTAAAATCAAAATAGGTAAATAAATTGCTATTCTTACTAGCATGGATGTGAATATGCGAATAGGAAAGTTTCCAAACTGCATGACTAAGGAACTCCTGGGTAAACAGAATAACCATCAGTGCAATTCTTCATGAAATCATAAAGATATTTCATAGTTTGAATGCATGTTAATGTGGAGATATAATTTGCAATGAAATTTGTTTTACACAGTGACATTTTGTGAAAATGTATCATAATAACTATAAATTTGCATATCACTTTTAATTCCCTTAGCACTGTTTATAACAAGCACATATAGTCAATATATGTACATTATAGTTATACAAACCCATCTGGAATGTAAAAAGAGCTGTATTTCAAGAACAAACACTGCATTTTTGCTTACTTATAAAGACAATAAATACTGAAAACAGTAAGCATAGCTTTTCATAAGAGCTTATTTTTCTTGAAAAATAAGCAATTCCTGAACATGCAATTTGAAACATTTTTATGTTAGTTCTATCATCCAATTTTCAATTTATGAAGACTGAAGATGGTGTTCTAATATTTCTCAAAATAAACATTGTATTTGAATATTTCCCATTCTAAACCGATTAGAATAACCTTTTTGTATTTTGCTGATGTCTGATATTAGCATGTGCAGATGTTTGCTAGTTCACAGCTTCACCAAGTATGACAAATTAGCTGTTCTGTAGACATAAACTATATTTCCTTAGATTAAAAGAAAGCAAAAACAAACCCTCCAAAACTACTATCTTTCTTTCTGTACATCCATTTTCTCAACAGTGAAGCATTTTATGTGTTAATTATTTTGCATCCACTGTATTGAGATAGATGGCAGAACTAAGTATTAAACCACAGGCATCCAAAATACTTATAACTTAAACTTTTTGGACTGTACTTACTGAAGATTAAAATTCTGAGAAAAAGGAGTGAAATGCTTATAATTAGAAGTAATTAACTTGAATACATTTAACAACAGTGAATTAATTTCTACTCTTTCATCTAAAAGGCTAACAGTATTCTTGGCTGCTTTAGGAAACATGCAGTATTCCCCTCTACTCAGCATTGGTGAGGCTGAACTTGGAGTGCTGCGTCCAGTGCTGGGCTCCCCAGTACAAGAGATACACTGACGTACTGGAAAGAATCCAAGGTAGGGCCACCAAGATAAGGAAGGGACTGGAGCATCTCTCCTGTAAGGTGAGGCTGAGAGAGCTGGGCCTGTTCAGCCCAGAGAAGAGGAGGCTCAGGGGGGATCTTATCAACGTGTATAAATACTTGAAGGGAGAGTGCAAAGAGTATGGAGCCAGGCTCATTTCAGTGGTTCCCAATTACAGGACAAGAAGCAATGGGCACAAACACAGGAGGCTGCGTCTGAACTGGAGCAATGGAACAGATTTCCCAGAGGTTATGGTGTCTCCCTCCTTGGAGATCTACTAAAGACATCTGTACATGATCTTGGGCAACCTGTTCTAGGTATCCCTGCTTGAGCTGGGGAGTTGGACCAGACGGCCTCCAGAGGTCCCTTCAATTATTCTGTGATTCTGTAAAATATTCGAGTTTTGATCAGTGTCCAAGGCCAGTCACTCTGCAATGTTTAGACCATTTAAGTCATTTTAAAAAGGTGCACTGACTTACAGCATCATTTTCTGTGGTTTTGGCCGTTATAACATACTATTTAAAAGCTAAGGGGAAGACACTGTGGTATAATGTTTTTGCATCAGTAACAGGAATATGTGCATAATGTAAAAGAGAAGCTGGCTTGGCCCATGTTCCACAGTGGTTCAGTGTGAGCTACCTACAGTCTAGAAGCCACAGAGACTTTTTGAGATATATCTGCAGAACCACCTGTAATAATCCAGTCTTATCACTAACATAGCTATATAGCTCTCTCCTGAGCAGATACTGCTTTGTATCTGTCTGACTGTGCTTGGGACACATCTCCTCTCCTTTCACATCCATCTGTCAGGAATCAGCCAGTCATTGGACCCTTCTGTGCCCTTGTTTCTTGTCTCCACGTGTCCCAACTATTTAGACAGTAAACTGGCAACCAACTATTGGTTTGTACTGTGTACATTTGGCATAATGGATCCCAATTTAGCCTAGAGCCTCTGGGTACTCCTGTAATACTTTTGCTGCTACTAACAACATCTGGCAGGATGGGGTTTATTTTGTCTCTGATCTGAATTCTGGCTGCTCCTCAGCACGGCTGCTGAAAGGCTTCATAATATACTTCAGGTATGTGTTGGGATAGCACTGTTCTCCAAATCTCATGTTTCACAGACTTTTTTTCTTATCTAATCCAATTATCAAGCAGGATGAAATCTGTAAGAGTTAGACTTTAATCAATTTCCCACAAAAGCAAAAAGCAAAATAATAATAATAAAATGATAATGGCAGCCAAACAAATACATTGTTTCATTTCAAGCATGCATTCTTTGATCTTTTCAAATTATTTTGTAACATCTCCCTTGTTTTTTGTTTTGTTTTGTTTTGTTTTTTATAATAACTTCCAGCAAATGCTAATATTCTTTTGTAGACAAATCTCATGCAAATCCTGAAAAAAAAAAAAAAATAGCTTTATGAAGTCTTGCTTATTGAATCCTTTCCAGTTACTAGGGCACAGATGTGCCCCCTCTTGCCTACAGCAATGACTTGAAGAAAATAGTTGCATATTTAAATTAGCTTCCAGGTCCTAAGTCAAAATCTAGATGATTCATCTTTCTTACAAGAAAACAAAAACAGTTGTATTAAATATTCACAGAATGTAAACACAGTATTTACAAGGATAGGTGCCAAACCAACAAAAGTGTCAGACAAGGTATCTTAGAAGAATCTACACAAGCTTTTAAAAAACATAAAGCCCCTGATAATATAAGCTTTTTTGTATCACTGGGTAACATTTAGGGAATCTGACTCTGGTAGGGAAACAAAGAAGCTTTTCTTTACCTCAGCCTGAATTATATGAATATTAAAATACGTTACTGGTTTCCAAAAATTTGCATTTGGTTTTCCAGGAAACACTTAATAACGGCTGCAATTATTTTAAAGGGATTAATTTTTATTCTTATGCAAAACCTTGCTATGTTAGCACTTTGAAATGTAAACTACAATCTATTTTTTTTCCCAATTTAGCTAAATAGTAGATATTGAAGATGAGAAAGACATATAACATCATTCAAGTCAAAGAAAGCATATCTTAAACCTACCATACTCAGCTTAATTTCAGAGCATAGTTATTGCATTGTCATACACATATTTCATGAAAAAAAATGTGTTTAAAATAAATATATAAATAAAACTTTTAATTCAGTACCACTACAGATAATGTGCAAGTTTATGTAGCACAACAAAGAAATTTACCATGGAGTCCCCATTGCTAGTTACCCTTGCTTTGTCAGAGCTCTACAGTCCTTCATCTTCCTTACCTTTGTTTCTCTTCTCCACCTCCCCATATGCTTTACAACACTTTTCTCAAGTATTTTTCTTTCCAGCCATGCATTTGCAGGATACATAGCTAAGGTATACAGTAAGAAATACAGTACAGAATAGAGAGTAGTAAGAGTGTTGAGTTACACACAGGTTACACACAGGTTATTAGGGCTCAATTTACTCAAGGACTCATTTTCAAGGAAAAAGTATTTTATTAAAGATGTACGTTTATGTTTGATATCATTCCTTAATGAACAGAGCTTAGATGAAACTAAGATGAACCTAACATGTTTTTTTCTTGCTCTTCCTTGAAATACACAGACCAGTTCAGTGTTTATCCAGGTGTTCATCATGACTTGATACATGAGCTTCAACTTTTCCTCTAGTTATTCTTTCTGATTAAGACAGAAAATATCATGAAAAATAACATTTTCCAGATTGTCCTCTTTGGTTAAATTCCATAGTCTCTTCTGTATTATTTAAACTAATATGCACACAATTTATACTTGAAATACATTTTACTTCTCAGATTTATTTTTAATGTCATATTAGTTCTGGCAATAGACTGATTCTCTTCTTTT
>VXAA01001962.1:7086-40851 GCA_013399115.1 Anseranas semipalmata
GCTCCGTCCCCCCGGGAGCGGGCGCGCGGGAGGGATGAGCAGCGGGCTGGTGCTGCGCGCCCCGCTCCCCGAGGACGCCTCGGCGTTCACCCCGCTGAAGCCTGTCACCATGTCGGGGGAGCCCGGTGAGGACGCCTCCGTCTTCGAGGACATCAAGCCGCCCGCCCGGGCCCTGGACAACCCGCCCGACCTGGCGCAGGTAGGGTGGAGGCCGACGGAGGTTTCACCCGCTCAGGTGCTAGAGCCTCCAGCACCAGACCGATAGCTGCGTGCGCTTGGTTGAATTCCGCTTTGCTAATTGTTTTTTTTTTTTTTGCATGACGATAGTTGAGTGCGTTTGGTTGAATTGTGCTTTTTTCGCTCGCTTTTCGGCACCTCCGCCGCTTTGTCCGCTCGTCCTTTCCCCTTTGCGGCTCTTTCTCCAGGGCGTGTTTGGTTTCATATTTTTCTCCTTCCCTTCCTCGCAATGCCCCGCGCCGCCGTTTCGGAGCTTCGGAGCACGGCCCCGCTCCAGGGTTTTGCTCGCTGGGGGAGCACCCGGGGAAGGGGACACCCGCGGTCCCCGTGACACCCACTGGGGACACCGCGGGCACTGGGATCGCTCCCACCCATGGTGGATAGGGGGGCATTTTATTTTTTGTGATTATTACTCTTATTTCCACCGCACGGCAGGGAAGGAACGCGCCTCGAAATTCCCCGGCCCCGCGGCTTCCCCCTGCGCCCGCTGGGGGTAACGACCCGGATTTCGGGTGCCAGGGCCCTCTGCCCACCATGAGGCCACTCTTCCCATCAGCAATCGGCCGGGATGTCGCTGCTTCGGCCTCTCTATTCCCCCCGAGAAATGGGGGCGAGCGGGGCCCTTGGCTGGTGCTCAGCCCCGTGCCCCCAGCACCGCCGTGACCAGGGCCCCACGAGGTGGCAGGAGGGCGTCTCCTGGCCCCGTGGCCACCCTGTGCGGACACCTCGTCCCCCCTCTGTCCCCAACCCATGGCTGTGGAGATCGTTGCTCTGGGGCTGTGTCCATAGGAGAGGAAGCCCCCGGATGGTGCCCGGTGCCCCCTCGTGCCCGCCTGGCTGCGGTCCCGCTGATCTCGGGCGCAGGCGGGAGTGCGCTCGCCGCTCGTCTCCTTATCTCGCTCCTTGGAGGGCTCTCCCCCACTGCACGAATCGCTGCTCAAGCAAAGGGGTGCAGCTATTTGGTGGCGGAAATAATATTATTAGTTGGGGTGGAAGTAGGGCCTTAGCGGAGTTTGCGCTTGTTTTTTGTTTTTTGTTTTTTTTTCCCCTTTTCCCCGCCTTTCCAGCTGCTCTGCCCCAAATTAAAAAAAAAAAAAAAAAGAAAAGGGGGAATGAGGAGTGGAAAGGGTTTGGGAGAGAAGAGCGTTTTTCCCTTCTGATTTGAGCCAGATTGACCGAAAATAGCGTTTTTCCCTTTAAATCCCAAGAGGCCGATGCTAGAAGGAAGACCGGGAAGAAAATCAAACGAAACCAGACCCCAGGCGCGTGCAGGGAGGTGTTGTAGGGGAGGAGGAGACGTTACCTCTGCGGCACCCCGAGGGGCCGGGTGCTGTCCGAGGGGCGACTGCGTTCCTCCGGGCGGTGTTTGACCTCAGGGTGGGCAAGGTGCCCCACTGCCGCGTCCCCTGGGCCACCCCAACCCTCCTAGCCCCACCTGGAGCCACCCGCGGGCTTTCCACCAGCCTCCCTTGGGTGCGAGTGGTCCTCGGCGGTGCAAGCCCAATCCCTGCCCTCTTGTGAGAGCTGTGATGGAAGGTGAGGTGCTGAGAGCAGGTTTCCATCATCCTGGAGGTGTTTCTAGATGCCAGGAGGTGTTGGAGAGCAGGATGGTGGTGGCACGTCCCCTGCTCCCCGCCAAACGTGCGGGATGGGAGCTGGCTCCTGGCGTGCTTCCCTGCAGCCTGGGAGGAGCACGAGGCTGGGTTGCTAAAAGTGGGGAGGCTGGGGGCTGACGGGGGTGTCAGCCCTCCCGGCGCCTGTGGTCGGAGGATTTGGGGAGGGCTGTGGCTGTCTCGATGGGTCATACCGGCCGCAGGTTCAGAGCCGGAGGGTCTCTTGGGCCTGCAGCAGCTCTGGGTGAGGTCAGGACCCAACGAAGAAGCTGCTGGGAAGAGAGAGGGGAAAACCCAGCCCGTCCCCTGCTTTGACCCTTGCCTGCCTCTGTCAGGAGCCCCGAGGGCAGGTGTGCTGAGGCTGGTGAACACCCACTGGGGACATGGGTTGTCACAGCCGACGGAGGAAGACCTTGGTGAGCGTGGCTGGGGACAGCCCCAAGCCAGCACGTCCTTCATGGCCTCCCTTTCCTTGGGTGGCTCTCTGGTGGACCGGGGATGGGCTTTCCTGGTCCCCAGTGGTCCAGCACCTTCCACGGCCCACTTGGAACGAGGGTGATGGGTGCTCAGAGGGGACTGAAGATGTTGTCCTGGTCTCCCGGTAAGGAGCCCACACAGCTGGACGTGTGGCAGGAGCTGAGCTCCAGCCTCCGCCACGAGCCTGCCTCTACGGCTGTGCAAATAGGTGCGGGCTGGTGCGCCCCGCACGCTCGGTGCCTCGCCATTCGTGTAATGCGCGCTTTTGGGCAGCGCAAGGTCACGGTTCTCCACTCTCTCTCGGGTGGCTGGGATGCTCAGCCCCCTGCAGGCCTCCTGGCTTTGCAGAAGGGCTGAGAAATGTCCGTGCATCCCGGAGAAGGGTGCAAAATCCATTTTCCAAGGGTGCTGGCAGCCCATCCAGAAACAGATTGGCAATAGAGAGATGTTGAGTTAAAGGCTGGGCAAGGAGGAATGGGATCGCTTGATCCCTCCCAGCATGAATGGAGGCTGGGAGCTGAGCCCCAGCTCTCTGGTCTGGTGGCATCTCACCAGGGTTGGATCCTTGCAGGCTGCCTTGCTTTGGGATCAGCTGGAGGCTGACGCTTCCAGGGTGAGCCTGCAGATTTGCAAGTCTGATGGGCTCTGTGCCTGGCAGGTGTCTGCGGGACCGCGGGGAACCAAGACGGAGTCCCCAGAGGAGACGGGCTTGTCCCTCTAAGACCTGTTGGGGTGGTGGCGGTGGGCTCGGATCAGATCAGACCCCGTTGCGGGAGCAGGTCCAGTGCAAAGTGGTTCGGACAAAACCAGTGAGCCAAAGACCAGGAAATGCGGGGGGACCTCGGCCACCGCCGTTGTTGTTTAATTTTGCTTCATCCCCCAAACCCACCGGCTTTCTGCGGCTGTGCGGGCGAGCAGGCGAGGCGCGGGATGGAGCGGCTTGGACGAACTTTGAGCTCGCTGGAGCACAATGGCTTTGTCCACGTGGTACAAAGAGCGATTGTTCTGCGGGACGCTGGGCTCCGCGGCGGGGCAGCCGCAGGAGGGGACACGGCGAGCAGGGGCTGCAGGTGTTCTGCTCCCTTTGCTCCCGCTGCAGCCTGCTTTCCATTTCCCGGCACGGGAGAGGTTGCAAATCAGTGAGGGAAGCGTGTTTGCTCGTCTTTGACCACTGAAAAGGCAGGTATGTGAGGGAGGAAGCAAGCAGGGGACTCCGGCTCTGTAATAAACTCAACGGATTTCCCTTTATCGCTCTTCCTGAATGGGCTGTGGGAAGCACACGTCGGCTGGAATTACTCACGAAGGTCTAGGGCAGTTCATTTTTGGCCGGTGCATCATCCAGTGTGAAGTTTTGCCTCTCAAACCTGTTTGGTCAGCTACCCACGCTACTTTGTTCCCGTTCCCTGGTCCAGTGAGCTCCTTTATCTAACCCATCCACTGCAAATAATCGCACTTACCACCGTCTTGTTAGCTGAGCCCCTTGATTAGAATATTTGCTTTTCTTGTGCTCCATTGGTGAATTACATGAGTCACAGGGTACCGTTGGTGTGTGGGGATTGGATAACTGGTGTTTACAATTCAGATGTTCTCAGAACTTGAGCTAGCATGAAAACTCTCAAAAAACCCCCATGGGCTGTTTCCCACATCAAAGAGGCTCAGCCCCTTCCAGGCTCAGATTGAAACTCAAACAAAGAATCTTTCATTAAGCTCAGAAATGCTTGGAGAATTCTTTGAAAATTATTTTTTAATTTTTTTTTAGTGTGATGGGGGACCTTCAAGTTTCCATCAAGGACAGGATTTGCAAGTATTAAAATGTATTTAATGACCTTGCTCCTTGTAGTATTTCCAATACAAGCAGGAGAAGAGAACGGCAAGAAATCGGTCCCAGTACAGTCAGGTCAGGTCCTTCACCTTCCTAAAACGCAGGTACTTATCCCTTGCAGGAGGGAAGAATATTTTCCGTCCATTATCACCTCTATCACATCCAAGGCAATTGTTTCACACGTGTGAACCCATCCCGGAGCGGGCAGGGAAATGTGGATACCTGCTCACCCGCCAGTCCAGCCCATCATGTCAGCCTTGCCCGTACAACATCATCATTTTCCACTTTGCTAGTCTAGGAAGCTGAAGCCAGGGGTGGCTGAATGTTTTCCACTGAAAACCCTTGCAAGGAAAGTTGGTGGCGTTCTCTAACAGGTGGAAATGACCCAAGTTTGTTAAACCGAAAGGAAAAATTTGGGCATCACTCCTTTCCAACTGTTCGAACGGTTGGCATTTTGGAACAGAACGTTTCGTTGTGAGCAGCTTCCAGTGTTTGGTATTTTGGTGGTTCTGTGTCGTCTTTTTGGGAGAACTCGATCGTTAGCTTGACTGACTGATGTCACCCTGGGGACACCACCTTGCATTTCCCAGGGGCTGGCAAACCCCAGTCTCCGAAATGCTCCTGCTGGAGCTTCTGCAGGGCTCAGCGACTTCTCCATGTGACCCGTCAGGTGCCTGCTACCAACTTGTGCCCTAATCAGTCTCCCTTAATTACAGCAATTGGTTATTCATTTCTATACAGGAAAAATGTGGAAGGAGAGGGTTTAAGCTGAGGGAATGGATCTGGAGGACAATCTTTGAGGCTTGCTGCTCTTGGGCTAGAGGAAGGACCCTCCTGGCAGCACAGACGCTAGGAAATGTACAGGGCAGCATGCATGTTAGAAAGGGCTGCAGTATGTGTCCTCTCGGTCCGTGGCGATGAGTCTGGCAGTATTTACTTGGCCTCGTAGCGTGCTAGGTGCTGTGCAAGCCCAGAAGAAAGAAGTTGGCCCAAAGACCTACTCACTCGAACGCAATGTTTTCGCACGCCTTAGGGTTTGTTTTGTTTTGTTTTGTTTTGTTTTGCTAACTGGTTTGGCGAGGAAGTTGAGGGCTGTAGGGACGGTGGGATTTTTGTCCGTGCATGAAACCTGACCTTGCTTCTCCCAGATGTGCATAGAGTATTGGGTCTGCCTTGCTCATTCTACTGGGAAAAACAGGCTTTTTGGCCCGTCTTATCACTTACTGACTGCCAGGAGGACTTCACAAGCCCCAGCAAGCAGCAGATGACTCACTCTGCCTTTGTCAGACCCTGCCTGGGAATGTGCATCTTTTCTTCTGACTGGAAGAGGCTGGGTGATGAGTGTGAGCTTTCTGATGGTTTGAGTGAGGTGGAATGAATCCCACCCATAATCCAGCCGGGGGAAGCTCCCTGCGAGCTCTCACAGCCTCTTCCATGTCAAACTTGGTTCGGGACCCATGGGAGAGCTCAAGGATGAGCCCAGTGCCCTGTGGCCATGCAAGTGCTAGAAATGGGTGGATAAATTTGTCCAGGTCATCCTGGGGAGCGGTGACATCTGAGAGTCTCCATCTTGTCAGATTTGGAGGGGAGGGAGTGCTGAAGCAGAGGCTGCAGCTGGGAATGGCCATCGGATAGCACGGCTATCCAAGTTCATCTTTTGTTTATATGCATGCGTAAACTGGGGGAACGCTTGAGCTCCTGCGTGTTTTAGCTGGGGCTGAAATAGCTCCAAGCTTCCTGATCTTCCAGGCATTGAAGGAGCATTGGATCATTTGATCTTTCCAGAAAAAGCATCCATACCAAAGTCCAGCCAGCGCAGCCTCCTGCCTCCAGCAGTGGGTGCCTGCTTGGGTTGATGGAAAACCTCCAGTTGGCTTTGATGGGCTTGGCCCCAGCCTCTGCTGGGCAACGGCAGCTTGGAAGTAGAAAATAGCATACAAAGACACGACTCCCTTATGAAGAGGGTGTCCTCATGTCCTCCCCTCCCATGCAGGCACACTTCCAGACAGCTGTCCTCCTGCCGGCGCAGAGCAAGGCGCAGGGAAGAGGAGAGGGCTGTCCCCCTTTCCCACCTGCCTTCAGGCTCCATCCAGGCATTTGTTCTGTGCTGAGGTTGCACTTGGTAGGTCTGGGAAAGGGAAAACCAGTGTGGGGATGCTCTAATATTGACATCGGACCTCCCATCCCAGCCTAGACCTGCCTAGGGCCAGGGGGTCGTGGTGTTCAGTAAGGCCTGGAGATGGTGCAGCTGGGCCAGAGCTTCCTCCAAGCTCCGTGCCTCCAAAGTCTATCCTAGTTATTTTTCAGTCCGTTTAAGGCATTATTTCTGCTCACTCTCTTAAAGCCCCCTCTGGAACCTGGCTGCTCCAGACTGCTTCTCTTCTGGGCACTTGACCTTGGAGTTGGATGGGGGTGTTTGTCCTGCTTTCTCTGGCCTTCGGGATCTCTGGCTGTAGTGGCATGGTTTCTGTGATAAACAACCAAAGTAGACTGCCTTTCAGGGAGTCGTTATCAGCTGTCAGAGGAAAGGAATAGCAAACAGAGTCAGCAAGCCTGCTGGAAGCATTTCTACCTACTGGCTCAGGCAGAGGCCAGCTGCCCACGTCTGCCTTGATGGTGACTCTTGGGCTCAAGGAAATCCCTTGATTCCAAGAAGTGATAATTAACGCGGGTAGCTCAACCATGATGGCAGAAAGAAGCTCAGCTCCTGCACCATAAGTGAGCTCTTGGAGGGAACCTGTAGAAAGGGTGCATCTCTGTGGCTTGTCCTGCTCCAGGAGGTGCTCTCGCAAGTGGAAAGGTGTGAAAGCCTCAAGATGGGAAGCTGGTGGGGTAGATCACCTCTGGCAACCTTCTCCGTGGGCTTCAGAGAGAGCTTGCACAGAGACTTCAGCTTAGGTGCTCATTTTCCAGGTGGCCCAAGCTTGTGAAGATGAATCTTGCCCCACTGCACCTAATGCTGAATGCTTCGGGAGCAGCGCTGGCTTCTTGGAGCTGCTCCTCACCTCTTTGAGGTGGAGCAAGCAGAGGAGCCCACCCGTGGCACCCACCTGCCCAGGGTTCAGCTCTGCTGTCATGCTTGGCTGTTCACAGCAGCCAGACATTTGGCCCCGTGTGCTGGAGAGGAAGAGTCCCAGGGCTTTCTTTGCTAATCCCGTTTTGCAGAGAGTTCCAGAAGACTTGAGGAACAAACAGAAAATAACGTCGATCGAGGTCAATATCAAAACCAAATGATCAGAGAAACAAATATTTACTCAGGTCAATATTTAACTAGGGAGACAATAAATGCTGATATTGAACCAAATCTGTATATAAATACGGTCTATTTATAACGTGTCCCTTTAAAGGGGTACTGCCAGGTACTTGCCGTAGCTTTTGATTGATGATTATCCTCCCCATTGTTTGCTGATTCCCTTGGAGGCTGGAGTTTCATGCAGGTGCAGGCAGGAGAAAGAGCCTGTGCTGAGTAATCCCACGGCCCGGCCACCGCAGCCCTTGTCCCACGCGTGCCTGTGCTCGGGGAGAGCCCCCCGAGCTGGGGAGGAGGCTTGGGGCTCAGTGCCCCCGCTTTGCAGAGCAGGAGGGGCCTGGGGCCAGGAGGGCTGGAAGCTGCCAAGAAATGAAGAAACTCCTTCCTTACCCCCCCCCAGCTGCTCCCTCTGCCAACTTCATGAGCTCGTCGCCTGTTTAGCAAACATTGATTTCTCTCCCTGTTCCCCCATGGTGACAACATTTGATGTTTCTATGGTGGTTTGTTATTTATCAACTTCAGATTAAAGTGTTTGATCATGGGAAAGACACGTCCCGCCTCGTGCCTCGGCAGCCGGCTGTGCCTCGCGCTACTCTAACGATGCACATGGTTAATCGCTGGCGGAATGGCCCGGTTGGCTCAAGCGCCCATTTTTGTGTGTCCTGCCAAGAAATGTTTGTCTGGGGCTCCGTGTGCATTGATCGATGTCCCGATAGCTCCTCAGCCCGCTTTCGGTGAGATCTGGGTGAGGGATGGAGACCTCCAAGGCAGGAGGTTCCTGCAGGGTTTTTGGAAGTTGGCGGCCGGCAGAGGGGGAGGACTCGGGTCAGAGCCTGCTAGCCACAGGAGCATCCGCTCGGGGGAGAGAAGAAGAGTGGAGAATCCTTTCTTTTGTCTGCTTGTTTTTTTTGCTCTCTTTCCTCTGGCAGGTTGAGAAGACCCTCCTGCACAGTCAGAAATATATACTGTGACTTTGAGGGGAAAATACAGGAATTCAAGTCTTTATTTCACTGAAAGCTATTCTTTATTGGCTTTCCCTTCCTGGTCAGACCAAAAATCCCAGTTTGGAGGAGATGCCTCTAAAGCACAGGGGTTTGTTGATGTCTGCTTTGGCTATGTTTCCCCTTGGCTCACTTTTTGCCTGACCCAGTCAGTGACCCATGACTTCTATGGTTCCTGGCACCGCTGTCAATGCAGTCAGTGGAGCCTGGGTCATGCCCATATCCAGTCCCTGCATCTCATCCTGGTCTGCAGGGATTGCAGTGATGGCATTGCTAATGCCTATAGGGGAAACTGGGCCATTTAACCCACCAAAGAGCTGCTGGTCCTTCAGCTGGAAGGCCTCGGAGTCTTTCTCTGTGGAGCCACAGTGGGGTTGGCTCTTGCAGTATTGAGATGAACTGAGCTTTGTGGCTATGTGATTGGTTCGGTCCTCCTCAAAAAGGCAAGAAAATGGTTAATTCCCTGCCCGTGCCTGGCAGATGGGGAGGAAGGGACAGGCTGGGCATTCCTGGTCTTTCCTGCCTCATGTGAACCACCCAAGCGTCCTCAGCTGCCCTTTTTGGAGCTGCCCTGGGCAGGGCTGCAGCCTGCCACCAGGACCTGCTCCAGGCTGGCTGAGGAGTGCAGAGACTCGGCGTCTGCAGGATTTCCTCCCAGCGTGGCTTGCTTTGCCCTTGATTGCTTCCTTTGTGTTTCTGCTGCTGTATTTCTGCAGGGGGTGTGTGTTGGTTTCCTGGCTTGGTTGACCCCAGAATGGGGTGTCTCCAGCAGCTGGACCACCACTTGCAGGCTCAAGCGTTACCTGTGAAGGAGCTTGGCTGAACCATGCAGGTGTTTCTGAAGCTGTTTCTTGCAGATAATGGGGGTGATGGGACACAAATTCCCCAGAGCCCTTGTAGCTCTGGCACAGACTTCACACTGAAGCATCTCCTCATGCTTCCCCCCAGCACGTGGGGATCAGCAGCTCCCATGTCCTTAGCTCTTTTAGCACCCGTCCTCTCAAGGCCATGTGGCTCTGTTTATCATCAGCCTGCAAGGAACATCCTCCATTTAGATGCAAATCCCAGAATACATATACCCCAGAAGGGGGAAAGCTAAGTCCATTGAGTTGGTTTTGCTGGTTTGCTGTGGGAAAGAGAGAAGCTGGGAAGCCAGGGCTGGTTTCCACCCCCTGCTGCTTTGACTGACCAGCCTACACGACGTGCGAATGATCCTGGGGTGAGACGAGGCTTTAACGCAGTCCTGGAGAAATGGTGGAGGTTAGGGTGAAAGCTCATGGTTGCAGAGGAGAAGTTGGGCGTACTGAGAGGCAACAGCAGCTGCAGGAGGAGGATGTGGAGTGAGAACAGGACGCAGGCTGGCACTGAACCCGCAGAAGCCAATAAATGCTGCTTTGGGCTTTGGAGGTAGCTTTTCCCCTTCCTTCAGTGCTGGAGGACTGTGGCTGTTTTGGGCGCTCAGTGTGGAGAAAGGGCCCAGGTCTGGGTGGGAGATGCGAGAAGAGCCCTCAGCCCCCTGCGGTAAGCTGTGGGGAATGGAGGCAGGGGGAGAGAGGCCTGGAGGAGACGTGCGAGCACGGCACAGCGGCTGTGGGGATGGAGGGCAGATATCTCTGTCCTTGGAGGTGGCGAAGCTGGGAGCAGGCTAGCCGGAGGGGACCTCAGAGGAGGTCCCTGGGACCCTGCTGCTGCGGTGGCTGAGCTGCCTGGTCCTGCGGCCTAGGAGGCCACACAGAGGTGGGATCTCCCAGGTCCTCCATTTGCAGGAGCCTGGCAGTGGTGCCACGCCGAGGGCTTCACCCAGCTTGTGCTGTACCCCAGAGCCTCCTCTGGAAAGCTCTGTGTTTCTCAGCTGTCTGTCTTTCCCGCCGGGAAGCCCAACATTCACCAGACCTCGCAGCCAGGCTGAGCTGCTGCCCGTGCTCCCTGGGGCCACGCTCTCCGAGAAAGCTGCGGACGCGGTGGCAGGGCCCTCGGCGAGGATTAAGACGTAAAAACAGAGGCTGGCTGTGTGAGCTGGGAGCTGGGCCTGCTCATCCCCGCTGCTCTGCCCCTCCTCCCCCTGCCTGTGATGTTGAACAGGAAAGAAAGCCAAAAAAACGTCCCTGTTGGTGAATAGAGGGAGGGTGATGTCATGGCTGCATTCACACCTCCGGGCTGGAGGAAAATGGAGGTTCTCCCAGCGCTGGCTGCTCCGGATGGTTCCCCAGCCCTGGCTAACCTCTGAAGAGAACTACTGATGCAACCCCAATGGAAATGGGGTGCTGGAGAGGACAGCTTGGGGCACAGGTTTCTACTCACTCTCCCTGCACGCCTGGTTGTTCCTCCAGCAGCCACTGAAACCCGTGTCATGGGGGTGCCGGGAGGGGCCGGTGGGGGTGGAAGATGCTTGTGGGGTGCGGGAGGTGGCCTGGCTTCAGGGGGACCTTCCCACTAATCCAGCCCTGTCTGTTCCACAGCTGCACCCCATGAGGATGGAACAGCGGATGCCGCTCGTTCTCGAGGTGAAGAACTTTCCTCCTTCCTCTTCTGCTTGTTTCTGCCCCTGTTTGTGAGAAGTACCTGTAAGAGACCCCCTCATCCCAGTGCAGGCCATCCAGCAGCCCACCCAGGACATGGTGGTGAGGACATGGTGGCATCTCCACTCCCTCCTTGAGCCCCTGCCACTGGCAGGGTTGTGTTCCTCATGCTCATGGTGTCTCTATCTGTGCTAGCCACCCAGGTGCCTGTGTAGGCATCTCCTCCACGTGTAGGCATCTCCTCCATGTGTAGATATCTCCTCCATGGCTTGCATGCCCATGTGAACTACATTGCCTCCCACTGTGAAAGGAGCTGTAAGCGACAGCCAGATAGAGACATCTGCGTTTGGGACGCTTGAGTTGGATCCCACCCAGGCATGTCAGGAAGGCAACCCAGCACGTAGTCATCCCAGCTATTGTGCCAGCCGTGGACTGAAGGGTTGTTTTTGGTTGAAGTGTTGGGTGGGAGGTGCTTAGGCAAACGACTTGGTTTTGGTATTTGCTCAGTGCCCAGCAAGTGAGGAGCTGCCTAGGGTTGCTAGGTGTTTCTGGGCCACAAACAAACCAAGTGGCTCTTCTGAGGTCATCGCTGGGGTTGTTTGGAAGCTGGAGCATCACCAGCACCATTGTGACCGTCTGGATTCCAGCCGGGTGGAGCCTTTACCTGCTGGGTCCCCCCAGTGTCTCTGCAGCCGAGGACAGGGCTGACACCCTGCCCTGTCCCATCAAAGCCCATCGCTTTGCTTTCCTGACAAGCTGCCCCTTAGCACCCCCTTTCCCCAGGACCCTGGGGCTGCTCGGGATCAGAAATGGATTTCTCAGGCTACATGGAGTGGCAGGAAGGAGACTTTGCTCTGGGGGTAAGGGCGAGGAGAGAGGGCTGGGAGATACCGGGCAGGGGCGGGCAGCAGCAGGAGGTGGACAGATGGGTGGGCTCTGGGTGCCAACGCAGGTTGGGATCCAAACTTAGAGTCCTTTTTCTCCACTGAATATACCTGCCTGGCCACCCGCTGCATAAGGACCCACTGAGGGTGGGGGGAGACCTTCCCTGGGAATTGAAGGTGAGAAACTCAAATGCCAGAGATAAGGCAAGGGCAGAAGTAAAAGGCATCCAGCACCTTCCCCCTGCCCCGCTCCCCTGGCAAGTGGGGCCGTTTCATCGCTCAGGTATGCGTGGCATCCGGAGCCTCCGGTCCCACCCCAGGGGTACGGTGAGGTGCCAGGGTGGGCGCACAGCACAGCTGCTGGAGGAGGCAGCGGCACCCAGGGCTCAGCTCCCCGCCTGCGGCCCATCTCTCCCGGGCTGGGTGCTGCAGGGGGAGCGGAGACAGAGCAGGGCTTTTGGAGCAGCGCCCGAGGGCAGGGTCTCCGACTCTCCTCCCTGCTGAGGCTGAGCCTCGGTGCCCTCACCGCAGCCGGGGTGGGCGCTGCTGGAGACCCTGGCGCTGTGCAGGGTTCCCGTGTGGCGCGGCACTTCCGAGTCTCCCGCTCCGAGCTTCCAGCCGTGTGGAAGAGGGAGCGTTGATGGCATGTAGCCGTCTTTGGGTGGAAGCCAGCTTACCCATGCATTGCCAGTGTGGGTTGCAGAGGTGCAAAGGCTCTTTGAATTCGCTGGAAGCACAGGTGATGTGTTTCACTGGAAAGGGCGAGGAAAATATCTTGGGTTCTGTCCAGCTTTGATAAAAGCAATGAACTTGCAGCAGGGATGACTTTGGCCCGGTGGCATAGTTCAAAGCTGCACAGCCCTCGGCTCAAGTGTGCTGGGCGTGGGGTGAGAGCAGCCTGCGCTCCTGAAGTGCGCTATAGGCTCTGCCAGGGAAGCCTGGTGGTTTTGCCAGCTCCTCTACATATGAATGAGTCTACGAGAGCTTTGCAGTGAGCTTGACACAGGGATAACCACATAATTAAAGGCTGTAGCTTTATAGAGGAGCATTAGCGCTGGTGTCTTTAACCACAAAGAGCAGAACTTGAGTCATCAAATGCCAGGGGATGAGTTTCCTAGCGGATTGCTCCATTGGGTTGCTGAAGTATTGGGCCTGGATCCAGTCGGATGCCACATCAGACGTGAACTCTGACAAGCAGTGACTGTCTGAGCTGGAGGTCCTGTTAGCCTGGAGAACCCAGACCTGTAGAACTCAGCCAAAGGTTGGGTGAGGGCTGAATCACTTTAACAAGACAAGGCAGTAATGGCATGCCTGGCAGTTTCAGTTTTAGGCTTACAGTCCATGGAATTAGTGCCAACATCACTTAGGTTTCTAGGGCTATAGCCAAAATTACTCTCAATTAATTGTCTCAATTAATTTTCTCAATATTGTCCACCTTAGTCCTAGAGTAAAATGCAGTACCTGCTGAGTTTAAAGCAGGCCAGAGCCAGCATGTCTAAGGTGGGCTGCTCCAAATGTGTCCAAACATGAGACTGACGGGAGCAGAGCTCCAGATTTCATCCTATGTCTAGTGCTAGATGCTCTTGTTTGTGTGACTCAAGCACTGTGCTAAAGCCTGGCTCGTTGTTATCGGGCTGAACTTCTCTCGTAACTGCATCCTTGCTCGGCCTTTGGTAGCACTGCAGGTAGGTAGGAAGGAAGCGGGACAGAGGACAGGGTGACTCACCCCTGGGGAGTCTGTGGCTGAGTCAGAGACCGAAGCCCGATCGCTGCAGTGCCTGACTCCTGGGCCATTCTTGCTGCTCTCCCATTCCCCTCTAGCTTAAACACTTGTTGAATGTTGAACTCCCATCCCCAGCATGCCAAACTCACCCTTCACGACTTCTCTTCTCTGTATTTTTCGCCACAGGGACGATCCGAAATGGATAAGTACCTCTCCAGCCAGGTGCCACCCATGCCAATGATACCAGACAAGAAATACCGCCGGGAGAGCGCCTCAGTGGTTGATGAATTCTTCTCAGCAGAGAAGCCCACTTCCACGCCGTACAGTGTGAACATCAATGTGATCCTGCCCGACACCACGCACTTGCGCACTGGACTTTACCGTCCCCCCAAG
Organism: Anseranas semipalmata; assembly: GCA_013399115.1. NCBI lineage: Eukaryota > Metazoa > Chordata > Aves > Anseriformes > Anseranatidae > Anseranas > Anseranas semipalmata. The sequence goes on from VXAA01001962.1 coordinate 21,006, forward strand.
CCCATGACGCCGTTTCCACAGATCAAGACGGAGCCTGGCACCAGCTTCTCCCAGCCCTGCTCTTCCACCTCGGGCTCCACGCAGACCCTGCCTGACTTCACCAGCGTTTTCAGCATGCCCCAGTCAGTGGCGGTCAACAACATCTTCATCAAGCAGGAGATGCCCTCTGAGATCCCGCTGTCCGCCAGTCCGCAGCAAGCCCAGCTTTACCAGATGCCTCTTGGCAATGGCAGCACCGACCTTACCACGCTGACACCCTCCTCCAACAGCACCACAGCCATTAACAGTCTCAGCGGTGTCACCATGTCCACAGGTAACACCATGTCCAGTGTGCTCCACAGACCTGTCCAGCCAGGAGGGCCAGTTAAGCAGTACCTACCTGTCTCCCAAGGACAGGGAAACTTCAACATCTCAGGGCAGTTCTACCCTGTGCCAGGGGTGAACCTGCCCCCTTCTCCCCCCAACTCGCAGCCCGGCAGCCCAGAAAATCAACCAGAGCTCATCAACACCATCTCTCCCCCACCATCCTATGAAGCCACTTTTGGACTGAAGCTAGTCCAGTCATCCCAGGCCCCCCCAGTCCCCAACAACCTTGGGACCCTCTCCCAAGGGCACATTGTCATGCAGCCCCCCAAATACAACAGACGCAACAACCCTGAGCTGGAGAAAAGGAGGATCCACCACTGCGATTACCCAGGTATGCTCACAGCACTGGCTTGGTTTCGGGGTCCCTTCTTGACACAGGGAGGCTGCGGATCACGAGCCCCTCTGTCTGTGTGAGGCAGGGCGGTGCGGCGCTGGGTGGAGAGCCCCGGGGGAGTGAGGTCCCCACCACCACCAAGGGAATAGGAGGGGCTGGCCCTGCCTTTTCTCTCCACTTCCCTTTTCCCTTCCTGCTTTGGCAGCCCCAAGCCTGGCTCTGAGAGGCAGAGAGCGCCAGCAAAGCACGGGGATGCTCCCAAAAACCTGCTGTCCTAGCGGGCTGCTGTGCTGCTGGGCTCTCCATGGGTGAAACCATGCCGCCTGTCTGACTTTCCTTTCCCACCCTGCCATGAGGGGTGGCAAGCCATCTACTGATTTCCATAAGCAGCCTTTCTGGTCTCTTCGTGGAGCCAGAAAAGGGTCGTGTCCTTCTGTGGCTTCAGGTACCGCATCTGGATGGTGTGGAGACCTGCAGGTTAGGGACTTTGAGCCTGAAGCTGCACCCACGTTTTTGCGGTTAACAACTTGTGCTGAATTTTATACCTTCTGCTGGTGGCTGTGGGAGCCAGGACAGGGGTGGTGTAGGTGGACCACGGCTCTGAGACAGACTGGCCGCTCCTCCACTCTGGCCGGCATTGGTCAGAGCAAGAGTCATGTCCCACAGGGCACGTCACCAAGGCACAGCTCCCTTGCTCTCAGCAGGATTTTGACTTGCATGGGAAGGCAGGAGCACGCTGATCGTGCAAATAACCTCTCTGAATGAACCCTGGGTGGCTCCGGATAGCGCTTGTGCGGAGGCAGCGGAGGGCTGCTTCTAAGCCTTCCCACCGAGGTCCAGCTGGAGGTGAAGCCAGGCAGGGCTGGTGGCAGGGAGAGCGGGTGGTACTGGCGTGGTCTGAGCGAGGAAGCGGCAGGAGGCACGCTGAGTTCACACCGGCAGCAGGCTGAGTGCGGAGACCTGTTTGCAAAGCCCTGCTCCAGGTCTCCAAGCGGTGGCCCCAGCACTTCTCTGCGTGCTCATGGGGAAATGAAACTCAGCCACGCTCTGCTCCGCCGTCTCCGTGCTGCTCACTCTGGCTCTGGGAACCGCTCTGGGTGCTCTCCTGCCTTCTTTTCCATGCCCAGAAGTCCTTGGTCTTGTGTGTGCTCATCACTCTCCTGAGCTCTCTGGTGTGAAAGATCTCCGAGGCTTCAGAGCATCAGAAGCAAAACTGAATTGGGTCACCCTCAGCTCATGTGGGCCTTGTTCCATGGGGAGGGAAGGGATGGGACTGGATGAAGTCCTGTCTGGCTGCGCTGGGATGGATGAGGGCAGAAGGAATGGGGAATCCCCAACCCTGACCTCTTCTTCAGCAAGAGCGGCCAAGCCAGGTGCTGCCGCAGGTGAACAAGGATCATTTTGCTTCCCCTCTCCAATCTTTACCCAAGGCACTGGGCTGCTTTACTTCTGCTTAGAGCTTGGCCTGTTTTAGCCCTGTTTCCATCAGGCCAAAAGTGCAAACAGAGAGGAGTTGAAACGCAGAGGTTGGCTTTAACCTTCTGAAGCCCCTGTTGCCAGCAAGTCCTCTCATTCAACCGAATGAGCGCACACTCGTCTGGGGACATCTTTTTCTGATAGATTGAAATGTTTTAGCTAAGCTGGACTCCGTGGAGTGTGCTCAGCTTTTGTGTCCTCTGCTGGGAAGCTGTGACAGAGCAGGCTCTGGGAGGCTCGACCCAAAGCTGGTTAAAGACTGCTGGTGGGAGGAGGTAGTCAGTGCGTTGCTGGGGGCCTTCAGTAGAATCCTCCGAGGAATGCAGCTTTCCTAAGTGTTTAGCCATTTTCAGGTCCAGGTCCATCTCTCTTGGGATGGTGACTGCTTTTAATGTCTGCAAAGTCCAGCAGTGAGGGACGCTGCTGGTCTGTCACCTGTGGGCACCCCAGGATGGCAAACGCTTGGGCTTACGCTGGTAAGCAATGCCAGCGCTGGGAAAACAAACAGTACTTTGCAAGTGGATGGGGAAGTAGCAAGAGGCGTTGTTAGAGGGCATGGAAGCACAGAAACAAAATATATGGCCAGGTTGCTTACAGAGGTCATAAAAATTCAAATTCATATTTTAATATACACGTCAAAACCAAATGAAGCGGGGCCATAAAGGCAGCACGAGGAGCTTTTCTAGACGTAAGTGAAAGGAGGAACTGACGCTCATTCATTTAACGATGTCTGTGGTTGAAACTCTTGCCAAAATCATGGTGTTCCTGCTGAGAGCCTTTCTCTGATTAAACCTGTTGTTGCTGATCTCAAAAGCTTCCCACCACGCACCTCGTGCTCCTGCTGCCGGGACCATGCTCACTGTGCCTCCTGGGGCTGTTACAGAGCCCACCTTCCCTCCCGCCTTGCCAGGGTGGTACCGATCACCTCTAGAGCCCAGAAGGACGAGCAGCAGCGCACAGCCGGCAGCTCACGGTGGTGGACTTGATGTTTGCATCCCGCCTCCAAGTGCGGGGAGGTTTTGAAAGCCGGGGTCCGACTTTACTCCCCACCATTCCCAGCACAGTGCCCATGGGTGTCAGGATCGTATGGCAAGAGATGGAGACTCGTCAATGTCTGTCTGTCTTGGAGAACAAACGCTCTTTAGATACTGCTGAAACAAAACAGGGATGGCCAGGCTTATTTGCATCCTGTTATCGAGTGTGCTTGCTTTTCAGGCCTGCTCTGTCCCTAACCTCAAACATATATGTTATAGGTTTGTTGCAGCAAAGGTTCCCTTTTTCAGAGAAGCTGTGTCTTTGCTGTTTTCGCAGGTTGCACAAAAGTTTATACCAAGAGCTCCCACCTGAAGGCGCACCAAAGGACTCACACAGGTAAGAGCACCAAACCACTAGCAAACCCTGCCAGCCCTGAGCTGGGTGGCTGTTGGGGCAGGAGCACAGCCAGGTGAAATCTGTTGATGCTAATGGTAACAAAACCCCAATGGTTGCACTGGTTTCCAGTGACTACGTGGTTTGCCTGCCTTCTGCAGGGGTGGTCTAGGACTTAGGAGATCCCTAGGGGGGCTCTCCCCGTGGGCTGGGAGGAGGAGGTGTCCCCAAGCCTCCGCCACCTGCAGCCTGAAGGATCTCCCAAATCCTAGCCTGGTCCGATCCCACCTAGCCAACATTAAAATTGGCACATGGTGCACATCTACAACCTCTGAAGAGGTGTCCAGCGTCCCCAGGGCTCCCAAGCTGGACTTTCTGGGCTCGTAGTGAGCTCATCTCCCCTGTGCAGCAGGTGAGTGTCCCGTGGGCAGCTGCCAAACACAGGCAGAGAGTCCGGGGTAGGCCCAGCTCACTTGTGCATTCAAGCACAGGTCTCCTCATTAAGGCATTTATTATACCTGAAACTTTATCAGATCCCCAGGTAGTCCAGGAACCATCAGTGCCCTCATAAATCTCTTTTATAGGAGGGCTGATCTTTACTGAAAGCAATTAAGCTGGCCCAGAGTTCACTTTTCTTTTTTATGAACAACGAACAAAACCCATCCTGAGGCTGGGAATCGGCTCTCGCGCTTGGCTCTGTTCCGTTTCCACCTTATCAGCCCTTCCAACGAGCCAGCCAGGAGGTTTTCTTTGTGCACGAGGTACAATATTTCTCAGGGCAGGGAACAACACGGAAGGGGTGGCAGCAAGGCGCAGGAAGGACATTGTCCCGGCGCCGAGAGCTGGTGGCGATAAGCCTTTGTCACAACGGCGATCGGTGCTTGGGGCCGCGTGAGGGCTCTGGCTCTGCAATTAAATCTCTCGTTTTCCCTTCTGTTCGGTGCGCTGCTTAGGGACGTCCCTATGAGACATGTGCCGGCCCTGCAAGCCGCGCTGTAAAGACGTATCCAGGCAAACTTGGGCGGTTTTTGAACCCAATAAAGTGCAGTCATTTTTCCGGGTTTCCCAGTAACGAGGCTGGAAACCCAAGCGTGGTTGCCTTCTTCCAGCTCACCTGCTGCAAGAGGAAGGGCAGGGGGCCAACGGGGAGGTGACCTGAGCAGCCAGGACAGCTGGCGGCGGTGGGGGGGGGCCAGAAGACGGGAATCCGAAGCTGAGAGCTTTGGATTCCCACCTGCACAACCCCAGAGATGGCACAGGCAAGCTCTGGGGGGGCCTTGTTCGGTTTTTGAGGTCTCCTGCTCTATTTTTGACCACGAGACCTCAAACGTAGCTGGGGCCCGTCCCGCCTCCTGCCACCCACCCACCCACGCGGGCGCCCAGGCCGGGAGGGGTTAAGGACGCCCACGGGACCCGAGCACACCATCGGCCAGGTCTCTGCTTGCGGTTTGCCCGTTGCTATGGGCTGGGCTGCATTCATCTCCTGGAGACACCATTCATTTCCTGGGTGCCATTGTGAGATTAAATATATAACCCGGCGGCTCCCCGCCCCCCGGGGCTGGGAATGCCAGCTTGGGCCCTTTGTTTGAGCTTGCCCTGCCGTGCTGTCCTGGGAGATGGAGCCAGCTCGCGGGACAATGGAAAGCATTTTCCCTCCATCCTGGAGCTCAACCTGTTATTGTTTGAAGCTAAAGGGCCTTGGTGGGGTTGACCCAGCCGGGTCACCTGGCTGGGACAATGTCTGTGGCTGCGCAGAGCGAATCCCACCGTTCCTTAGCGTGCCGGCACGTTACCGGCAGCCCCCGGACCCCCGGCCTGCCATCAGATATGACTGTGAGCACTGTGTTTACCCCCCTCCCAAAAAGCTGCAGCGCTCTCCCCACGGTGAGGAGCATTTTGGGGAGCAGGACGCGGTCTCGGTGCCCCGTCTCCTCCAGGTCTGCGCTTCCAACCCTGCAGTATTTTGTCCGGTGTGTGCCGGATGCCGCTGCTCTCGCCGCGGCCGTGTGTTTTCTGTTTCCCGGCCAAATCCGCAGCCTGTCTGGCAGCGGGGCCGGGGGAGGAACGCTGCTCACCGGCGAGCGTGCCGGAGCACCGTGCACATGCCCCTGCATGCATGCTGCGTGCGTACGTGCCTTCATGCCGCGATGGTGCGCTCAGCAATTGGCCGATGAAACGGTAAATATTTGAGGTCGGGAAAGTCAGCACATTCCCTGAACTCTGCCTGCTTGTTCAGGCTGTTAAGAGCGAGGGCTAATATTTGAGAGCACCACACCCAAGCAGGGAGAGGGCTGCAGCCAGGGTTCAGTGCGGCGGCCGGGAGCTGCAGGCGGGCACGGGCTTCTCCAGCCCGGTTCCCAGCTGGCGGAGGGGTTGCACAATTCCATTGATTTCGGCTGGGGAATAGGTGTGCTGGGGGGGAGGAGGCATGACATCACCCTGATGAGCCCGTGAAAACACAATGTCCTGCCTGCGGGGCAGGGAGGGCTGGGTGGTGGCTGCAGAAATGCGAGGTTCTGGGGAGCCCCTTCTTCCTCCCGATGCACCCTAATCCTGTTTCAACGCACAAAATAGCAATTTGGGGCTTTTTAGCCCGAAAGAAAAAGCTCTGGAAGATTTCTGCACGGAAACGCTCCGTTATCCGAGAGGGCTCGAGGCGGTGGTGACCCTTGGTGGTGCAGAGCAGCAGTGTGGTGCAGCAGCGGGGCAGCCCCGGGTACCCTCTGGCCCTGCCGGAGCAGGGGACGGGCGCTGGGCGGGTGGGTGGCCGTGCCGTCCCCTGCGTGTGACCTGTGGCTCTTCCCTGCAGGCGAGAAGCCCTACAAGTGCACCTGGGAAGGCTGCGACTGGCGCTTCGCCCGCTCCGACGAGCTGACCCGGCACTACCGCAAGCACACGGGCGCCAAGCCCTTCAAGTGCATGGCCTGCGGCCGGTGCTTCTCCCGCTCCGACCACCTGGCCCTCCACATGAAGCGGCACCAGAACTAGGGGCCACCTCCATCGCCACGTCTCCGAGAGCAGCTGGGACTCTTCTCCGAGGGGACCTCTCCTCCGCTTGTACATAGGAACAACCCCACGCTGTGATCAACCAGCGGGGCAGTGGGTGAGCCCCGTCCCTGCCATTCCTGGTTTTAAAAGAAATCTCATTAAAAAAGAATGATAATTACAGACTGATCTTGTGACAAGGCTCCCTGCAGCGCCGGGGCAGTGGGCCTTGGATGGCAAAGGGCTTTCTTCCAGCAAACCTGCTATTTATTTGTCACTCGGGGGCAGCTGTCCTTTGCGCCTTGAGCTCATGGGGACATTGTGTGGTGCCTTTGGGGAGCCCGAGGAGGGCTGGGACGGGCTGTTGGACCTGGGAGGTGCCACCATTGGTGAAATCCTCTTGGACTGCCCCACATCATGGCTGTGGATGGCACCAGTGACGTGCAGGAGCAGGAGTGTGGCCCAGGGCTGCTTGGGTTGACAACCCTGGTCTCTGTGGGGGCATGGAAGAAAGCATGAAATGCTCACCTGATGTGCCTTCAAGCAAGGGACAGCGCGGAAGCGGGTGACAAAAGCTCTGTCCCACTGAGCCCACCTGCAGTTTGCTGGCCACCAGCTCACTTGGGGCTGCGGGTACCTGCCCTGCTTGGCCAGGTTTTCTGGTTGTGTCCTTAGCATTTCCGCTTCCAAGATGAAATGTGACTCCAGGCGACTCTGGGAGGACCAGGCTGGGTCTTGGAGGAGAAAAACCCACCTGCAAGCTCTGGCTTCCCAGAACATGCCGTGCCTTTTCTCCAGAGGGCAGCTTCTACTCGTGCCTTGACCGCGCACACGAGGAACCAGTCGTCACTGGTCCTGCGCTGTCGCTGTTTCACCAAGTTCAGACAGAAAGGAAAGGGGAAGAAAAAACCAACCAAACAAACAAAGAAGTGTCTTTGAAGCAAATTCCGATAAATCCTGCTGTTCAGACTGTGATCGTGTTACCTACCTCACCGGTTCCCCACCCTGGGCTCTGCAAGGCACCTTCCTCCTCTTCCTTGGGTGCCATGACACATGGGGCACATCAGCTCCTCTTCAAAGCCTGCCAGGGGTTAAGCATGGGCAGAACAAGGACCAGGACATGCCAGTTGAACCAGCAGCCATGGAGGTAATAAATAAATCAGGAACAAATAATGGGCCTGGTGCGTTCAACAGAATATTGATTTCCACCTCCCCAGCTCCTCTTTCGTTCTTCCTCGAACAAATCCAAGGGCTGCGCCTCCTCGCCAGGAACTGAGCCGCGGCACCGTCAGGCGGTGGAAACGTGGAGGGCCCCATCGGCCTCCCCCTCTGCTGCCACCCAAATGCATGTTGGCCGAAAACCGTGGCCAGGTTCCTGGTCACCCTTTGCCTGGGCTGGATAAAGCCGGCCCCACCTGCGGCCACTCTGCGGTGCCAGGAGGAACGACGTGGGGGTTGCAGCTTTTGGGATGATGTGGCCGGGACTGGCGGCGGAGAGCTCTTTGCGCGAGAGCAGCTTCATCCTCCCCCTGTCCCGCGGTACCCACGGGTGGGGATGGAGGGGTGAAGCAGGGCGGCCCCCCATGCACCAAATTGCTGGGTGACTTTGTGTGTCGGTGGGTGGAGAAGGCTTCCCAGACCTCAGTGCTGAGGCCGGGAGTGGGGTCGTCCACCCTCCACCTTGTTGGCCGTGGGGTCTCCGTGTGCGTTGGGGCCAGGTTCCTCTTGCGGGAGGAGCCCTGGTTTCCCCTCTTGCTTCTCTTTGGAGACCCCCAGAGCCGGCTCGGGGCAGAGGGGAAAGTCCTTGCCTGTGGAAACCCCCCTGCGGCACAAACGCGGGCGAGTTCCTTTCCTTTCCCGGGTGGGTTGAGCTCACCCCGAAGGAATCCAGAGCAGCACGGGAGATGCCCCAGCCGGCCACCGCCGGTGTTCTCCAGGAAGTCCCGGTTGGCTCAGCGGGGCCGGTGGGAAACCAGCGCTGCCGTGCTGGGACATGCCGGGACCCACCCCGCTGCCGGCACCCGTTCAGCTCCCATCCGGGAGCCTGGGGCACCACTGTCCCCGTCCCCCTGCCGCAGGCTGTGACCACCAACCCCTGTGCGAGGCTGAACCCCCTAACCGGGTGCGCCAAACCGTGGGGCACGGGGTCACCGCACGTGCCGTGGGGCTGGCGGTGGGCTCAGCCCTCACCTGCTGCTCTCCCAGGGGGGTTTTGTTGCTTCCCCTTTTATTTTGGGGAAGGAAACCTCCAGCCCCTGCTGTTTCCAACTCTCGGGGCCCAAAACCCATTTGCTGGCAAACAGCAAAAGCCAAACCAAGGAACAGGCAGCTTTAAATCTTAGGGGAATTTGGAATAATTTTCCTGATGATCTTGTTTTTTTCACTACAGGAAAAAAAGATGCATCTGCTCATCCTCATGTAGACACATATATATATATATACATTTGTTGCATTTCAGATTATTTTGATGGGGGGGAAGTCAGAGAAAGAAGTGTCTTAACAAAAAAAACACCCCCGTGCAGCTCTGCATGCAAAATGCTGCCGTGCAAATGCTTTACTAGTGCAAAGGCAGCACTTAAAAAAAAAAAAAAAAGAAAGAAAAAAAGAGAGTCCACAGCAAAACTGCAGCATGCCTTGGCTTTTATTCCTCTGTTTCTGCCTCCAGTGCATTCAGTGGCCGAGGGCGGTTCTGCCCGTGAGCCACAAAGAAGCTGGGGCAGGCGGGAGGGATGCTGAGGGAGATGCTGGGGAAGGTTTGCGAGCCCGGGGGGCTCCTCCCGTGAGGTTTTCCCGTGCTTTGCGCTGAACAAACCCGGCTTTCAGGAGGCGCCTGTACCATAGCGGCAAATGGCTGTAAATAGGAAAGCGCTGCATCGCTCGGCGGGGCTGCGTGGGCTGAACTTGATCGTTCACTGCCCAAGACAAGCACAGTGAGAAAGAATAATTGGGACCTGGAAAACTTGGGTAGAAGGCTTATTTTTCCGGTGATGCTTTTTGTTTGTTACACAGCCCCCTGCCCCCGAAACTCCCCTACAACTGTTAATCTATCTAATATTTTGTAATAAAATTTTATCACATGGAGACGTCGTCTGTCTTCTCTTCCCTCCCGTTTCAAATGCTCTTGTTGCCTTTGCCTGCTGCTGCCCGTGCGTGCATGCATTGATTTTATGGGCTTAATAAAAGGAGAAAAACTTTTTTATTAGGTTGGGTTAGGAAGGCAGGTAACTGAGCGGGGCAGGATCAGTGCGCAGCTGTAACCCACAGCACCAGGCAACTCTGTGAGTGCCATTAGGTGGCCTAGGCTGACACTTCGGAGGAATGCTGAGCCCTTCCTCCAGGCAATGTTGCAATGCTGTGCAGGGAAGGAGGAGGGCAGGGGACACTTCTTTCTCTCCCTGAAGGCTTGGCTCACGGAGGTCCCCCCATCTTGACTGCATGCTCCCACCATTTGCCCTGGGAGGGCAGAAGGAGCATCCCTGGGCCAAGCAAGAGCAGTGCATGAGCATCCTCCTCCTCCAGAGGAGGGAGACGAGACGGGAGGGACGAGGAAGTGCTGGGCTGGGGAGGTGGTGGTCAAAATCCCCTTCTGTGTACTTCTGTGTGTATATGTACACAGTTATACAAGCGCAAACAGCCAGCTTCAGCCAGGGCTGCTGAGCTCGTGCCTTTTGCATTCACATGCCTGCACACACAGAAACATCTACAAATACATATATTTAAAAAATATTTGTTTGTAGGCATATATATATATACATTCAGCCTGTATACATATTCAGGCTGAACTAAACAGCTCTTTATAAACCGTTCCTGGCCAGACCTCATGTGCTTTTTCCAGCGTCTTCTTTGTGACCGCTTCCTGTGGTTGCCTCCTGGCTACTTTTGTGGGCTTGTGGGCCTTATTCCACGTTTAAATCAACAATTTCTCATTGCTTTCCCATAGATCTTGCATTTCAGTTACATTTTCCATGGGAAGCCTCCTCTTTCCTCCAGTGGCTAAGTTCTCTCAGCTGGAACTCCATTACGACGCCGAGGAGCTGTTTGACACCCTTCTCCTATGGCTTTTAGACATTCCCCGGGTGTTGCACTGTTTTTCTTTCCAAGTTCTCCTCCCTCGGTTGTTGGCCGTGGGACAGGGACCCCCAACCTCGCGTGGGGCTATCAGAGCCGCCTGCAGCATGGGGAGAATGGTTTGGGACGGGAGAAGAGATGGGTGCTTCAGCGGAGCGAGGCATTAGGAGGATGTGGACCAGTGCTGGGAGCCCCTGGGGCGGTCTATGGGAACTCGTTTTGATATATGGTCTCATGCTGGCTGGCATGGATGGAGCCAGGACGTTGTTCCTCTTTGATAAACACCTTCCCAGTGCCTGTGGTGAGAGGCATCACCTGCCGCAGCACCCTGCCCCATCCTTAGAGCCAGCGTGCGCTGCAGCTTGCCCTTTGGCATGCCGTTGCGCCCCAGACTTTGCTCTGGCTGCGAAGCCGAGCTGTTCCTGGCGAGATCATCACAAATAAGAGGAAAGATCTGCTGTGACATCATGAAAGTCCAGAGAGTTGCTGTTTATTGCATGCGAAACCGGAGCGTCCTTCCTCGGCAGAGGGGAAATCCCCACAGAAGGGATTGGAGGAGAGCATGGACGGGGCTGCCACGGCTCCTTCTCCCTGACCATGATCCGTGGGGTTGCTGCTGTGTGGAACGGGAACCCCCAGAGTCATGGGCCACAGCCTTCCAGGCCCACCCGTGGCCATCTCTCTCTGCTTGCTGATCTCTATCCCCATCGCCAAGACTAATTTGCTCCGTCCCCAGTTTTGAGGGACAGGGCTGGCTGGAGCACGTCGAGGACAGCAGGCAGCCAAGGGCAGCAGGGCTGTCCCCGTCGGAGCACTGAGAAGCATGGGAAGGGGCCCTGTACCCCTGGCTCCCCATCCTTGCCTTTTCCCTTTGCCCAGCCCCAATCCTTCTTCCTAGGGGTGGTGATGCTCTGCTCCACCCGAGCTGGTGGTCCTGAGAGTGCCCTGCTGCTGTGTGAGGGTCAGCTGCTGCTGGTGGGCTGGTGGGGCCACCTCGAAGGCAGGCTGGGGTGTCCTGGGAGGACACAGCCCTGCCGGGCAATGGGGGGTTGTTTTGTGTTGGGCACCCCAAGGGAGAGTTGCAGGTCCCAGTGGGTTCTCTTTGTCCCTGAATCAGAGGAGAAAGCAGCAATTAAAAAAAATAAATCCTCTTTCTCCAAATGGGAATCTGGGACACAGCTCGGGTCAGGCTCTTCCCCCAGGGGGTCCTCAAGAGAGCCAGGCAGCACACAAGGGCCTCATCATGTCCAAAGCCCCTTGCCCCGCCTGCAGATCCCCTTGTCCCCCCATGACTTTCACTGCTGCAGCCTCCCCCCAGCAGCCGGTGCCGTCCTGGCCTTGTTTGTGCTCCAGCGATGAAGCAATGCCGCTGTAAAACCCTGCCTCAATCCCGCCGCCTGTTCCTGCACGGTTATGGGGCTGTAAAGCTGCAGGAATGCCAAGATCGTGGCTGGTCAAGGACAGGGAGGGAAGGAGGAGACGGGGGGAGGACAAAAACCAGAAGTGAGAACCTGGAGGAGGGGGCCCTGCTGCCTGGCCGAGCTGCGCCAGGGCCTGTGCGGCCTGGGGAGCACCCAAGGGTGCTCGGGGCTTCTTGGCCCAGCCTGGGAAGCACCGGTGTGCCGAGCACACGGAAAGCAACGGGAGCCACCGAGGCGAGAGAGTCTGGTGGGCCCGGTGGAGACATGCAGCGTGGTGGAGATCCGGAGAGGACCCCGTGGACGCCCACCAGGCCACCACAGGGGCTGGGCCGCAGGGGCTTTGCCCACAGGTGCCTGCTGGCCACGGCAGAGACTTTCAGGGTTTTTCAGGGTTTTTCAGGGTTTTTGTTTTTGAACTTTATTGGTCCTTCCCCCGGTGACTAATGCAGCACTTCTGCCCCGCCGTCGATAGCTGTCTCCCCAAGGTTGTGCTGTTTGATGTTTTCTTGTCCCGGGCTGTAAAGTTATCCATTGACTTGGGAAAACACAATTAAGGGGGACAGAGCTGTCGGGCGGGTTAGTCAGGTATCTCTGCAGCTCAGCTGAGGACTGCAGAGAAGCGGCTACCGGTGGGCATGCGAAGCCTGCTTGCTGCCCATGGAGGCTTCAGCGTCCTCTGCTCACCCGGAAAATGCAAGGCCTGGAAGGGGAGCAACCAAGGAGGGCTAAATTTTGGAGAGGGAGATGGAGAGGTGCCCGTGGCTGCTCCTGCCCCGGTGAGGAAAACGCCGTGTGCTGTGACAGTGGCCACGAGCGCTTCCCTTCCAACCTCCCTTATCTCCTCCATCCTGAGGACTATAAACCCCTCAAGTCTCCCCGTGGTGCCCTATCATGCAGCTGAAGCCGGGGCTGAGCCATTAAAGTTAACTATTACCCAAAGTGAGTGTTTATTTGGGGTAATAGAGGCCCTGGGGAAAGTGAGGGAGGGGAGGAGGAAGGCCCTCTTTGCTTTTTGGCAAGATATGGCCAGCCTGCCCTGAAGTGGTGCTTGAACAAGATGAATGCTTAAATAACAGCGGGCAAACAGTGCTGCCGGGAGCGGGCTGGGAGAGCCCCGGCCACCGCTGCCTGCTGAGCCCCAGCCAGCCCCAGAGCACAGCGATGGGGACACCTTGGGGTCCCCCAGCCACAGGGGTCCCCATCCCCTGCTCCTGCAGGGGTGTCTTGTCCCTGTGGGAGGAGAGGCCCCTGCAAGCTTTGCTGCAGCTTTTGTCATCGGACAACTTTGGGGACAAGTCCTCCCTTTCCAGGTGTTTTCTCCTTCCACCTGCACACCCACATCCTATCTCCCCCCCCTCCTATCTCCCACCATGTCCTATCTCCCACCACTTCCTATCTCCACCGTGTCATGTATCTCCCACCACATCCCATCTCCACCAGGACAGCCCCTTGCCCCACTCCCTGCCCCCTTGGCCATACAGATCTCACACAGGAGAAGGAGTCAGGGCAGGAAACATCCACATCCAGGTGTTTCCTTGGATCACCAAGTGCCTGGCAGGGGCATCGCCCAGCTTCATGCTGAACGTCCTCAGAATGTCCCCCCCCCTCAGGGGGACAGTTGCCAGCCACAAGAGCTGAGCCGGGGTGGTGGGAAGCCCCACGAGCTCTTCAGGGCCAGTACAGCTGCTGATGTGGCCCTCACCCCGAGCATCTCCAGCGCCCGTGGCCACGGTGGTGGGATGGAGCCTTCCCCCCTCCTGCTCCTCCCATCCTGGGGCAGCGGGGCAGCTTCCCACAGCGTGTCCAAAGGGAGAAACCCAATCGTGCACCCAACGCTCACCTGAGCCCTCTAATCCCCTAATCCATCACCAAGGAGACTGGAGCACTACATGTGGCTGTGGGAAGCAGAGGGGCCCTGGAGCGGGAGCATCAGTTCCTGGCACCGCTGTGAAGTCCTTTTGCTTTTTGGCTCATCCCGATGCCCTGCCAGGGCAGTTGGTTCCCCTGGCTCGGCCATCAGCAGCGTTTCCCCATCCCCACTTCCCAAGCCATCTTTCTCCAGGGTGTCCTCATGGCACCACGAGGCTGGGAGGTGTCCCCCAGAGCTGCCTCCAGTTAGAAGAAAACTGAGACCTCAAGCTGCCGGCATGGGCGGTTTGGAGAGAAACGTGGCTGCGTGCAGCTGAAGTGGGTAAGATTTTGGTGAAACATCCCTGCTGGCAGCAGGAGTGGGGTCTCTGAACCAGATGGAGAGCAGCCCCATTGAAACTCAGTGCCAGGGAAAAGTAATGGGGGGCAAGCACCGAGCTGGGGAGCACCAGAGGGCACAAACACGTGGCTGGTGCTCTGTTTACCTCCAGCCACCTACAGGGACACACGGAGCCCTGGCTTGTCGCTGAGGCTGTCAGGAGGACACGTGTCAGGGGAGGACTGTTCAAACCCCATGTCACTCCACTCACCTTCTGCGTGCACCCGGCTTCCTCCTGTGATTGTGAAGGGAACCAGAGGAGAGCAAGCAGGTAGGTGCTGTAAATCTCTGCCGGTCCCTCCCTCCACACCGGGGCCACTGGCCACATCTCCAGGGTGAGAGCTGCGGTGAAAGCAGCTGGACCTTCACCCTGGCTCCTTCCCCTTCCCCAAACTCATCCCCCTCATCCTCCAGCCCCTCTGGCTGCCGACACCGTTTGCCTGTGCAGCACTTGGGGCTGCAGAACCGTGCTCTTGGCTGAAGCTGTAGCAATGCTCTGGCAGTGGGGACACCCGAGGTGACCCTGCCCGGGGAGCTCCTCCTTGTCCTTGGCACAAGACAGCGCTTCCCTCCTGGGTCCATGGACCAGAGCTCTGCGGGAGGGCTCTGGGACGAGCAGCATTGGGGAGAGCAGCGGGAGGAGCTGCAGCCCGAGCAGGAGGTACCCCAGGGAGATGGGGGCTTTTTTTTTTTTTTTTTTTTTTGTCCTGCCCAGTGCAATTCCCAGCGAGCCTGAGATTGAGCAAGAAAACCAGCAGGAGGCTAAAAGAGAAGTCATCAGGCACAAAGCGTCTCATCTTCTCCACGCACCAGCCCTGCAGCTGCTCCAGGCTGGAGAGATGCTGGAGGTATGGATGCAATGCTGGCAGAAGAGGAATATGAAGCTCAAACCACAGCTGAAGCTCCCATTTCAAGCATCACCTGGAAGACGGACAGCGCCAGCACTGCGAGCCCGCACCCCCAGGTTTGCTCGGGCTCCTGGCGAAGTTAGATCTTCGTGCCAAGATCTCGGGGTCTTCTCCTTTGCTGTTTTGCATCTGGGGAAAGCAGAGGCTGGAGTTGGGACGGGTTTGCACCCCCCACGTTTTGGAGGCAGCCCTGGCCCAGCAGCTGGGGAGGAGGTGGTGGCCCTGCCTGTCCTGCTGTGCCATCTAGTGGGACGCCAGCCCTGCTCCCGAGCGGGACGATCCCCCTGGAGCATAAACAAACAGCACAGCCCAACACAAAGCACCCAGGGAAACCCTTCTTTTACATATCCCCACTTATCCTCCTGCAGTTTGCACCCCACAGCCCTTTCTGGTCCCCCTGCCAGGGGAAGGGGACACAGGACCAGGTCCCCTCCAGGACTAGGATGTTCCGAGTCCAGCCCTCCCATGCTGCATTATGTGCATGCCCCCGGGAGGGCCAGGAAAACAAACTAAAAGCCTCCAACCCCACCGCCTGGCTGCTTCCAGAAGCTGCCTGGAGAGCAGCACTTAACACAGCAGCATCATTACTCTCCCACTAATTGCATCTGCTTTTGAAGTCCACCCCAAAGGTCTGTGTTTGCTGCCTGCACCACCAGAAAGCGCAGCCCACAGATGTCCCTCCACCACCAAGGGCCAAAGCAGAGCTCCCGCTGCCAGCCAGACGCCAGCAGTGGGAACAGGGCACAGCAGGAGTCTCTGGTGTTTTGCAAAATTAGTGATGGGGCAAGGCTTGGGACAAGCTGAGTCTCTCAGGATACATGGCATGGGTTTCCTCCCTCGTGTCTGAGGGTCCTGCCTGTCCGTGGATCCTTCCCACAGGGGCTGGGGCACCCTGGGGACTGCAGCAGCTCCCAGCCTAGGAATAGCGCTAAGGCAAGGAGCGGGCAAGGCAGGGCAAAGGGTCTGACCAGACACCTCAAATGGGGCAAGAGGCAGCCCATTTGGGGCCTGTGGACCATCTGGGAAGCTGCAATTCCTTGCAACCAGCAGGGGCTTCAGCTGGAGGCAGGTCTCGCTTTCCTACAGCTAACAGCGTGGAAGTAAAAGCAGATTTATTGGTTTTCTTAGCTACAGCAGATGGAGTTCAGCTTTGAGGAGTAGCTTCAAAATGGAGAAAGTCTGCTGTGAGAGCTCCTCAAAGCGAGATGCTGCCACCCAAAACTCTTCATTTCAGGGTTTCCCACCAGCAAGATGCCGTGTGGACAGGTAAGCTTTCTTAAAGCCATGACAAGGAGCAGGCTTTTAGGCAGCAGACAGAGTTCTAGCCCATTCCACCCCCTTATCAGGCACCCCTACAGAGGCCCAGCAAATCTCCCTGATTGTGTGCAGGAACAAGACCGGCCTCACACAGGAAGCCTCAAAGCTGCCATAGGAAACACCCTGACGCTGCCATCAAACTCGAGTTTGCCAAAAAGGCCACACACTGCTGCTACAGCTTCCAAGGGCAACTCTCCCTGATGCTGATGGTGTCAGGTTTTTGGCAAGGAATGATTATATTCTCGCTCAGAGGCTTGCTGAGTGCTTGGAGGACCCTGCCCCTGGGCTGGGCCGTGGCTCCTGTAGGGCATGCTGTAATTAACACCATCCATCAGCAGCAGGGACAGGGCTCATCAGGAGGCGTGATTAGGTTGTACCAGCAATTGAGTTACTCCTAAGGAGGGTGGGGTGTCCCTTTTGAAAAATAGCCCCATCATTAGATCTGAAGCATTAATTGCAAACTAAGCCCCAGAGCTTTCACAGCTCTGCTGGAAGAGAAGTGGAGATGCATTTTGCTTGGAGGAGGGCTCCCAGAGACACCTGCACCAGCACCATCATCACGCAGGCAGGTTCAGAGCCCACGCTGAGCTGATGGAGGGCTCAGAAGTGTCAGCTGGGGTGGGCAGAGGGACCAGCAGAGCTCTGCTCCAAGCCAGCGGGGCACGCAGCACCCAAAGCTGAACAGAGAAGGGCCGAACCAAGCAGACTGACACGCCTGGGTGACTCTGATGCCTGATCCCCTCCGTGCAGACCCAGCATGCAAACCCAGCAGGCTCTGCATGGCTGTGCACGAGAGCACTGCGTGGGTATGGGGTCAGCAGACGTCAGGGAGCTCTTGGGGGACTGCATCTCTTGGGTTAAGGGATGCATTTTACTTCTCTCTCAAACAAAGTAGCATCAATGCTCCTGCCAAGATCAGAAGTGGTAGAAAGCAGTAAGTGCTTGCTTGAGCCATCCCAACAGGGGAGACTTTGAAGATAAGCTCACTCTTCAAGGCATGATGGAGAAAAAGACTCCAGCTAATCCCCATCTTTCGGGTGCTGTGGAGTCTCTTTTGCACACACAAAGCTTGCATTCTATCCCAGTGTAATCCTGCCGCTTTAAGGTTACTCCAAGGCTATAGGAGGTTTTGCAAAACATCCTGAACTTTTCTTTGAAGCTCATTTGGGCTCATGGTCCTCCAGGGCTTTCCCATTCCTCCTCTAAGAAGATTCATGAGCTCTGCCATGGAGTGAAGGGCACAGCTGTCCTCACTGGATTATACCCACAGGGAGGGCGGACTACAATTAATAACACTCATGAGCAAGGAACAAAGCAGGGGCTGGGGAAAGAATCAATTAGGCTGCATCTGAGCTGGATGGCATTTGGGGGAGGACATGGACAGCTTTGAAATATGGGCAAGGAGCTGCTGGCTGCAGCCGGTTTCTGTTAACCCCTGCTGCAGCATTGCCTGCGGGAGCCCCCAGCCCAAGTTTGGGAAGGTCAGTTTTGGAGCTGAGGAGTCCACATTCCTCAAACAGCTCGGGAGGAGCCAGGTAATGTGTTCAGGGAGCAGTAATGTGAAAAACAAACAAATAAACAAAAAACCCAGCTTGCAACAGGAATTAACCAGGAAGCAGCAGGAGAGGGAATAGGTGGGCATCAGTCTGCAGCGTGACAGCCCGAGGGGCCAGCCCAGCCTGGGGCAGACGCTTATACACAAACAACGACCCAGGGTGGTCCTGCATAAACTTCAGAGCATCATGCTCCCACTTACCAACATCATCTCCAGAGCTACCGGGTGCTTCAGCAGGCGTTTAACATGCAGCGCTGCTGCGCGGGCACAAACAAGCTTCCACACCGCTCTGGTTCCAGCTCTGGGGGTATTTAGTGGGGACCAAGTCTTCCCCAGAGCTGTAGCGGCCTGGAGGTGTGCATGAAATGAGCTGTTTTACTTGCAGCAGGTGGCTGCATCCAGCAGAGGAGCTGGAGCTGCTCGGCACGGCTGGCCTGCTGCTGCGCTGCTACAGGGCAGCACCGCGGGAATTCGCCGAGGACTTGATGTTCGGTGTCACCAGGTACAAGGAAATTAGATTAACACGTGTTTTGAGGAGGAAGTACAGATCTTCAGAGTTTCTGAAGGAGGAGGGATTCTTGCAGAAGGATGGTTTTGTAGACCTGGGCTCACAGTGCCCTTTGCGCAGGGGGACGAACTGCTCGCATGAAAGGAACGGCTGTGATTTGGGACCAGGAGCAGCACCTGGCTCCGCAGGACAGGAAAACACCCGTCCCTCGCTTGTGTGGGGAGGCGAGCAGCGTGAGCGCACACGTTCATGATGGCAGGATGGTTTTCAACAACACAGAGTTGAAAAATCAAGGCAATATGGTCTTTATTTCAGAGTTTTCACTGCGTTTGCCAGGCGCAGAAAGACACAGTGGAAAACAAAAGCGTCTGGTAGGTAGAATGCTATTAGAGCCATTAATCACCATTAAGTACTAATAACTGCATACTGCCTCCCTGGTGATATTCGTTACCGCAGCCACCAGGAGAGCACAATCCAGCCCTGATGCTGGGCTCCAGGACAGCTTCAAGATCTCCTCAGCTGCCAGGAAAAGCTTCAGCCACCAACCGTGGCTGCTCCCAGCCTCTGTCAGAACCCACACGTGCTTGAGTTGGCCCCACGTCCTCCCCCAGTACCCTCCAGTATGAAACTCCCTTTTCCCACTGTTCCTCTATGGCAGCTTTGCCTGCAGGAGCATGCAACGGCTGTAGCAAGGAGAAACAGACCTTGCAAGTCCCAGTCTAAAATATCCTCTGCTTTGGGTGGCACCAAGACCATTGCAGAAGGAGAAATGCCCGCCCTGGTGCCTCTCCTCACTTAGGTTTGTGTCTCTTGAGGTATCTCCAGGAGCTGGACCAGCTGCTGTGCAGCCCTGGAGACCTGCTCTGGTTCCTGCAGCTGGGACAGGGTCTTCTGCAGAGAGGATGGCAGGGCTGGGCTTCAGACACCCAACCCCTGCAGCCCCCCAGGAGATCCACCCCATCTCTTTGCAGGTGTGGGCATCTCTCCTCGCTCCCTACCTGATATACTCAGCCTGAGACACACTGGAAGGGGCCTCAGGAGGTCTCTAGCTCAACCTGCTCCAACAGGATCGGCACTGGGGTGCAGCAAGGGCCAGCAGCTCCCCAGGGGGGTGACACAACCAGCAGTACAGGGACCCAGTCCCACGTTTTATTTTTACCATAAGATGGATTGGTTACTTTATACTTCCCATTCAAAAGCATTCAGATGAAATCAGGTGCCCCAAAACAATCGAGTAGACTTAGCTGCAGTCACATGGAGGCTTTTTCTGTAGAAGAGGAAATTTTTAGGCT
>VXAA01001962.1:40861-65373 GCA_013399115.1 Anseranas semipalmata
CTATTGAGCAAAGCAACCTCCATCACCCGCCCACCCATCCATCCATCCATCCATCCATCCCTGACCCATCCATTTTTACAATGCGGACAAGAACAGCTCATTTTTCAGAGCACAGCCCTGCCTTGTGCTCTCACTGACACGAGCCCAGCAGATGGCAGATCTGTGCAGCGCTGGCTGGAGCAGGGACAATCTGAGCTTGGAAAGAAGAGGCTGAAACCACTCTTCTCCCAGTAAAAATAACTCCCCAAAACTCTTCAAAATGTTCAGTGCATTCCTGGGAAAAATGCGTCGGTGTTTCTACCTGAGATGCTGGCTTTAAGGATGGTAGACATCAGAATGTGCAAAACAGAGAAGCATTTTATGTGATGTGAATGGATGTAGACGTTACTTATTTATTATCATTGTTATTATTTTGTGTAGAACCGCAGGCAGCTCCTGTGGGAGCTTCATGGGTCCCACGATAACAGGGGTGCACAGGACCCCCCCAGCTTGCAGCAGAGCAGGCAGCCTTCAGGCTGGCCAAGCGTCAGCAGAGACTTTTCCTATTGAACCCAGGGATTACAAATCTGGCGTTGTGGCAGCAGTGCTGCTTGCTTCATGTCTTCCGAGCTCCTGAAATTTATTATTATTATTATTTTTTGCTTTTATTTGCAGCCTCTCCGCCGGTGGAGGAATCGTCAAGGTCGTATTTATATTTATTAGATTCATCGTAACGGCTCCTGGGGAGTGCTGCTGTGGCACCAGAACAAATCGCAGTGCCAGGAAGGACGGGAGAGTTACCGGAGAGGTACGGAGGAGAGCAGGTGAGCACGCTGCCCCTCCTGTCCCCTTGTCACAAGACATCAGAGGGGTCTTCATGCTTGGGCATTGTCTCGGTTGGGGACAGCTGGCATGTCCTTGCCCCTCTTTAGTTTTCTCTAGGGTGTGAACTGATGTGCTTGGAAATCTCGTCTGCAGCAAAAGCTGTGAGGCTGCAAGAAATTTTGGGGTTCCTTAAGGGGGTGAGGTTTGGGAGAGAGGCATACCATTTCCAGAAATTCCTGTGTACATGCCCTCACCTTGCCCTATATCTCTCTCCACAGCAGCCTTCAGACTCTCAAAAAAGAGGGGAGCCTCTCCCTGAGATCACTGCTTTCTCTTCTCAGGCGTGCTTCTGCCTGTGGGCCAAGTGCCTGGGACTTGTGGGGCTGCTGGCCATGGATTTAGAAGCCAAAATAACTTCCGAAATGGGGATGAGCCATGCACATGGTTTAGGGCTGTAGTGGGTAGAGGAATGGCACAATATCCAGATCCCCTGATCTGCTCCTCTGCCTGGAGCTCCTGCCATCCCCATCTGCCAAGGGAATGAGGGCTCTAAATCTCTTGTGCCTGCTTTTAGTTGTTTATTCTGATTCTCCAAGCAGGCTCCTGGGCTGCTTCACTTGTATCTGAGCATCTGGACGAGTTCCCTTGGGGTGGCAGCGGGACGAGGCTCACAGCCACCCTGTGGTCCTGCTGGGACCCTGCCACCTCCCCGTGGCTGGGGGAGCCGATGGGAGCTTTGGGATGCTGGGATCTCCCGTACAAGGGTGTCCGTGGCAGCTCTTTCCCCTGGGGGGGTTCACAGCCAAGAGGAGACGCTTGAGGTTTTGGCTTGAAATGCTTGAAGATCAAAGCCTGCCGGCAGACCTTCATCCCAGCAGGCAGTGGGAAGAGGGGTGGGCAGACAAAGAGGCAGCAGATGCAGTGACCTTTGCATCCTGCGCGAAAGGAAGTTGGAAGTAAAATGCCAGCCCCATCAGGCTGCTTTGCATCCAGATCTGCTGCTTGCTCCTGCTGCTGCGGCTCTTCAGAGGTGCTGGGAGCCCTCGCTGGCCTTGATCTGCTCCCGCTATTTGTTTCAATTGATTTATTTTTAGATTTGTGGAAAGGAAGAAAGTGATAAATAAATAAATAACCTCCCGCTCCCACCCCCAGCATCCCAGATCCTGGCAGGCTCCTTGCAGACTGTCAGCTCTGCAAGGTGATGGAAACCATCTCCACCCGCCTCTCCCCAGCAGCGCCCAGCAAGCCATCCATCACTCACTGCGCTCAGCCCTGGGAACAGAAGGTCAGCAGCCTGCTTCGGCTTGTCCTGGTAAACTCAGACACTCGGGTTTGGCTGCTGGGCTGGGCAAGAGCCCCATTTTGGGAAGCTGCGCTGCTCTGTGGATGGTGCTTCAGAGAGGAGCTGGCTTGGAGGACCTGCTGATTAGGATGGAGAGGGCAAGGCGGGCACGCGTGCGCCCTCTGGTCCACACAGACACATGGGGCTGGTCAGGAGTGGGTGGTGGACCATCCCTCCAGCATGGGTTGTGCACGGGACAACCTCTGCCTGGACACCCCCTGGTCCTGTGGGGCTGAGGCTGGCACAGCTGCCATCTCCCACTCCTTTCTGCTGGATTTCTGGGTCGCTCTGCCTGTTCTCCACACCTGCTGCTCCACCTCTTGCTTGACTGTGGCCATGCAGAGCAGCTGCAGGAGGAGGAGGCTGGCTCCACGGAATGCAATGAAGCTATGGTTGGAGCTGCAGCTTCCACCTTGTGCTGGTGCTGGCTGGAAGAGCCCAGAGCTCTTCCGAGGCAGCGATATTACTTCTCAGGTGTGTGTCTGTGTTCCAGCATCTCCTTCCATCCACACACTGCACGTGCACTGCCCCCATGAAGCCTGGTGTCTTCCCATGCAGAGCCTGTACATGAGCCCAGGGGGCTTTAATTGTGGGGGAATTTAGGGGTCTTCTTCCATGGCTAACTGGAGCAGCACAAAGGCATCTCACGCTGGGCAGATGCACAGGTTTTCCTGTAAATTCTCCCCATGTGCTCCATCACCACCCAGAGTCTAAGACCTGCCATGCTGGTGGGCAGGACATGGGTTTCTTGTCCCAGGAACCTGGGAAGGGGACACCGATTGTCTGGGTCAGGGGGGGCTGCAGCTTTGGGAACGCACCTTGCTTCTCCCACTGGTGTTAGAAACCTTCACTCTCTTTAACCTGGATCACAGCCACTGCCACCTGCCTGGTGTTTTTCAAGACCTAACTTCTTGCAGACTGCAGATAAAAAAAAAAAAAGAAAAGAAAAGAAAAAGAAAAAAAAACTACATCTCTGCTTGCTGGCCTGTAGGAAATAGAGGGCACAGCCCTCTGCAGCAGCTCCTGCCTGCACTGCAGCTCCCGTTGCGTTGCTCTGCACTCACCCGCGGCCAGCGCACCGGGTGGGCTTCTGCAGCAGGAGCAGCCCCGATAGCAAGGAAGAACCCGAGCAGGACCCGGGGCGCACAGCAGGGTGATGATAGCAGGTCGCTGTTAAACAGGGATGCTTGAAACACCCCGGGGGCAGATATTGTTCTGCCTCATTGAATAGACATGCCTGAGAAGATTTCAATATAAGATACAGCTTGCAGTGCAATCTCGATTGGTTTTGGTCCAGAACAGAGCCGCAAGGTGCTGCTCATGAATTTTAGGATGTTGCCAGTGTAACAAAGAACAAATGAGTCGATACTAGCAGTAATTAGTGCTCATCCTCACCGGAGAGGAGGCAGGCTGCAGGTTGGTCCAGGTACCTGCTGGAGCATCTCTGCTTCATCCATGCAGACAAGGCACGGGGGATGCAGCAAGGAGCCATAGCAGCTGCCAGGGGACCCTGCCCAGGGGTGCTCTGGGAGCTGGCTGGGGTGGCCCAGTGGCTGCATTTGTGAGCAGAAAGGAAAGGCGCTGCGAAGGAGGGATGCGAGGGCCATAAATCAGGGACTGCGGATGGCGCGAGTGGCGTTTACGGCTCCCCCAGCGCTGCCAGGGAGCGATGCAGAGCCTGTGTCCAGCTCGGCTCCCAGAGCATTCTGGCACCTCCTGTCCCCTCCCTGCCACCACTTCTCACCCCAAACCTCCCTTCCTCCACTGGGCAAGGCCACTTCGTCCTGCAACCCCGGGCAAGGAGCCGTGCCCAGCCCCCTGTCCCTGCCCCGCTCCTCCACTCCTGGTGGAGCTGCTGGAGATGGCTCCTGCAGGGGGACCTGTGTGGGGGTGCCTTAAATAAAAGCAGAAGCAGCTCTTGAACTTCTAACTCTGTAGGCACTTGACAGATCCCTATCTCCCCACAAAGGCAGGACTCCAATCATGTCACGCTGCCCAGCAGATATTTTCTCAGATTTAATAACTTCAAAGAACACCGGTTAACCCCAGGCCACACCTGCAGTGGCCATATACTTCCTAGAGTTTTGACAGCATCGGACTAATTGCAAGCCTTTCCCTCAGCCAATATTTCTCTAACTTGCTGTGATATCACTTATATCTTGCTAAAATAAAGACGTTCTTCCAACCATGCAGACAGAGCTGGGTGAAGGAGGGGCCAGCTCCCCTGGGTATATGTGGCACCATGCATAGAAGCCTCGGTTTGCAGAAGCATCAAAGGAGGAGAACAGGGGAAGAGCAGGAGGACCACATTCTCCAAGCCCAGCTTTTGACCAAGGCCCCTGCAAGCAAGCAGGTGATTTTTGTTTTTTTTTTTAATCTTCCACTGACTCGGCTTGTAGGATTGTGTTCCCAGGAGAAAAGCACAGCAGCAGCAGTGCATCGGCCCCATCTCCTCCCCATTCTGCTCGGCCGCTATGCTGTGCTGTGCTGTGCTCCAGCTCATGTCATCTCCTTGCAGAGCACTTGGTTCCGAGCTGGGGTTTGGCCAGGGAAAATCAAAGGATGGCTCAGTGTGGGAAAATGGGAGACTCCTCAGCCAGAGCACAAGCAGAGAGAGAAGGTTTGAGCCAATTAAGTAGAAATTAGAGGTTGGTGTTGCTTGGAAAGAGTGAAAGAAGGAGAAACCATTGCATCCTCCCTGAGATTTTCACGTGGCATTGTGTTGAGGTTACTGGAGTTCTGTGCTTCATAGGCCCCTTTAAAACGAAAAAAAAGAGCAGATGTCATTTTAAAGGGAGAAAATATTGCCCCGAAGCCAGGAAATCCTGAAGTATCATAAGAGAAGGTCAAATGGAAACACTTAAAGAAATGTCAACAGATGTCCTGTCACTTTCAGAAAGGTTTCCCCCAGTGTTTTGGACAGAGCTATTTGTCAGATTTGACCTCAGTTTGTAGTTACTAAGGCCTCTCTCCCCTCCCTTCCTTTTTGGACAAAATTCCCAGCAACCGGAGATGTCACCCAGCTGTGAGGGGCAGCAAAGCCAGCTGAGCACCCCCAGCTCCCTGTCCTGGGCCCACCGGGCTCCCACCACCAGCTGGAGCTGGTGGCACTCCGGGAAGGACTTCCAGCTCCGCTCTTTCTCCTACTACCCCCAAACACTTTGAAAACTCTCCTCAAGACTTTTTCATCTGTTGTTGCCGCCAGGTCATAAAAGGTGCTTTCATGGACAGAGGAAGCAAGTGGAGAACAAATGCTGCAACACAAACGTGTTTTGCTTCACACTGCAGTGTGGGAAATTCAGATTTCTCTAGGAAGATGTTATTTTGTTCTCTAAGCCATTCCTGGTTCTGTCTTTGTCTGTGCAAATCACTTAACACACCTTGAACACACATCAAGACCACCCCTTCCCAGCCATCTTCCAGAGAGATGCTTTCAACCTGCTTCCACCCTGCACTGTTTTGTTGGGGCACTGGAGCCCCACTGGTCAAGTGATCATCAGAGCCAGACAGAGAAAAATATCTGTCAATATTTAGATAGCAGAAATGATTTTCCGGGGGCTTTTTGCTCCCCCGGGGCAGGAAGGCTGTCACGGCCTTGTTCTGTGCAATGCCTCTGCACAAGGAGCAGTCCCCCATGTGAAACCATCATTTTGGAGTTCCCACCATCCTGCTCTGAATGCAAAATGTCCCCTCCCAAGGGACACTTGTCACCCTGCAAAAAGAAGAGAAGCAGACAGGAAAACATTTTAAAAGATAAAATAAAGCTGGTCGGTCAGGGACCCTCTTGGTACTGAGTCAAGATGCATTTTGGATGAGGAGCTGTTTTATAGATGGGCTGCTGTCTGTTCAGACAAGCGTCCTGGAGCGTGAGGGAGTCAATGAGGATGGAGCAGTTCAGTAATGGGTTTTCCTGTGTATCACCACAGCTCCCACAATGTCCAACGAAGCAAATGATTGCATCTGTGGCATCAATCATTTAGTGTCATTAGACAAGGGGCTCTGCCACAAGATGAGCGTCTCCTGCTTGGAAAATAAGTGGCTCAGCTTTACCTGCATCAGCGGGAGACCCATTATCCTGTGACAATGGTCTCCAGCTGGCATTATTCCTGCCTGGAGGAAACCAAACCCGCGAGAGCCGTCCTTGTTACCCAGACGTGCTTGTGCAAAGTCCCCCAGCAGGAGCAGCAGGGAACTCTTCGGGCCGACTGCTCCCCGAGCAGCACAAGGGTGGTGCTGAGCCTTGAAGTCTGGTCCTGTAATATTCGAATTTGAGATGTGCAGGATGCTGGGTGGCCTGACAGCCTATCTCCAAGCAGGAGAAGAAAAGGGTAGGAGCTGGGTGAAGTTGGTCTCAAGGAGGCAAATCTGAGCCTAAAATGGACAGGAAGGGATGGACAACAGCACCCCTGCTGTGTGCCAGGCTCATCTCTGGGCAGGACGACCGAAATCCCCGGTCCTGTGAGCAGCAAGCGCTAAATGCTCCTTTGCTCACTGGTCAAGCCCCCAGAAAGAAACTTTTCTAATTACAGCAGTTGCTGAATGTGGTTAGTAATTATTCACAGCCCTGAAATAATATGTACCCGTGATCAGGCAGTCGCCATCCATAAAGGCACGGTCAAAGGCATGAGCTATTATCCGGACATTTGCTCTCCTTGGGAAGCTCATTTCCATACAGAACTGCACCTTGTGCAATATATCTGCAGGAGCGATCACTGAATGCCTCGGCTGCAGGGAACGGGACCAAAAAAGTGAGTGAAAACTATTGATCTGGCTTTAAGTGGAGCTGTATCTATTAATCTGGGAACACTAATCACTGGGGCTTGACAAGAACACAAGGTTTCCAATGCTGCATTAACACTCCTCATCCTCTTGGGCAAAGCCTGAGGACCACGGAGCTGCTTTCATGGCTTGGCTTCGTGGTGAGCACAGAGCTAGGCAGGAGACCCTTGCAGGAGGCTACTATCCCCGCACACACACATTATTCCTGGTGTGTGACAACCTAGATAGGAAGGATAATGCGGAAGAGATGGTCCTGGGAAGCCCTGAGGACATTTTTCATCACACGGTTATCCCCATGAGCCTAGGCTGGATGTGGCATTATTAAAGGTGGGAGCACGGTGGCTTTTTCTCTCCTCAAGGGGATTTATCGTTTTATTATTTTTGTCTTTCAGTAAGCCAAAAATGACATAACGAAGCTCAAGGCTGACCAGGATGGGGAGCTTCACAGGGATAAAAAAAGCAGCAAAGAAACTCCTTGCTGGTTGAATTTAATTCTGAAATTTTTCAGATAGGGTGGGCACTAGAACTCCTTGCGAGCAGCGAGGCGGCTTGAGGATGCAAACTTAAATCTGAGCTGAAGTAACCTGGGAGGAGAGGGGGAAATGTCCTCCAAACCTGGCTGAAAACTGTTGCTGCCAGAAAGGAAGATGGAAGCAGAGTTCACGCAGTGATGCCTGCGTTGCTGGTGAGAGGCTCAGCTGACATTTCACTGTTCATTTTTACCCATTTCCCTTTTTTCTCTCTGTTTTCCAGGGGACAGCTGCCTGGGCAGGGCAGTCGAGGGTGGGGAGAGTCATTTCCCTGCACTAAAATAATGAATCAAAACCAGCTGAAGCAGAAATAGAAGAGGCTAACACAAGCTACGGAGCGACCCCCCCCCAGAAAAACTCCTGGGTGTTTTCCCTGCTCCCCTGGCAGAAACCCCACCTTGCGGGGTGGTGACTCCTCCGCTTTGGGGTCACGTCCCTCCTCTCTCATGCAAAGACCTCCAAGTGAGCAGGGGGCCCTTCCCCTTACCTCCCTCGCTGCCGAGGTCAGTGCCAATTGCACAGCATCGGTGTGTGCTCTCCAGAGAGGCAGAAAGGGAGGAATCACGGTGCATTGATTTGTCCCTGCCTGCTTGGCTTTGTGATTCACACCCAGTCGCCGGCGTGGTCGATGAAGCAATAAGCCGTTGACAAGCGTATAATAGAGGG
This sequence comes from Anseranas semipalmata, assembly GCA_013399115.1. Taxonomy (NCBI): domain Eukaryota; kingdom Metazoa; phylum Chordata; class Aves; order Anseriformes; family Anseranatidae; genus Anseranas; species Anseranas semipalmata. Next base: position 48,983 of record VXAA01001962.1, read on the forward strand.
ACTCAGCGGGATGTTCACAGCCCTGGGTGCGCCCTGTCCCCAGCAAGTGCTGTTGGTTTCATTCAGTAGGCCGGTGACAAATTCCCAAGAAAGGAATAGACTGAGATGTTCAGTGGCTGTGGTGCTGCCCTCCAGCATATTGGCTGCTCCCCCCATTTGATTTCATCTGCAAACCTGGAGCAAGTACTCTGTCCTCCCCAGGTCATTAAAGGTGTTCAACAGGACAGGTCCCAGGACAGATCTCTGAGGCACTCTGCTTGCTGCTGGCTCCAGGCAGAGCCCCGTGTCTGAAACCTGTGTCCAGACGTCCTGCCACATAATGGCTCTGTCTCTAGAAAAGACAACAAGAAGCTAGGAGATGTGAAACGAGCCTTGAATAGAAGTGACTCTGCCTTGCCCACCACCATACTATCTATTACAGAAGGGCCCAGATGTCCCTCTGACATGAGATGTTGGCAAGACAGCACTATGCATTTTTACCTCTTGACCATGCCAACCAGATGGGGCAAAGCACTCAAGCCCTTAGCTGTACGGGCAGAATAATTTCTCCACTTTTGCAAGGTTGTTCAGGTGAACTTCAGGTACCTTCCTCAAGGTACCGATGCATTTTCAAGCCTGAAGGAGTCCCTCTCCCAAGATGAGATGTACATTCGTCATGCATTTTTCATAAAACCTATCTATATTCATTAATTGGTTGATATGTCCTAGTTGCCAAAGAATAGAGAGCTCAAGGGATTTGGCAAGGACTCTTCAGCTTTAAAGTCTGTGGTTCCTTCCCTAGCTCAGCAATGGCTGGGAGAGGAGAGCAGTGAACAGCATGAAAAGCTTTGCTTGTTGTTGCCTCTTTGTAATAAACATCCTTCCTCTGAGAGCTAAGAGGTGATGGTCCGTAAGAGGCCAGCCCTCACCTCTTACGAGGGAAGTGGCCCCTGCCATACTGGGGCTGATAAATATGACAATTCATATCCTATTTATTTTACAACAAAGAGAGTGCTTAGTATGATCTAGAGATCAAAGTATTTTAGTGTGTGACTAAAAAATCCAGTGTTTCTAATAATCCCAAAATAGATTTCCTTGGGTAGTGGCTGCAAGCTGCTACTCCCACCCAGCTCATCATACTAATGGGTAAGTGTCAAGTCAAGGAGGAAGAGCTGTGATTTAGCTGGAAAGTTAATGAGAAAGTAGGAGGTGTGGCTGGTTGTGTGCGTGTGTTTTTTTTTTTCTTCCTTGCTCTGGACAAAAATCTCATTTCACTTACGCTGCGCTTTGTCATTACCAAAGATGTGATGCATTTTCAGGAAAGAACCTATCCCGTGCACATACCTACTTCTTTCTGTCCAGCTTTTTCTTCTTGCTTTTTCACAGAATCACAGACTTCTGTGAAACAAGCTGTGGCCGAGCTGAAGACCAGCACTCTCCCATCCTCTCCAGCCGAGCAGCAGCTCAGGGCCATCGGCACCTGTCCTCAGCCACCCCTGAGAGCCATTTGTCTCGTGCTTTTGCAAGCGTGAAATTCAAGGTGGCAGCTTGACGTGCAGCAGCGGGAGGGAACGGCCTCCCTCCCTCCCTCCCTGCTGGCACATGTCCTCTCTTCCAGGAGGCCTGGAGAAGCCATCGCGGCTGTGCCTCTGGTCCTTCTGGCCATGCCTCACTTCCAGTTCCACCATGCAGCCTGCCCGCCGGCCCCTTGCCTTGCCTGCACGTCCCCGGTGGGGAATTCCTGCCAACAGGCTCTGCCGTGCACGTTGGCTCTGGTCTCCAGCACCTGCACCGCAGCTGGGCTGCGGGACCCCTCCGAGCTCCCCTTTTCCATTCCTCAACCAGGCCAGAGCAGCGCTGCCCAAACCATTGCTATTGGTGCGTTTGCCCAACTTCTTCACATTTCCCACAGGCTCCTCCAGATCTTGGGTTTATGTGCCGGCCTGGCAGGGAGGTCATCATGATCCTTTCTACAATGGGGCTCTGCAGGGTCTTCGCACGGAGCTCTGACCAGAGCACGAACCACTGCTGCTGCCCTCCGCCTCCCTGCGTGTTTTTGGAAGGTGTTGCACATCTCCCCGAGGGACAGGACAGCTGGAGCATGGGGCGGGCACAGCGGGAACCACGTGAAGGGGATGGACCTCAGCACCTCTGGGATACACAAGCCAGTGGCCCAGTCCTCCCATCAGGATCAGACCCAGCCCTGCCCCAGCTGGGCGAGTGGGGAAGGGCAGGGACGAGCTGAAGACTAAGGGATGGGGATGGGTCTCCTTCGGTTTAGCCCTGCAGCCAGCCAGCAGTGACATGACACTTCTTTTTTTGAGGTGAAGGATACTTAGAGAATAGAAGGAGGGATTTTGTTTTCTAAATACCTATAATATAAATAATTCTGCAGTCAAGCATTCTTTTATCCTCCTTTCAGTTCTTTATGATCCTTTGGGACTCTAATCATAGTCCCCAAACTGACTTCAGCCTCCTGACCCTAACCTGGGGATGCCTGCTAGCTCCCAGGTGATTTCTACCAGCCCAGACCCAAATATTAGCCTTCAGAACCCCTGCACCTCTCACTATAGTCCTTGCCATGGGAAGTCTAAGACCTGACTTGGGTCCACTCCAAGATCTGGTCACCTGTGGCTGCAGCTCTTTCAAAACACCGCCAGTGCTTGGTTCCCCAAAGGGCTGTTTGCCTCAAAGAGTCCCGAGGTCTTGCTGTTTGGCAGTAATTGCTTGTTCTGGCCAGAAATGGATTTTTCCAGGAACTATCACTGAAGTTCACACTTCCTGGGCACAGCTCACAAGAGCAGATTCGTGGCCAGAGGTGACACCGCACAGGAGCCCGTTGCACTGTAGGTCTGACGAGTGGCAGCTCCCCACTTCCCAAGGGGGCCTCCGAGCATGGAGGGACCGGGCAGGGTGGCTTTGCCCACCCCAGCTGCTGCTGGGACCAGGCTTGCAGGGGGAAGCAGCGGTTTGGCCAGGAGCAGCGCACACGAGGTGGGGATGGCTTTGTTGTGGCTGCACAGGATGTCCCTGCCCATGGGACCGGCTCCCGGCTCCGCGAGGCGCGAGGGATGGAGGAGCGCGGCTGCTATTTATATCCTGGGGAGCGGCTGGATTAAACCGACGGAGGAAATGTGGCGTGAAAGCCTCTCTCTTCTTCATGCACTATTTAGGGATCCAGGGCTGCAAAGCGTCAGCCCTTTGGGTTTCTATTTCCCAGCCGCTGGTGGCTTTGGAGAAAATGCTGGGGAGTGGGAAGAATGCGGTGACTGTGCCCGAGCAGCAGTGCGTCACCCTGGGTCAGCACAGCCCCTGGTTGCTGGGGGTGCCAGGACACCCTGCAGCTCCCATGGCCCCCCCTTTTTTCTCCCCACGTGTAAAAGTTGAGGGGGTTTGTGTCTGATTGACTGCATTCATTTCTTGGGGGTGCGGACATCGTCCTGCGCCCAGCACAGCGGCACCTGGGTGATGCACAGCAGAGTTTCTAGAAAGAGCTCCCACAAACTCTCTTTTTGTTCACCAGGGAGCAGGGTCTCTGAAAATCAGGCGCCTCCAAGTATCCCAAGCTGGGTTCCCAAAAATGCAGCCCTGGGAATCCCCAGACCCTCTGCAAACCGTGGCCCCGTACTTTGCCCCGCTTCAGGCCAGACTCTGCTGTGACCTCCACCAGCACCAAGCCCAGGACTTCCCCAAACCCAGGACTTCCCCAGCCAAGAGAGACTTCGAGAGGCTTTGTCAGTGGTGTCTTATGGATCCTATTGCTTTACTGCAACGTGGGAAACTGCTTGCTTCTGTTTGCATATATTAGTTCTGTGATGAGTTGCACTGCTCTTTTTATTTTTTTTCCCTGCTGCTCCTGTTCATAGCTGAAGTAGGAAGCTGTCTCTTTTGATTTACGTACCCTCTTTGTGTGGGGCAGAGCTCATGATTTAAAAAAACATCTGCTTAGAGATTTCTCTGCCTCATTTTGCTTTCGCCCTGGGTTGTGGTCAGTGTTTAAGAGGTCGGGGGGGAGAGACCTTCCCCTGCCCCATGCCCTACACTGCAACTGCTCAGCAGGGCATCAATTAGCGCGAATCCTCAAGTTCAACAACATAATACCCACGCAATTTCCAGAGCGCTGCTTTTTCCGGAGGTTTTTGTTTCAAAGGCATTCCTCTGCGGTCAGAAGAAATGCTACAAAAACATGAGATGCAAGCGCTCGCTTCTTGTTTGCTCTCATTTCTCTGTGCCTTGTTCACTGTGAGGTCTCCAGGGAGTCGGTGGAAAGAGATGAAAAGAGAGCAGCAAGCATTTGCTGGGGATGGGGACAGCCTGGGAGGTGCTGTCTTTACAGCTTTTTTTTTTTTTTCTTGTTTGTTTTTAATGCTTCTCACCAGTTTTTCCTGCATTGCACGGGACTTGTTGTTTTGCGGAGGAAGGCGCTGCACTATTTGTGCAGGAAGAGTTCAATCCTGCATGAAACCCTGAGCTGGGAGGGTCCCAGGGGAAGGCAATAGCCTGTCCTCCAGCCGCTTGCAGGCAAGCTGTGTGCCATGGGCACGGCCCTGGGTGTGCGCTCCTGGTGCCACTGGCTTGATCACAGAATCACAGAATATCCCGAGTTGGAAGGGACCCATAAGGATCATCGAGTCCAACTCCTGATGCCTCCCAGGTCCACCTGGGAGCACCTCTGAAGGGCACCTACGGACTGAGTTGATAAAGATAGTTTAATGGGATGGATTACCTCTCTCCTGATGCCCCCTCTGCGTGGCAGTGCAGCTTTGCCCAGCACCTCTCAGCAGTAGGAGCCACAGCTCTTTCAGCCCAGCGCTTGCTCTGCCGCCCCGGGTGGTGTCACGGTCCCGGCCACCCCACGGCCCGGTCCCCCCATCCTCTCCAGGCACCCCTCCTGCCCTGCTCCGCTTCCCCGGTGCCTGTTTGAGGTCAGTGGGAGCCTGTGACCGCATCCACCAGCACCACCCGTGTCATGCTCCTGCTGCTCGCCTGTGTCTCCCCGGCTGAGTTTTCTCTCTGCCTGGGTCATTCCTGCAAAAAAACCACCTCTGTCTTCTTCCCATCTGCCCAAAGGTTTCTCTGTAGGGCTCAGCTTTTGTTCCTGCCTCCGCCATCTGCTCCGTCCCGCTGCCATCGCGCCTTCCCTCCAGAGAGCTGAGAGCAGAGCCCGGGCTCCTGGCTGCCGGCCGCCTCCTGGCACGCTCGGGCTTTTGCTTTGCTCAGGGCTCCAACGCAGAGATTTCCTGTTTCAGCATTTACCAAACAGCTTCAGAGGCTTGCTTTGCAAAAAGTTTTGATATTTCCTCTTTTATCTAACCAAATGTCAAAGTACTGTAATTTTCCAGGAGGCAGGAATTCTGTCTTTCTACCAATCTTTAAGCCCAGTGGTTTCAGGGCTAATACAGAGCTTTGTGGGTTTATCTGTGGAAACGCTTGACTCCTGGTCTCAGTTTTTCTGCCAAGCAGGCAATTCTTTATTGCTTTTGTTTCTGTTCTGTTTTCTCCGGAGGATGGGGCGAGCTGTTGCCACCAAGGCCTGAGATGCTTTATGGGTTCTTCAACGCCACCTGTGCACAGCTGGAGCCCAAAGTGGGCACAAGCCCAGGTGATTGCAAACAGAAATCAGAGGTGCAAATAAAAAAAATTCCTGCTATTCTTAATAAGCACAGAGTTATAACAAACAGTAGTATCACTTTAAGTGGTTAAAAGCAAACACTTTGCATAAGTCTAAATTCCTCTCAGTGTGATCTCTGTAGCACCTTTTGCAAGTCATTCATCTCTGGAAAGCAGCATTATGTACTTGTGTACTAGCAAACACAGGGGTTACTTCGAATCCAACCTACAGGAGAAATGCTGAAGCAAAACATCCTGGGCACCTCATTTCAAAAGAAATTTTCATCTGTCTTTAAAAGCAAAAAAGATTCTGGAGACTATACCTATTGATCCTGATATTTTATAAAGTCTGAATATTAGTGCTTGAGAGTGTTCTTTCAACGTATTTCAAGAAGATTTTGGGGCTTTAGCAACTCACCACCTCCCAACTCACTTGAACCAGGAACTTCTCCCCCAAGAAGAAAGTATAAACAGAAACTGAAGCCAGAAGCCACAGCCTTCCCTTGACGTGATTGTCATGATCTACTGACCCAAGAAGTAAATATTGACTGAGGTGAAGCCACAGCCGATATTTAGTTGTAAGAAAACTCAGTTGGTTTCCATCAACCAAGGATCCGATGCACATGCGGCTGTCTGACCTGCTCCCCTAATACCACATGGCTTGAGATCTGGCTTGTGGGTCAGCGTGTAGATGTAGAAGTGTCATCAGGCCACCAAATCCATCTTTGCTGAAGCAGGCTTGAATTCAGCAGAGCATTTCCCACCATCTGCCTAATTCACCTGTGCATCCCTCTTTCCGGACAGCCATGCCCCTACTGGCTGATGGGACCTGAGTCCATAAGCCACCTCTTGAATGAGATGCTCTGGTGGCCAGCAGAGCTGATTTCTGGGTCTGATCAGATCTCCAGTGCTTCAGCTGGCCATGGCTGCTTCAGTAAATCAAGCCCAGAAACCTTGCTGACAATAAGGTGTTAAACACCCTTCGGCTTCCCTTTTCCAGGGGCTCTGGAAGAGCACCTGGCATCAAGCTGAAGGTTTACAAGGTGGGCAACATGGGGATAGGGGTGTCAGGTACGGTGGGAGACCTCGCATCCTGCTCTACGCCTCTGCTACACGTGTCCTGCTGCAGAACCCCTGCTCTTGCAGAAGAAAAGGAACCAGGCCAGGTCCCCAGCTCCTGAGATGGGCTTTCCCCACAGTCCTTGAATTGTCCCTTGCTCTTTGTCATTGCTTGAGAAAACCAAGGTAATGTTTCCTATGCAAAAAAAGGGGAAAAATGTGCTGTTCAGTGGCAGCCACCCCATTGTGCTCAAGATCGAAATGTCAGCAGGCAGTAAAAGTATTCCCGTAAATACTCTTTATTGACAGGGGAGACATTTAATGTCTCTCATGCACCATGCTTCTCTGGGCCGGTTGTTGAAATGTTAAAGGGACGATGCTCTTCCTTCCCTCTACAAACCTGAGCTGCCTCCTCCCTCCTCTCCCAGCTCTGTCTGTTTAATCTGATTTTTCTCGGTCTGCTGAGATTTACAAGCACCCGCCTTCCTCCCGCCCGCTCAGCCGAGCAATTGGGCTGCACGATGAATTTTTAGCACGCACACCTCTTTCCAGCTCTAATGGCTGCTGCTGGGCTGCACGTGGATCCTTCTGCCAGGCTTTGATGGACAAATCCAAAGGCTTTGCTGCTTTTCTCTCACCTTTCTGCTTCTGAGAACCTGGGGTCAAGCCATATTTATTACTGGTTTGCTGCCCAAGTGTGTATGTCAGATGCAGACATCTGCCTCGACCTCGATGCTGGTGGCCAGGCTGCTGAGAAGCTGTGTCGTCTCCCCATGCTCGGAGGGTTCCCGTACCCTACTGGATGAAGCCCTGAGCATCTTCCACTAGCCCTATCACCGGCCCTGCTTGGAGCAGGAGATTGGACTGGAGGTCTGTAGGGTCCTTTCCAGCCTGAACTGCGAATTTGCAACAGCAGAGTGATGCTTTGCTGAGGGCTTTTTACTCTTGATTTTCCTTTTGTTTGTCCCAAGTCGTCCCTGGCTTTCTCAGCTCAAAGCAGTTCCCCCTTATAACCTTGCGCCTTAGCCAGAAAACCACCAAAAATACTTTTATATGTTTTTTGAAGAGCTCTTCTCACCAGAAGAAAAGTGCCAAATATTGCACCTTGGGCCCCACTTACACACACATCTGCTTTTTATGTGCATTAAAATCTGTGCTAACACCTGCCAGCAAGACTGTGCCTGGCTTTTATAGGAACCATATCAGCATGTGAAAAATAAGCAGTAAATCTCACCTAGAAATCTTTCTCTGGGAGGCATGGAGAGCTCCCTTGACTTTGTGCAAAGGGATTTTTGTGCTGCTGCGTGCTGGGAATGGCAGACGATGCTCCAGGCAGAGGGGTGTGAGGGTCTGCCAGCTCCCGTGCGGTGCTGCTGGGGAGCTCGTCAGCAGGACTGAGCTCATCCAGCACCAATCCTGCTCTCCTCCATGCAATGCCAGAAGTTCCTTGCAGGACCCAGCTCCTTTGCACCAAAGTACCACAAAGGCACGAGATGCTGCAAATAGCAGTGGGCAAGCTCCAAGGTAAAGTTGCTTCACCCCAGGGAAAGTGAAGCATGATAAAAGCTGCAAACCAGCTGTGTTTTATACTGCCTTACCTATATGCTGATGTGGCATTATGCTACATGTTTATTAATATCTAGTGAATGCTTATTAACTTCATATTTCATTGCAATGTAAAACTTCAAGTCAATGAAATGAAACGATAAGGTCAAAACCAAATTACTGATTTCACCTGTCGGAAGCTGTATTTGGCCCCAGCGATCCAGAGCGGAGGTGTCAGAAGACTTGCTTTGATTTCCCCCCGCTTGGAGGCTTTCTGCAAGATGTTCCATCTTCCCGTGCCTTCCCACCTCTCCAACGGAAAACCCTCCTGCCAGAAACATCCTGGCCAGTTTGTCTGAGGACCGAGTAACTGCACAATAAATGCTGTCTCATCCACTGAGCAAGTTTTATTGAATTGCATGGCAGCTACAGTGTGTGGCTGCTTCTGCATTTCAGATGGCACGTGGGTCCTGCTGCACCTCCCCATTGTAATTTGCCTTTTGTTCCCATGGGTAATATATAATTGCTGCAGAATTCCACAACATTAGCTAGTAAAATAACGAGACGTAGCTAAGAGCTGGGTCTTGGTCTGCACCTCCCTGGTGTCACCGGGCAGCTCCTCCTGGCTCCCAGCTGCTCCCTGCAATGCACTGCCCCACGCAGGGTCTGGCATATCAGGATTTTGGGGGGTCCCTGTGCAACCTCTCCGTTTTGTGATAGAAAAAAATCACAGGTTGGAATAAAACCCAGCATTAGAAATAGGTGAAAGCGCTGGCCTTGGCTGGGTGAGCTGGGTGCCAGGAGATCAGAGCTGTTGATCTCTAATAAGGGAGCATGGAAAAAAGCATTAAACAAACAGGAGCTGCTTAATTTCCCCGCAGTGTTTAGGCTGGCGCTGCCTGTAACTAATGGGGGTTAGTTATAGGCTGTAATACGTTTTCCTCATGTAAGCAAAGTCCCAGTGGGTTTTCTGGGTGTTAATATAATCAGAACTAAGTGATTTAGTCTCAGCCGAGCAGAAGCCAATCTCTCTCTTCCCTCTCTGCTCACGAGGCCCATCCATCGTTACCCACGGCTCCTGCCTCTCTGCCTGCCCACATTGCCCACCAGTGGGTGAAGCTCGGGCTTTTCCTTTTAGTGCAAGATTCTTTCCTGACTGATTTAAAGTTTCTTGAAAGTTCATTGATCCTGATCTCCTTGTGCTTGGAAAATAGACATAGATCATTTTAATTGCAGAAAAGGAAAAACGAGTTTATTTGATGTAACTCAGGCTGCAACGTTCCTTTGGTAGAGCAGCAGGATCATTATATCAATTAAATCACTGTATGCATTAAACCAAAGCAGTCTTCTTTTCTCCTTGCTGGCTGCACAATGACTTATTTGATCAGATACTCCAGCATTTAAAATGAAAATGAGCATTTCCAAGAGTCCTAAGTCCTAAACATTACAGCCACCCCCTTAAAACATGCCTGCCGTGGCTGTGGCTCAGGCAGCACCAGTGGGGACAGCATCCGTGGTAGCTTTTTGGTAGCTTTGGGAGGGGAAAAAGATCCGGAAAATTCTTGGTATCGACTTATTTATGGTGCAGCCATTTGCTGTGCTTGGTCATATGGATCCCCAGTGACTCCATGTTCAGCCTTTAAAAATGAACACTGCAGCATCTCCGGGCTCCTGTAGGAGCGTAAGATGGGAGGCAGGAGAGAGCACTTGGGGCAGACGAAAGGTGTCTGATGGCACCCTCTAAAAACAGAGATATTAATACAAGGGGGAGTTTATGGAAGGCTAATCCCAGCACAGCACCCAGCTGCAAGGGGTTTTTGTCCCTTTGTGGCCAAGAGAAGAGCAGAGAAGTGGGTTTCCTTGCACAGGGCATGGCTCCAGCTGTAAATCCAGGGATGCTAAAGGGAGCAGAGGCAGGTAGGGGACCCAGCCCAGGCAGGGCAGGGGTCTTGCACTAAAAAATCCAGCTGGGGACATTGCTCGAGGCTCAGAGCTGCTCGTGCCCCATGGGGCTCAGTGCAAGGAGCCCAACCTTGATGCCCCACGAAGTCACTGCTGAAGTCCAACATTCCTCCTCCCCGGGAAAAAAATGAATCTTTCCGTTATCTCCAGATTGGAAAGAAAAGTCGAAATGTTGCATTTCCCTGCCTACGAAAACCCTGCTAACTGCAAACCCTGCACAACCAACATGAGGCTTGCCATCAGTTACCACCGATCGTTTATTTCACTTCTGTGTGCCCGTTTGATTCCATTGCTTTGGCATCACTGACAGGAGACCCCATCTAGTGGGACATTTTGGACCAGCTTTGAAGCCTGCTTGAAAAGCAAAAGCCCCTCCAACTTTCCCAGCGTGATGCTGGTCCAAAGGGCTCTGCCCACAAGCCCAAGCACATCCCAACCCACGTCGGAGGATTTGGCGCTCGGATCTTTGTGTTTACTTTGCTGGACCAGTCCTGAGCATTATTATTTGGGCCATGCTTCCTGGGTTTTAAATTATTCTGTCTCAACTAGCTGATGGCATTTGTTACACGTCATGCAATGTTCCTGGTAATTAATTGGTATTTAATTAATTAAGGCATAATGGCATTCAATTAAGGGATGCCTGTGGAACACTGTCACTGGGTAATTAATGGCTTCCTGCTGCTCAGGCAAAGCTGAGGCGTTTGTGGAAAATAAATAGAGAGGAGAAGCTGAGAAGTCTGTTCCCTCAGCAGGAGACTCGCCGTGTCCTGCACTCTCTGGTGCTCCCACACCATCATCAGGATGGGAGCGCTCGCGGCCCAGGGCAAGAAGCGTTTCGTGACCTGGCAGCAGTTGGGTGCAGCAGCAGACCCGATGTGCCACCACCGGCGGGGAGGATGACCGCACGATCAGTGGGACCCTGGTGTTTCCAGCAGGTCAGCATCAGAAACAAGACCCCATTTCCAGCCCCCTTGTCCAGGGCTCTGCTCAGGGCGAGTCAGGCTTTCACCCTGGTGAATGCAAATTTGAGATTGCTCCCACTGACATCAAGGAACATGTTTTCTGGTGGAAAATGGGCCTAGCGTCCCGTTGGCTTTGGAGCAGAGCAGAGAAAAAACACAAATTTCCTGTGACATGAAGACAAATGAAAATGGATTCCTTGAATCAAACAGAACAGAACGCCATCTTGAATAGAGACAAATATTGAAGGATAAACAGGAATGAGTCACTTTACCAGCCGTTCCTGGCTGGTTGGAAAAGCTCTGCGATGCTGTGTGTTTCAGGTATAAATATTTCTGGCCTTTCTTGCTTCCCCAGGAGTACTTTCCAACATGGGCCATGGGGCTCTGATCCCACCCTTTGGGAATTAGGTTATTTCCAGGCAGGATGGGAGTGTGCGAATGTAACAGAGCTACAAAGAGGTGGGCATCCCTCTGGGTCGCCTCTTCCCCCAGTGCCCACGACTCAACACAACTTCACAGCTCCTGGTTTCCTCCCACACCACCGTGAACCTCTTCCAGCACCAGGCATCAATGGTGCAGAAGGCTTTGCTCGCCCCATGCACACCCATAAACCACTTCTCAGCAAGGACATTCCCGTGGCCTGCATTAGAAGATGCTTTTCATTCCTTATCCCATGAGACTTGAGAGAAGGAGTTATTGCAGCCATGGAAGGAAGCACAGAAAAATTGCAACACACAGTATCTAAGGTGATGCTGCTGCAGGCAGCTAACTTTATTTAGTGGAGTCTTGGTGGTCTTGGTGAGCCCAGACCCAGAGGTCCATGTTGAGGTCAGTCTGGGGCTCAAGCTTCTGCCTTTCCAGCACATAGCCAACAGAGTGAGAAGGACCCTGACCACAGCTCAGGGCAGCTGGTGTGATGCGGTGTCTTCTCCTTAATCCATCCTTGGTCCATCCTTGAGGACCAGAGAGGATCAGAGCTGGGCTGGAGCACCCAGTGCCCAGATGGGCAGCCCTTCCAAAGCTGCTGTATTTGAAGAGATGCAGCGTGAGCATTGCCAAAGACTGTGGTGCCTTTGTTCCCCAACAGCTTGCAATAGGTTTTCCCTAAAAAGCTCCAAGACATTTTTGTTCCGAATTCACACTTCCAGCTGAGATCTGCAAAACAGTTAGGGGGAAAAAAATGCAAATTGGCCTTTCAGGGGATGATTGTTGATGCCTCCTCTGGAGGAATTGCTTGCTGGATCTAATTGTTTAGCCAAGGAATGTAATGACACTATTAATAATTTACTGTTCCTTTACACTGGCTCCTTAAATGCATTGTGTTTTCATTATTTTCTGGCACTCCTATATAACCATTTTTTCCTTTCTAATTCCTTGACATATTTCAACTCTACTTGGGTACAAACAGCATGTTACATGCTCATTGCACAGAAAGCTCTCGCTGGTCCTGCAGCAGACTGAAGCAGTGCCCGGTCCTTCCCAAGTGCACGTTGGTGAGTGGCAGCTTGCCTGGGATGTGGGGGTGATGCTGGGACAAGCAGCACACCAGTGACCTCCAGTCTCTTCCAGTGGCCTTATCCAACAGGACAAGGATGCAAGGAAACTCTGGGATGGAGGAAGGTTGAGGGAATTTTCACTGTGAAGTTAGAGCCTACGAACCAGTATGGTTAACCGTTCCTTTGTCATTCCACCCCATGTGTGTTTCTGAGTACATGTGTGTATTCATGCCAGTGTGTGTGAGATGCAGCTGTAGTCACTGATCTCTCAGCATTTTTGGGTGCTTTGTGGATGAACCCTGTTTTTTTCTAGTGTAGGTGAACGGAATGGATGTGTTGGAGCATATACACTTTCCTGAGACCTTTGGGATGGAAGGTAATGTGGAAATGGAAACTCTAATTACAGATCCAGCAGGCTCCGGTTTCTAATTTATTGCAGATTAAGTTAAAAATAGAACTGGTTACGTAAAATAGAACTCGAAACCCCCGGTCTACCTGGTTACACAATACCCAAAACAACGCTCTCTGCTGATGCTTAATTTGGGGTGAAAATGCTGCAAAATGGGCCCAGTTCTGTTGGGACCTACTCTTCGCATCCTAGTGCGGGGCTGGCAGCCACACCGCGCTCCATCCCTGGATGGAGCTCCCCAGCCCTCCCGCTGCCCTCCTGCAGCAGGCAGAAAGCTCACCCGTCAGCACATGGCCACCACTCACAAGCCCGGAGGTCCCAAAATTCTTTAAAGCCCATCACATGCAGTTCCTCGGGGCAAACCCCACCTCCGGGGTGAGGACACGGCGGGACTCTCCCCACTGTTCCCGCAGCGCTGGAGGTTCTTCATCATTGTTTACCAGGCAGGGTTGCTGTTGTGCCACAAACCACTCCACAGATCCTCTCAAAAGGTGGTTTGTGTGGGCTGGTGCCCAGTTGAAGAGCAATTAATTTATCATTTTTGTGTGCACAGAGCTGCCTTGTGCTAAGATGGGCAAATTCTTTTACTCCTTAGCATTTGCAATTAGAGCAGCGACTGCAGGCATGATGGATGCCATCGAAGAGCACCAGGAAGAAGGACCTCTGAGGGCTTCTGCCAAGAACAAGCCTCTCCTTCCTTCCCAAGGGAGGTCTGTCCCTGCCACTGAGCAATCAGTTTTGGGGCAAAGCTGGCGCTTCTTGCAACCAGAGGCTGATCAAAGCGCACAGAGGAACCTGGGACAGCTGAAGCATGTCTCTGGGCAGTAGCCATGATGCCCAAGTCAGAAGTCTTGGAAAATAGACCAAGATGTGGCTGTCTTCAATCACCAGATCAGGTGGCAGGATGTTTGGCAGCTGGTTTTAGCACCAGCAATGTCTTTCACTGCTCTTTGTACCGCGGTGCCTCCAGCGCAGCCCTGGAGAGGCTCCAGATCTGATGGACCTCTGACTCTACCCCACCCATGGCTCTCGTGCTCTTACACGCTCTGTGCCTGTCTGCCCCCTGGGAATTCTGCGCAGGGGATTTGGGATGACGTTCCCCCTCCTTTTATTGAGGTTTTTGCTGACTGTCAGCTCTGCCCCAGCCTCATCTCTCACCGCTCTGGCTCTCCAAGTTCCTGCAAACACTTTTGTAGTGTGGCTGCGTATAAAAGGAAGAAGAATGTGGATCCGGCCTCCATGTCAGCCTCCCTCTGAGAGGCGAAAGCAATTCCTCCTGACAAAACCTCACCACAGCAAATACTCGGCGAGTTTTTCATTCGTTTGTTTTTGTTTAATCTAAGAAATCCCACTGAAATTCCTCTGTGCATTTTGTCCGGGTGGGAGGGCTGCCCCGGAGCTTGCTCGCTGGGGCTTCCTCCCTTGTTCTTCATCTGTGGGGCTGTTTGGAGGTGACAGCTGGAGCGGGAGGTGGTTCTCTGAGCTGCTGGGAGACCAGGCTGGCATGGGGGCAGTGGGGTGCAGGATGGGGGGCACTGCCTAATAGGACACCTGTGGGTGACAGGGGACATCTCAGGTCAGCCGAGGTCTATGCTCTGCTACTCACCTTCCTTGCTCTGTTCAGATTCTCAAAATTCACTGTTTCTGGTTGCTTTAGGGCCAAAGTTGCCATTGATTCTCACAGCCCCATCCAGGTCTCCACAGTTAGTGAAGAGCAGATCCATCTGTGCATCCCCCAGTTAGCCCATCCAGCACCTCAATCACAAAACTATCCATGAAATCTTCCAGAAACCTCCAGGACTTCTTGCTTCCCAATCCTTCCAGCAGACCCTGTGAGAGCAGGGTTCATCGCTCACAGGTTTCCTCAAGTTGTTTAAAGGCTTCATGCCCATCCTCACCCCGACGGGGTGGTCTGTAACGTGACCCCAGCCCAAAGCCACCCTCCCCGGCCCCTCCTTGGTCCTGACCCACAAATGTTCACACAGCCCCCCATCCTGTGGAGGAGCCCCATACATCTGAACTGCTCCCGTTCTCCTTTCAGGGTTGGGCTCCTCTTCCCAGGGGCAGCACCCTCCCTCTCACCCGCACACTTCTGGCTGGAGGCCCCAGCGCGAGGCTGGGCGGTGTTCAAGTATTTGTCTAAGGAAAGGAAAATATCTGCAAAACGTCACAATCTTTCACGAAAAGAAGCTTTTCAGCTCTCCAGCTGCAAACATTACAGGCGGAGAAGTTTTGCCAAGAACATAAGGGAGTCAGATATGCAACTTCCATTAATTTAAAGAAAACTGAGCATCTAAACCACTTGTACAGCTTTGAGCAGTTAAGCTCACACATCTGTGCCAAAGAGACAAGGAGACTGGAATTCGTTTTTGACACCAACTATATTTTATTATTCAAAACGCCAGGAAAATTCATTCTTACAAATATGAGAGCTTCTGCTGGATGGTAGCTTTGGCCCTGACGATTCACCCTGGGCCTCCTTCCTTTTTCTATGTCCCTCCGCCTATGTTTATGCCACTTGGGATATCACGCATCCCTCCTGATGACCGTGGTAAGGAGCACGCTGTTGTGGGTATAGGCCTGCAACCCTTTCTCTTGTTGGATGGGCTGAAGGAGCAGCCTACGCTCCTCACTTGGGCGCATGGACATCCTCTGCCGCCCGCGGCCCAGGGGGTATTGGTGGAGACACTCAGCGAATCCCTTCAGCGGGGGCAAGCTCTCCTCTCACAGCTGATATTTCCTCAGCAGCTCGCTTTGCCACTGCCGCTTCTTGTTGGGAAAGGCGAGGGGGATCTTGATCTTCCGAAAGTCCTCGATGCACTTGCCCAGCTCGGACTCCAATGCCTTCCTCTCCTCGCTCACCGCCGTGGCCACGGGGCTGCCCCCCACCCCGTTCTCCTTCACCTCTGCCTGGTCGCTGTTACACCTCTGCCCCATCTCCTTCACCTCCTCCAGCTTCTTCAGGGGCTTGGAGAAGTCCAGGGTGTTGGGGCGAGCTGGGCACTCCTCGGGGGCTTCTGGCCAAGGCAAGGAGTCAGCAGGGCCAGGGTCACCCCGCTCTGACCCGGGCTGTCTCGGGATGCTCTCACCCATGGATGGAGAAGGACTGGGCTCGCCACGGCTGCTCGTGATGGGGCTTCCAGCGTCACACCCACCGCTGGGGCTGGCTGGGTCCTGCCTCGTCCCCTGGCCTCGCCCGGGCCCCCCCGGGTCGCTGCGGCCTGGGGGAGGGAAGCAGAGAGATGCGTGAGAACAGGGGCTTGCACGGCTGGAGCAGAGCAGGGGCAGGGGCAGATAGCTCAGCTCACTTGGGCATTTGTTCTCTAAAATGTCTAAATTCTTAACCTTCTGTTCTGTTTTTTTTTTTTT
>VXAA01001962.1:65443-97137 GCA_013399115.1 Anseranas semipalmata
TGAGTACGTCTGCTAGCAGAGATATTAAGCAGGGTATAAAATATTTCTATTTTAAATCCCTCAGCCTAAACTTTGCCCCCCCATGGAAACAGAAAATGTCAGGGTGGATTGTATTTTTCCCTGAAAACTTTTTGTAAGTTTTTTTGTAAGCATTTTTTTTCCCTCTTCCTTCCTCTTCTTTTTTATTTTGACATTTACTTGAACAGCTCCAGCACAAAAATTATTAGAGGTGGAAAGCTGAAATGTCATCCGTCACTGAGGAGAAACCTTGAAGGCTGGATTTTCTTTGTCATATCTCTCCAGGAAGTTACAAGGATGTATCTTAGCCCCAAATTCTTTGAGTGATGGAATAAAGTCTGAAAGTTCTTATACTGCTTTAATCACCTTATCTGCAAGCCTCACAATTGCCTTTGTGAAATGGGGAACTGAGGCATGGGGAACATAAGCTGATGAACCCAAATTCATACAAGGAGCCTAGAGCTTAGCTGGAGACTGAATTCAAATCTCTTCGGTTCTTCTCCAGCATCTTAGCTCCTAGACCATCTAAAGATGATAGCTAGCTCAGCATCACAGTTTTTCTCTAAAGCTTTCAACACATTTTGCATCACTTTATTCCCATTTGAGGCACAGTGAAACAACTTGTTAAGGTCACCAGGCTGAGAACAAAACTCAAGCCTCCTGGGTACTGCTCCTCTATACTCTCCACGCCAGACCATACCCATCTTCTTCACGTGGTCTGGCACGGCTGGGTTGAAATTCAGTTGCCAGTCTGCAAACCTGCAGCCTCCACACTCTTGCAAGCCATCTGCTCATGCTACGTTCCAGTTGTATCTGGGGCTGCCTGAGACACATGGTGGGCTGCTGAGCTTGGGCAGGGAAGCATAATGGTGTGAAAAATCCCCTGCTAGAGTAAGGGTTGGCTGAGGCACCTCTCTGTTTTCATATAGCTGAGAAGGTTTTTCTTCAGTCATTCTTGTGCCTCTCCAGTCACCGTGTCAGTACACAGCTTGGTCCAGATCTTTTGCAGGTACCAGCAGTGTAATTCTTTTGACTTAGGTATGATGAAGTAGTTTAAGCCATTTCCAGGTGGCCAAGGCACTTTGCATAAAGTAGTTAGTGACTCTGAATGACTGTTCTTTGGAAATACTCATTAACAGTGTATAAACAATTTAGTTAGCTTTGTTTTATCTCATACACCAAGGACGTGTTCTTTCATAGCCTGCTCTGGCTGGTTCTCATGCTAACATCTGCACAAACGGTCCTGTGCACGTTGAGAAATGCAAATCTCAGCAGGTTTTTATTTTCTCCCTGTACGGTGCTGAAACACGAGCTTCCTCTTGGCCAAGTGTCCTGGCCAAACACCACAGCCTGAGTTCACCTGCACAGGCACATGTGTTTCCAACTGCAAGGGGCTGGGGGGGAGCCAAGCGCCATGAAGATTTTCCAAGGAAAGTCAGCTCCGTGCTGGAATTCGCAGGATCCAACAACAGGCAGATGTCAAGGGACAGAAATTCATCTTGGCCACTCTTCTACACTGGCCACCAGCAGATGTCCCATAGCTGGTACAAGATACTTGGGTCTAGGAATCTTTGCCTAAGACTTACCATGAGATCAGAGTCTTCCTGACCCCGATTAAAAGCCTGGAATGTGCTATTAAGATGAGAGTGTGTTTTGGTTTTGTGTGCTAGTGATTTGAGGAGTATGGGGATCACTTTGGCTGGAATCTGACCTGGACCAAACCTGACACTGAATGCCCCAGACCCTGAGGCAGTCCAAGTCTTCCAGGATATTTCCTTGCCATTGATATTCTCTGCAGCTTTGGACAAATAACTTAATTTTCCCTTGGGCTCAGCTTCCCTCACACCGTGTTTCTGGTCTACAGCAGTAAGAGCCCCTGTGCCTGGCCATGTGGGTATAGCTCCTGAGATGATCCCAGCACTCCTCACAACTCCTCTTCTCAGTGCTCCTCACAGCACTCCAGCTATCAGCTGGGAAAAGGCATCTGTTATGTAGACTGATTTTGTCATCCTTTTTTAATTTTCTCAGACTTCGCTTCCTGTGTGACACTTTTGCCTGCTTTAGAGCATCAATTAGAGTGCAGAAGTGACACTTCCGATGCAGCCCCATGGTGCTGCTAGAAATCCTGCTGAGTGCAATTAACGGGCTCCTGCCCACAGCGAGCTGGTGCTTTGCAGGGGAAGCACACACTGTCCCAGCCCCTTGCTGCTTTTTTGGATAGCACTTTTTTCTTTTCTGAGCACTTGACAAGGAGATGAACTTGCCATGTGCCAGGAGCCCAGGGCCCAGGCTCACACCATTTGGTTTGCTTTGTGTCAATGCTTCCAGCTCCAGAAGAAATCTGGGCCGGGAACAAACCCAAAGGCTCCAGCACATCCCGGTGGCTCTGCATGAGACATTTCCAGTTCCCTGTCTAGCAAAGTCAGGCAAATGATGCCAGAGAGACACTGCTGAGCTTTTAGGAGGGACCTGTGTGTTGCTGGCTTTCCATGTGGCCCGAAAGATCTCTCTTCCTTTTCCACTACTTATTGCAGGCACCTAAATCTCGCCAGAAGAGAAAAGAAGGAACGTCTCTTCTTTTTGCCCCACCAAAAACATTCTCTGAGCCCATACCAGGCAGCCAAACACAGAGATGGGCATTGGAGGGAAACCCCCTCCGTGGGTAGAAGCAGGGCTTTGTGCATCTCAGATTGTTTTTATTCCACCATTTTATTTCAACAGTTCTTTTCCTTCCAGATTTTAAATGAAAAACCAACAACTACACATTGCTTGGGGTAAAACAAAGATGTCCCAGTTTTTTTACAAGCTTATTAAACTCTTTCCTAGCCTCTTAGATTTAGCATGTTGTGACACAGAGATGGAGGAAAGTTTCAAAACAAGAGCTGGAAGATCTTATTTCGTTTGTATACCGTGTGTGCCTGGAGAAGGGGGGCAGGGACCTGAATTGTTTGCTTCAGCCAGAGCTTTGCCTGTCCTAAAAGCTCATTCAGGAAACAGATTTATTCTTTGTTCAAAATATTTCTCATGAAAATATTTCCCTCTTTAGTGATAGGGAGCTGTGACCAGAAATCAGGGGGGGATGGATACATTTGCAGATTTTATATAGAAGAGCAGCTTGCCCGGAACTTGCCAGCCTGTGCCTGCTGGGGTGAACCCATTGCCGGTGGGGACCAGGACAGGCTGGGATGCACAGGATGTATCTGCAACCTGCCCACACCCGATGCAAAACAGTTGCTGTTGTGCAAGCTCCTTATCCCCGTGAATCTCAGGTCTCACCTCTGCCCAAATTGATTATTGAAAAATCAAGCTGAGCCCGAAAACTGATGTCTGTACTCCTGGCTGGCTCTAATCCCCCTTATTTCATCAACGAAGGATAAGACTCTGCATAAATAAATGTCTTTGACCCTATCTGCCTGCAGCAGTAGCCTCTGCATTCCTAAGAGTCTCAATTAGCCTGGTTGTGCCAGAGAAGGCTGTTGCTAAATCTGCAGCTCTGGTGACACTGTGCACGGATTAACTGCTATGGCAACCCCGACAGGACCTGGGGTGCCAGGACCAGGACAGACAAACAGACTTTGGTTTTAAACTTCCCTGCTGAAAGCCAAGGCTCCTCCTATCCCCCATGGAGCAATATATATATATTCTCAGCACTGGCTCTGCTTTTGCTTTGCATGTTCTAAAAACGTCTGTTTAATGGGGTTAATCCTCAGGCAGACAGCACTGGGGGCTTCACGTGCAGTTGTGCCTATGCGCTTTGCTCTCAGCCGTGTACCCAGCCCCGGTCACACAGCCCTGGCGATGCCCAGATGGCAATGCCATCAGCACTGAGCTGGCTCTCCAGGGATGCTTGGGTCCCTTGGCAGAGGGCACCAGCCCCAGCAAGAAGCACCAGCGAGGCTGGTTATCTGTGATGTGCAGGTGCAGAGAGTGGCTTGAGTCAAAACTCATTGCATGGGTGGCAGAAAACCTAGTTTGAGTCTCCTTTGCTGTTATTTTCATAGTTAACTCCTGCTGTTGCAACATCTCATCAAGAATCAAAAAACAAACCAACCAAGCTGGATCTTTTGAAAGATCCTGCAGCCTTGAAACAATTCAACCTTGAAGCCTTGAAACAATAATCCAGATTTTTGATCTGGATAGATCAAAACGATTGATTTTTTTCTATCATTCAGGTCATCCTTTGCTGTCAGGAGGAGGGTGGGTGGGTTCAGGACTCAGGGATTTCAGGTTTGTTTCTGAGGGTTGACTGAAGTGTGAGCATGTCTCCTTGGAGGGAAGGTCCAGCTCTCAAGCATGGAGGAAAGCTGCTCAGTGGTACCTGCGGGTGTTGGTCCCCCCGTGCTGTGGGTGCTCAGCGCCTGGCAGCACCCCTCGGTGGGAAGGAACTCTGTCCCCCCCATTCCTCCCAGGCCCTCTGTGATACAGACGGCTTGGGAAATGTGTAAATGATGGAGACGGGTTCACCACCACCACCCTCGTCACCTCCTGTGGTATGAAGGTCACAGCTTCACCCCTCAGAAGGACATTTAGTTTGCAGGGTCACAGTACCAGGCAGCGTGGCTGCAGGAAACCAGATACTCCAAGAGAGTTCATATAATAAAATGCTTGCTGAGTGTGTATATTCACATGCTGGGGGAGTAGGTGCAACATGGGAATGCCTCCATCCTGCGAGTGTCTGTGTGGGAGAAATGCACCCAGCTCTGCGAGAATGCCCACGTGAACGCTGCACGATTTGGGCCTTTCTGACCTTTAAATTAATGTGTCTGCCATGAATGACAGACGGATATCTGAATCAAGCCACCTCTTGCTATACGTAATTTCTGATATCCCAGGTCCCGGGAAAATCTTTTCTGAAAATAATGTATGCCTGTAATCTGCTGGAGGACCTGCGAGATGCCTCCCGAAGTATTGCCAGCTGAGGGGTGGTGCATCTGAACCTGATGGTCAGCAGTTTTATCAGACCAAGACTTTGCAGGATTGCTTTGTTTGATTGTGCTTTTTGAGTGCAATGACTGCAGCTTTATGGCAGGGACACGGCTTGTAACACGTTTTGTTTTGGCAAAGCAGAGCGAATTCAGACATGAGAGGTCAAATTCCAGTGATGAGGCGGCGCCAGGCCCCCAGATGTCTCAAGCTGCTGCAACTTCACATCAGGAAAACATCTGGGGTAGATGCTTCTATGCTGCATGAAGCAAAAGCAGCTTTCACTAGGCACTTCTTGCCAAGCCGATCTCTCCAGGTAACACCTTCCTATTTCTTGGCAGGAATTAGTCACCAATATTGCGTATGGCAAATGCCTTGCAAGAGGTGCCACCCTTGCACGAGGTGCAGCTCCTGGGCACCTGCTGCCTCCCTGTGCTGAGCTGTCCAAGCTGGAAGAGGCCAGGAGGTTTTTCCAAGGACATGGACTAGTCTGGGGAATGTCTACCCAGAGCAACCCATCGCTAGCTGCTGCATTAGGAACCCCAGCATGAAGGTGTTTCTCTGAAACATTTTTAAGTGGATGTCACAGTGTGAGTTATCTCTCACTGCATGTGTCCCCAGGTGGGATGGCAGGGTTCTGCCTGCATTCACAGCTCCAAAAAGATTACAGAGGAAGTAGATTTTGCAAATGAATAAAACGAAGCACAGAAATTGGCTGGAGTTGATAGTGGGGGGAAAAAAGGCGTTCTCAGTCTCTCCTGGTCATTGGCTATAAAATATG
Source organism: Anseranas semipalmata (assembly GCA_013399115.1). Taxonomy (NCBI): domain Eukaryota; kingdom Metazoa; phylum Chordata; class Aves; order Anseriformes; family Anseranatidae; genus Anseranas; species Anseranas semipalmata. Next base: position 71,166 of record VXAA01001962.1, read on the forward strand.
ATAATGGAACATTGAGTCTTATGTGCTTAGAAGCCCCAGAAGTGGATGGCCACCGGCTGGGTATCTGCTTCACTTGGTTCCCTCTAAATGAGCAAATGAAAGACAGGAGAATCTGGTGAAGCGGCAGGTCCTCACACTGGGATCTGCATCTTCATGTCTCTCATTGGGAACTTCCACCAGACGGGGATTGCTACTTCCTGCGGCCCCGGGAGACGGCAGGGATTATTTTGCAGTTTCTGAAGGAGGTCATGGGTGCTCATGTGTAAACGGGAGGTGAGTGGTCTCTTGCCATCCTGGTTTTGGAATGATCTGAATGCTTGCAACCCAAGAGGCGTCTTTCAGCCTTTCCATCTGATCTCTGCCATGGCATGTGCACTGGGAAACTGCTTCCTGGGAACAGCTCAGCATGGGAAGATTTTGAGCGTGGGAGAGCCTATGGTGCTCTGGTATTGACTTGTGACATAGCTAACTACACAGCAAGCAGACAACGGTACAATGGCTGGGGAGAGGTGTGACTTGGAGGGCCAATCTTGCCTAGGGTTGTTGCTTCCGAGTGGAGACCTCACACTGCCTGGCCCAGAAGATGCCCTCCAGTGATAAAGCTGAGTGTTACGGTCACAGGAGCTAAACCAGAGCACCTCAGGTTCACAGTGGTTGGAAGCATGGTGTGAAGAAATCCAGGAAGCCTGCATATAGTGTCCCTCAAGCCCACATCCCACCTTCCCCTGCTGATGGGAAGAGGCTTTATTAGCAGTGCAGACTGAGTTGCAGTTCCCCCAGAAGAGACAGTCCTTTCACAAATGGTCATGCAGCTCCTCTTGGGGCTTACTGAGAGGCCATCTGCCTCTCACCGGCTGCTTCTCCAGCCTGGTGTATCCCTGCCAAGCCAAGTGCAAGCCAATGTGACTTGTACTCCACCCCTCAGCTCAGCTTGATGTTGACATAACCAGAGCTGGGAGCAAATAGGACGCTTGAGGTGGAGAAGTGGGATACAGCAGGAAGAGGGAGAGACTGTACATGGGGCGAGTAGGAATACACATCCCTATCAAGCGCCTGTTGCTGAGTGCAGGTCCATCAAGATGACTAGTGCAGGGCTCTGTGTGTGACTGCAGGCACCCGGGACATCAAACCGACATGTTTCTCACCTGGAAGTGCTTCTGCTGTGTCTGTCTTGAGGTCCAGGATAGGCTCAGAAGAAGACATATGTTTTTTAGGGCTCTGCTCTATTTCTGAAGGCGGGGGAACAGGCAGGCTAAGCCAGGAGCTACCTAAAAAGATCAAGATCAAGAGAAAAAACTCTTAGAAGGCAAGCGATGCACAGTGAGCATGAGAGGGGGGTGAGGATGGTGTGTGGTGGCCTCACTCCACACCTAGCTGTCACCAGAGTCCAAAGCACCTCCCAGAGCACCACGCTGGGTGCCCAGGATGAGGAGGGGTCTGGGCAGCATCTGCTGTGCTCCTCCCCAGTGCCTCCCAGACCCCTCCTTATGTTGATAGCTCAGCTTTGAGCAGCACCTGTAACACCTCCCACCGTGCTACTCTTCATCCTTATTCAAAGATCTTTTTCTCCTAACCTTTTCCTAACCCTTTATATCACTGACTTTCAAGATACTGCTTCATTTACAGCGAATTAGCAACATACAGGAGTGTTTATCCTAGACTAAGATTTGTGCTCCAGCTCCTCAATCTTTTTCTTTCCTGACAATCCTATGCAGACACTGTTAAGTGCTGCGTAGCACAGGTGTAGCTTTGGATCTAGCTGTAGTTCCTGCCCCATACAAGGGATTTTCCTCTCCAGGACCAAGTCTCAGGGCTGGATCATACTCCTGACCTGCAGTGCAGTATGCCCAGGTTGATTCATTTCACAGAATCACAGAGTCACATTTCCATGGGCTGATCCTGCTCTGCCCGTGACAGTGGCTGTGCTTCTGCAGGACGTGCTTTTGCGGGGCACAGCTGCTAAAAAACCATTGGGACTGGCATCTCTGGGCTGCTCATGTACGTGTCCAGAGGTTGTGGTGTGCACTACAGGTGTGAGGTCAGAGTGGGACACGAACGTGCATGGTCCACAACATGCTCTCATCCTCATAGGTCCCCTTTTTACTCTACAAACCCAAGTAAGATGCTGGAAAAATAGGTTGGGTCTATCAGACAGAGTGGTGAGGGTGCTAGCATCTGTGCTTACCTTCATCCTGCTTTCTCTACACATGCTGTAAGTGCATTTGTGTCCCTGCTTTCTCTCCTGGCTTCTGTGTGTGGCACATGGACACACTCTCACTCTGTTTTGAATATTTCAGCACTAATTACCCCAGCGAAGTGCTCATACATTGCTGTGTATCCAGCACAGGGCACAACACAGCTGTGACCCAGCTGGTCCCCTAGCTACAGCCACCGTGTCCCACCAGGTCCCCACCGATGCTCTTGCGAACTTCATTTTCACACGCTTTGAGCTGCTGCTCATCTTCATGGCAGTTATCTCAGCTCTCCCAAACCCACGTGCTGAGGTCACCCTCAAACAGCTGACAACCAGATTCAGACCACCATGGAAGCTGAGCAGCTTTCCGTGGCTTGCGGTTGTCAGCAGCCAGGATGTCATAGGCCTTGCAAACAACCTGGCCATGACCAACCTCCATGAACTCATGGGCCAGAAGAAGACACTGCATCCAGGAGAGGGCAGCAGAATCCCAGCATGCTCCATGCCTATTGTCACTCGTTAATTGTGGTTTCTGAGAGTCAATTCCTAACAATTTCCAAAGCTGTAAACATGGCCTTCTACTCCCCATCACAATAATCTTCACCCAGAGACTCTGGCAAAGTCTTTGTGGTCACCATCTGTCAGTGAGCCTATAAAAGGTTCTAATTAATGTCCCAGAGTAGCTATTTTTGCACCCTTTTCATCGTACTGTCTGCAGTCCCAAATTGAGATCTGGAGGAGGAAGCCTGAGCCAAATTCAATGCCACAGGGCTCTTGCAAACATTTTCGGGAACTGCATGGGTTAGGCGGGTGGAACTCAACCTCTGAGCAGTCATGGTGGATTATACCCTTTGCTGGCAGGTCTGTCCCCTCTTCCCTGTGGTTACAGGTGCCCTGGATTGTAGGACACAGGGAAGAGGATTCACCACCTCCATATGGGACAAGGGAACGCTGTCTTGAAGTCAGGTCCTGGCATAGAGGTAGAGAGGAGAGTTTCTGATGGAGTCAGAGCTGCAAGGCTGAGGCTCCCTCAATGCATTTTAATGGCTGGGGCTCCCCAGACACCTTCCCCAGCAGCATCCAGCAGACCTTCAGCAGGAACCAGGCCACTGGGTTTTGGCTTCCCCGCGCTGTCACACAGCAGATGAGAGCGGCTGTGCAAGCCAGTTCTTATTAAAGATTTAAAAGGCAAGCTGTCAGCAGTGCTGCTAAGAGGTGGCTTTTCCTGTTATAGCTCTATCCCTCTCTAATACTAATAGGATTGGAAGGAGGAGGAGAAATGGCTGTGTGCCGACCAGCTGAGGGCGAGTGCTTCTCCTTGCAGAGGCTTTGCACACCTGGGGGGATCTTTCTAATTTTTCTTGATTGCCTGGAGGCAAAGATGAGGTAGCAAATTCCATGTCTTCTTCACACACACACACACATATATATATTATTCTTTCCATGAAGTTGGTAGAGAGGATAACCATCAAACCCTCTGCCCCATGTCCCTGGAATCAGCCTTCATGTCCTTCGTAGGATCCCCTAAATTTCTCCGCTGTGTTGTCCTGGATGAGGAATTACTGCTGAGAGAGCTGCCTCATTTGCAGCATCCAGGATTTCACCCAGTGACCAGGGGGAGAAGCAAGCAGCAATAACACACTGATGTTCACACAGAGATGCGGACGCAGACTCAGGACTGAACTCAGATCTCCTGATAGAAGAAAAATCCAACCTCATGAAGATGCCGTACAACAGAGTGTCTTGGGGGTTTTTGTGCTGCAGCGTGCAACAGGCATACAAGGTATTGCATGTTTTAATAGCAATGACTTCAACACCAATTAGCTCAGCTTGCTCTTTAATCAATGCCGTATGTGCAACATATAGGCAGGCTGTATATCACAACCAGTTTACGGCTTGATTGGAAGCGATGGCCCTGAAACCATAAAACGGTAGTTAAAGTCATCATAATTCATGTGCTGCCTTCTGCCTCCTCTATAGTCAGGACACAGCAAGTGGCTGGTGCTCTTGGTCCTGGGTTAAAGCCTTCTCCTGCGGTGGGCAAAGCAGGACCGGAGAGGAGAGGGGCTGGGGAGAAACGCCAGGAAAAGAACTGGAGTCAGCCAGAGCAGGGCTTGAGGAAGTCCAGGGCCTGGCTTGTCCATCTGCCAGGGCTGAATCGTGAGGACATACTTATTAAAGAAATACAGCTTTTTTACTGGTCCCCTGCCAATCTCCTTCCACAAGGAGGCAAACGACTCCAGCAGATAAAACAGAAGTCCCCCTGCTTTCGCTGACACCATGTGAGGAATGAGGCTACCAGAGCAGGGTTGCCTGTGCCTGCTGGTGCCAAAAGCCTGGGATGTGTCCATCCCACAGTGCTTTCCAGTGAGAGGGTCAATGCCTTCCCCACCTTGCAAGCAGAGAAAAAGAAGTCAGGAGGCAGCAGAACCCGTCCGGGGTTGAGAGGAACCCCCTCTCCTGAGCTAAAACTTTATGTCCTGGCCTTCCTTGAGCTGTTTTCCCTCATCAAAGCACAGGTTCAGCTGTGAGACCTGAAAAGTCCACTTCAGCAGGGAGAAGATGGCGGAAAGGACTGGGTTGTCTTGGCTCAGCTTTTCCGCCTATCTAGGCTGCTTGCTATCTCTAGGAAAAGCTGTTCAGCTTGTCTGGCCTTGTTACTTCCTGTTTTCTGCCAAATTCAGCCATTCTTTGCTCTTTTGCATGGAAGACATCTCCCCACCCAAGTGCTCTTTGTTCTTTGGGCTACATTTCACCAGTTTATGGGAAACCATCCCACTCCTGGCCACAGCCCCTGTGTGCAAAGTAGAAGGTTCCTTCAAGAGCATCAAGGCATCACTTGTATGGAAGCAACAAAAAGGCTGGGGAGGTGATTTCCAGAAGGAATCTATGTATGAACATGCTGTTCCCAGTGATGGCTCCTTGGCAGTGTCTGCTGCACAAAATGGCTCCAGCTGTCTTTCTTTACACAGGAATCTGCTTTTCTGTGTATTTTCCAGGAGTCACCTTTCGGAAAGCAGACCCATCGGCAGTTTCCACACAGATGTAACTGTGCTCGCTTCCTATCTAGTTATTTTTGCCAAGCAGAAATTCCACAAACTAATGGTCTCACAGGGAGATCCCAGCCAGGACTGGGAGACTGCTCAGTGTGCTGGCCAAGCTGGGGCTATTAGCGTCAGGAAGGAGAAACGAAAGGTGATTGCAACTCATAACATATTGGGGGAAATAGCAATCTTGAATCCTTTCTTCAAGCCAAACCAAATGTTCTGCTCAACCCCAAAGGGAAGAGTCCATACAGAGCAGGGGATGTGGGCCTGGGTCGCCCACTCTGGCCGATGCCTTGACCGTGTAGCATGGACCTTCGTTTCTGTGTCCAAGCAGAGTCTCAGCTTATGGGCAAGGAGAAAGGGGGAGATGGCTTCTTCTCTTTTTCCTCCTTCCAGAATTTCTTGTCTTATTTTGCAGAACTTCTGTCCAGCCTGACCCAGATGTGTGAGTACTTTGGGGTCAGACAAAACAGCAACTTGTTCCTGGTGAGCCTCTTCCTCTTGGAGTCTTACACCAGCCTTCCTAGCTTTCCCTTCTCTTTTAGTGTTATTCTAGGGAACTGAGGTCTGCCAAAATCATTGTGGCTCCACCAATTGTATGAGCTAATGGCTGTCCCAATACACAGAAATGAAGTATGTGGACCCTTGATTCCAGCTGAGAGCCCCATCCCTTATGCCAGGGGTCCAGCCCATATCTTCAAACACACCTCCAGCCAGAGTGGACAGCAGAAGCATCATTATCTCTTTCCAAAAGTGAGCTATAGAGAGATGAATAAATTTGCGGAAAACTGAAACCACCCCCCAAAAGAGACAAAGTCTGCATCCTGCAAAGTCCTCTTCCCACTTCACCTTTCTCTCACTCTTTGTGCCTTTTCCTGCTCAAAGAGAGTTTGAGGCCAAGACATCATGCATTGGAAAATCTGCCAGAGTCTAATCCAGCCCTGGGAAGCCTCTCTTCCATGTTACATCTGAAATTTTACCCCTTCCATTTCTTTTTAGGAGCATAAATCCTTTGGGCAATGACTGTGGTTCTGGACTACAGCCTTTCCCCAAAGCCAAGGAATGTGCAGAATAACATCTCCCTGTGTTGTGCCAGGAGCTGAGCACGAGCTGAGCAATGCAAGGGGGAGACTGTGCTTTCAAGTGAGATACAGTGTCGTTCCAATCGGCCCCTTGCCCAGCATCTCCACGTGTGCAGATGCTCACTGGAACATCTTATTGAATGTCCCTGCTCATATGCTAAACATATGAGAGGTGGTTACCTCTCCCTCCTGCATCCTCTCCAGCTAACCCAGCTCTGACCATTGTTCAAAGAGATTAAATCCTAGGATCTGGGAAGATTTTAAAGTCCCTGTTGAAATGTGTTGACTCAGCTCCACTTTTGGTCTCAAGCCCAGTTTGTCCAACAAACACAACAGGTCAGATGACATCCTGCGGGTGGGGTGAAGGGACTGAGGCCACCAAACAGGCTCAAAGAATCTCAGCACTGAATCTCAGCTCCTCAAGCCCATCTGGATGCCTCCTTGCCCAGACAGTCCTGAACACCCATCTTAACCCTCACACCCTCCCAGCCTTGCCCTGGAGCATCCGTAGGGGTGCCCTTACCTGGGAGGCTGCAGTGCCTGGAGAGCTGCCTGGAGAGTTGGCCTTGCACAACAGGACCTAGAAATAAAGGAGAAGGTGTAGGTCTGGCTCCCCACTCCACCATGATGACTTTCTGGTCACCTCCCTTCACACAAGCACACCCCTGTGTATAAGGAAAGAGGAAGAGCGCCCATCACATGAAAAATGATGTACAGAGAATTTCCCTTGGATGTGCACCATGAACCCAGCCAGGTTTTACAGGGCATGATTTGTCTTGAAGTGCCTCTGGCAGGTACCTTGCTGCATCCCTCCAGAGCATTTCATACCATTTGGAAGTGGAGAGTGGGCTGAGACCTCACCTTAATCTGGGAAAAGGGTCACCAGCACAAACCCATCTTACTATTCCATTTGAAGAGATGCCCTTGCACCAGCAGGAACTGCCCATTTTTTGAAGGAAGATGTTTGTCAAAGGTGTCCTGTAGGAGCAGAGACAAGGTGATGGGCCAATGCATTCTGCCCCCTGGGACGAGGAAGATCTCTGAGCAGGTGAACATGCCTCCAGCCCAGTCCCTTGGGACCCTTCAGTGCTTTCTCTCCAAAATCCCTCCCTCAGGAGGGAGCCCTGGAGGACAGTCACTGGTTTTCATCCCTAAGAAGCTGTAGGAAGGTACAAACAATTTTGTGCTTGCCGGGGGGAGGGCAATGTCTATGGAAGAGCCCCAAAAGGTTTATTAAATCATTTGGTTTCCTTGTAGAAGAATAGCAGGCTGAAACAAGACATCTCTCCCTCTCTGGATTTAGCTGGTTGCTATTGAAAAGAAAATTTCCCTAGAAACAAGTTAATAAAATGTGGAGAGGTGGGTTAAAATTACACTTAATCTTGATATATTGTTTGAAAAGAGGAAAACAGAATACTTCATTTAAAGCTGCAGAAGGAAACACATCTTTTCACATGCCAAAAAAGTTTTTTTTCATCTATATTTCCTGTATTTTTGATGTATTTGTAACTAGTCTTAATTAACCCCAAACCTGCATTTTTTTCAGCAAATAAATGGTTCACCTGAGCATGTTTGCAAGGATCCATTTAGGAATTGTAGCTGCCCCGGTATGTAGTAAGAAAATTACAATAATAATTAAAGGCTGAATTAAAAACTGCCTGCATGCCCCTAATATGCAGGGAAGAAAATATTCATCTTGTGTTAAGTCAACAAAATAGTGGATAATGGAGAACAGTTAATACATTTTCCTGAGTGCTTTTTGATAAAGGCCATCAAAGAGGCTTTTAAGGAAACTCAATAGCCAAAGGGGGATAGTCTAGCTTCCACAGTGTATTAAAAGCTTATTAAGATGGAGAAAAGAAGAAATGGAATCAAGAGTTCATTCTCAACGTATAAATAATATAATAACAGGACATCCCTGAGAGTCCATCTTAGGATGAAAATCTTTTATTAACAATACAGGAGAAAGGGCAAACAGTCAAGTGGAAAAATTTTGCAGAGAACAGAGAATAATATCAGCTGGCCGAGGCCAGGGAAGCTGCATCGGGACTTAATGAAGGCATGCTAATGAAGAGCCTGCCGGCAGGTTAATTGAAACACTGAGCAGTAAAAAGCAATGCATGTGAGAAGGCGTCACTTGAGCTTTTCATGCACCTTGGTGGGTTTTAAATAAGCCTTAGCAACTCAGGAGAGGAAAGAAAAATAAGGCAAGAGCCTGGTGCTGTGCTGGGCAGGTGAAGAAATGCTTGCTCAGCACTCTGAGGCAGCACAGACAGCAGGCTGCACTGGGCAGAGGGATGAGAAGCCACAGAAAATATAAAAAAATACCCTTAGGAAATAGAGTTGGGCTCTAATTTTGGTGCTGGCCACTTCCCCTCAGGACAGACAGAAAAGATTGATGTGTGCCCAGAGCCTTTCACAAAGGGATTTTTACAATGAGAAGGGTGAAACCAGGAGAGTCAAGAGGAAAAAAATAAGGGGAAAGCTGATGCAAACATTGATATAATCATAAAAACACATGGCTTTTAATGGAAAGCCCCCTTTAAGAAACTCCCCCTTCCAAAATTAGGTTAGATAGGATTGGAGATGATAAGAGACAGAAAGCATGATGCTAAGGGGTTAGGGGCATCACTGCATGCTGAGGTTCAGGGGGAATCCTCTCAGAGCGGGGCTAACACAAACCAGACGGCTGTGTCACGGGGTTTCTTCCACCTCGGTCTGACACGTCTCTGCCAGGCACTGCCAAAGTCAGGACATGGAGCCGGGCTGATAAATCCTCTCCTGGTCTTACTCTCTAATGTATAGTTTGCATTTTCGATCCACCCATGTATCATCTCTAGATGGGCCAGGGCACTTATTCCCCCTGGGGTTGTTCATTGTTAGAAAGCTTTTCAGTTTTCCCTTAACATCCTTCAGATCTGATGTGATTACAGGATCCAGCCAGGGCTGAGTCCATATTCGGAGCCAGGAGCGGTAATTTGATGAGGGTGGTGCAACCTGGGGGGGGTCGGCAGGGGGAAGAGAAGGGGCAGGTGATGGGTGGAAAGGCCCTCACCTTTTTAGAGCCCTACCGGTGTTTTTTGTAATATCTTCTGTCGTTTCTTAAGCACAAGCACTAGTTGCCAGGTCTGCTCCCATCATCAAGTTTTACCTGGTGCAGAAAACTCATTAACCCTGTGCTCAAGGCTCCTGCATATGGAGAAGGCACCATGGGAGGCACCCTGCTTTCCTTCCAGGAGGGACAATATTACCCTGAGCCTCAGGCACTGGTGATCTGGAACTAAACTTTAGCAGGAACAGAAGCAAGGCCAGGATGTGCCCCCCNATTAATCAGAAAATTGCAGCCCTGCCAAGCTTTAAGGTTGGAGCTAAATCCCTTTAAATCGGTGTCACTGAGCTCCCAGCCACCGATTATTTAAATAATGGCTTGATATTTTTTTAATTTTATTTGATTCTAGTCCTCAGAGGAAAACAAACAAAAAACCCACTGGATTTTCTTTCAGGTCAGATGTAAAATGGCATAAATGGTAGAACACAGCTTTGCTGGATTACGTTTCCTTGCTGGCTATGCAGGTAGGTGAGGGCAGGCGCTGCCCTGCATGCAGGGAAAAGCCCGACTGGTGAGAACATCCTGGTGGGATGGCTGGGAGGGTAGACAAAGGAGGAGGACAAGCCTGTCACTGTCTCTTCCCTGTTAAAATTCACTTCCAGGCTGATTTCAGCCTGGTTCCTGGAGATGTAGTGGCTGATGAGGGGCAGGAAGGTACCGCTGGCCATAGAGGGGTTCCTTCAGATGATCTGGTTTTGATGGCCCTATGGTGACCCATGGCTTCTCCTTAGAAGAAGGTGTCTAGGCAGAGAAAACCAACAGCACTTTGTGAAGACATGGAGGAGAAAGAGCCTGGCTCAGAAGTGGGACTCTCCCACCTCATCCCATGGGCACGAAGGGCCACTGTTGCCCGGTGGCTGGGCTGTGGTGGGGTGGCAGAAGGTGCTAAGCAAACGCCAGCACCATCAGATGCCGTTCAGCGACTGCTGATCAGGCAGTGGGTCTTGGTGGCTCCAAGAGCATGTGAAGACAGGCATTCGCAGTGAGTTAGATAAGTTCATAGACAGGCACCTAGAACCTCATTTGGGTGCTGCCAGTTGCCTGCTAGAGACTTCTGCCCTCTGTTTATGACATGTGTTTAAATCTGTGCATATCCCCCACGTCTGGCTCATTTCCTGCAGGCAGCCAAGGAGATGCCAGCTCAGATAGGGCTGTGGTGAAGGTGGGGTTAATCAGAAGACCTAGGCGGCAGCAGCAGGGGGATTGTGCAGGTAGGTGCTGGCAGAGCAGAGGAAGAGAAGTTGATGTGAAACAGCAAGATGAGAGATAAGGCTGAGACGGAAATGAGAGCGCAACGCCCTCTCCTTGGTGGCACTCGTGGGGCTCCAAGGCAGTCTAACCCAGCCAGGCAGCGGGCACGGGCAGAGCATCCCTCTGCCCTCCCATCAGTGCCGGGGCAGCTGAGAAGAGGGAGTAGGTGAATGGATTCCCCTTCCCTTTCTCAGGTCCGGGATGCAGGTTCCTAGGGGATCACCTTGGGCAGATGCTCGGCCAGCGTCTCACCGAGAAGGAGACACCAGCCCTCCCCAGGGACCTGCCTCTCTGGTGCTGCCCGTTACTGCTGCAGCTGACAGAAAGCTTTTAGTAATGCCCGGCCACTTCTCTATAGTGACCTCAGGGTTTCTATTCTCAGCCTTTCTCCCGTGACCTTATATTACAACTGATTATCATCCATTTTATAATTAAACTTTGCCTGATGATGAACTGTTTTCACATCTTCTCCTTTCTAGACTAAACAAGCCCCATTTCTCTAGCATTTCCTAATAAGCCATGGTTACTAAAGCTTGTCTTATCACTCATACTTCTCCTCTGGACTCCCTCCAGCTCGTCAACATCTTTCTTAACTCAGCGGCCCAAGGCGGGCAGGGTGTTCCAGTCCTAGCCGAGGAGAACACCAAACGCACGTCTCCCACCAGAGAGGCTCCTGCAAACTCATCGCTATCCGGCACGCGTCGCTCTGCCAAGGTCCCACCCTCCTGACGCGCACAAACCCAGAGCACGGGCCCTTTCTCAGCTCTGCTTTTTGCTCTGTTTTGCCCCATTTTGCACTTAGGTACCTGACATCTTCTCAGCATCTTCAGCAAATTCCCATCCCATGCATTGTACGTGCATTGTACCGCTTTGGCGGTGAGCTGGCGATAGCTGCTCCAGGAGCAAAGAGCCAGCTGCGCATCTGCTGTCTGCCAAATTCGCCTAGACGATATTTCTCAGCTGCAAAACCTTGCTTAGAAGACAAGGGTGTCGTTCCTGTCCTGCTGCAGGAAATTCTGCACTGCCCCCCCAGATACATATTAGCTGCAGCCAGACCTAGCAGGGACTGCTTCAGGCAGGGGGCCTCCAAACGGCAGCGAGGGAGCCGGGGAGAGGTGGTGAGCACCGAGCAGGCGCAGAGCTGGGGTCACGCTCATGGGCTCGTGTTATTGGCTTGGGTGTTTTTCTCCCCAGCCATTTGCTGTGTGTGCTCCCGATCGCAGCAGGTTCCCAGCTTGATGCTGGGATGCCTTGGCTGAAGTGGCAGTGGTCCCCATGCCCCATGGGGACAACTCAGGTGCCACCTGAAAACCGTTCACCTGGGATGTTTGGGATGCTGGTAACTACAGTGAGGAGGGGGGGCAGTGGCTCTGCCAGCACACCCTGGGGAAACCGACCCCCTCTTTGTGCAATTTGGTGTTTAATGCTGAAATTCAGCTCTGCTTTGCCACTGGTGTACTTTGGTTTGGCTGTTGGCAGGTTGGTGGGCTGCCCGGGTGCTGTGGGCCACGTGCGCTGCGTGGTAAGAAACCCCTTGGTACCAGGGCTGGTGAGGTGCATGGAGGAAACCAGGGGTGCTTCTGCTCTCCTGGCAACAAAACCAACTCAAGAAATCCATGAGGACATGCAAGTTACAGATACTCTTGCTTACGACCTAGATCCAAACCCCAGCACCTAAACCCTGGCACGCATCATGGTATCCGGCATAGTAGATGGAGGCCATCGATGCCTTCCCCTGGATGCTTGGGCTACTTTGGAGCAATCTGGACCTGTCAGCCCAGACTCAGCTCAGAAGCATGAGCACCACCCCCAGCCACATAGAGATCAGAGCTCCTGGCCCAGTCTTAAGTCAAAAATAATTTATTCTGGATTATTTTTCTTTTTACTTCAACCCCCTCCAAACCCCAGCCCCACACTGTGTTTGGGAGGTGTGGTCCCCAGCCAGAGAGGCTGATTCTGTTCAAGATGCCCTAACGCACCTCCATCCTCACCATGCAGCAGGGATGGGCCCCACAAACTCATGACACAAATGGTTTCCCTGCTGACCCCGGGCCTTCAGATTACCGCGAGCTGAGCTAAAGCTGACAGCTCCCAGACAAGCGGCTTTCTCAGGAAGCGCCGTCCTGGCAAACGCAGCCCCAGAGAAAACAAACTCCCCCGAGCCACAGAAAATGACCCGAGCCTGTAATTTCTCCCTCACTGTCTGGAAACGGCTGCGTTTTCCAAAAGGTTAAAACACAGGGTAGGGATGTTATTTTAGGGAATGGCTGAGCCCTGTCAAACCTCGTCCTGTTTGTGCAGATGCAGAGCCGGGCTGGGCTCCAGGCCACCCCCCCGCAGGGATGGCTTTGGGCTTTGGAAAAATGATGCAAAGGGGGGGGTGCAAAAGGGGTTGTTTTGCAGGTGGTGCTGAGCTATTCCAGCCATGGAGCGCGAACAAGATTGCAAATGAATAAAATCCCCATCCCCCCCCAAAACAAAGCTCATCTATACCTGTAATTAATGCTGGGGATCAGTGGTGGGGGCACCACCGCAGGAGGCTGCTAGAGGGCATTTATGGCTGTGGATTTTGGCTGGAGTGACAGTGTCTGTGGTGAGCGGATGCTCCATGCAGGATGGGGCCCTCTGTCACGGCGGGCACCTTCATGGTGACTGAGCTGGGCTGGTTTCTGAAGCTCCATGGAGCCCCAGGAGGTCCCACCTGAGTCACTGATCGGTGGGGGCACAGAGGAGGTTCTGCTGGACTCTAAGTCTTGGTCAACATTAACCCTTCTGCTGGCAGTCCATGCAGACCCTCCCTACCTGCACCCTGGGGTCCTGACATTCATCTATTTCTGACAAATCCCCCTTAAAAAAGCCACCCTTGGTGCCCGTGGCTGGGCTTGTCCCATCAGCACAGACCTAAGGGCACAACTGGCAGGCGCCAGCCTGGGCTGCCAAACAGGGAGGAAAGCCAAACTTGGAGTCTCTAGAAATGTGCTGTGATTAATTGCTAATGGCTCGGCCTTTTGAGCAATGGCTTCAGAGGTAAATAATTGCCTGCTCCAGGTACTCAGGCTGGATGAGGAGACCTCGCTGTTTGACACCATTCAGCAGCCACACGCATGAAGCTCCAAGGTTCTGCACGCTGCCTTGTCTCGTTCAGCTGCAGACAAGGGCATCAGTCGGGTCATTAACTCCAATTTCCCAATCAGTTTGGCTACCAGAAGGACCATCTATTATTACGCAGGGAAACCTTGCAAACAGGTCACTCCAGCACACCATTATTTTATCAGTGTGTAATCAGGCCTTCCACGAGAGAGCTTTGCTCTTTTGGTTCAGTGCCTGCTGTGTTTGTTTGCTTAATGGCCCTCTTCTGACACCGGGTCACTGTTCTATTGTGTCTTCCCTGGCACAGGACTAATGATAACAGTTTTGTAGGGCGTTATGTGGGAGCCGCAGCCTTTCTGGGTAACCTGGTGCTCATTATGGAGGCATCACCACCACTGAGCACAAGTGGGGAACCTCCGATACGCCCCAAACAGCATCCCCAGCCTCACGAGGGGTGTTGGTGCAGCATCTCCAAGGGGACCACAGCTCCAAGCTGGGCTGTCCTGGGTTGGCAGGTCCCTCCTGGGTCACAGGAAGGTTTCTCAATGGTCTGTCACCCATGCCAACGTCCCTTTGATCTCTTTGTGGCCAATGTGTGACATGCTCATGGCTGACCTATCTCCCTCTGGACTACATCAAAAGGCACACTGAGAAAGAGAGGCCCCAAGAAGGGGAGATTTCCACCCAAAGTTCCTCTCCACAGCTTGCAGCACATGGCCACCACCTGGCTTCTGTCACCACAGAAGAGCGGGTTGGTTGCTGTCCCATATAGCTGACTCCCAGACCCTCTCTGTCCAGCCAGGCAGTGCAGCCCAGGTCCAGCTGATGGGTGCAGAAGCCAAAGCAAAGTATCTGATGGGCACTGCGCTCACATCACAGGTGTACCTCAACCCTACAGCTTAGGTGTCTCTCGGGGCTCCCGCTGGAGACCTTGGAGAGATATCTGCACCTCAAATGCTGGTGAATCCTCCCTGTGTTAGATGCCTAGGTGCCACCTCCAGGCAGGCATCTCATCCTCCAGCACTGCCCGCTTCTCCTGCCAGACTATCAAAGGACAGCCAGCTCAGACTTTGACATCCAGCTTGAAGATATTGAAGTTAGGTCCACCTGATTACACGATCTGCCAGCTTCAGGCACGTGAATAATCACTTTTGGCAACAGTGTTGAAGGTGCAATCTCAGCTGTAACCAGCCTCCCTCGGGATGCTGGCCTCACATCAACAGCTCCCTTCATGCTGGAGTGTTGATGTGTGGAGAAGGGGGGGTGACAGATCTCCTGGGGACATGGTCAGCTGCTGACTTCCAAGGAAGCAGCCCATGCTTTGGCACTGCAGGACCTGCACGTGTTACACTACAGCTGGTCTTCGCCCCCTCCAACAGTTTTTCATCCAAGATCTTGCTAATTATCTGAGAGTACGTGGAGCTGCTGATCTTATCGCTGGTGGGATGTATATCCACGCAGCGGGTCGCAGTGACCACCACCAGCCTGTAATTCCAGGTGCATGTGGGGAAGGCTCCTTTGCCTGGGTGGGCTTTGAGTCTTGAGAACATCTGTCCTCTAGCGAGCCTGCAGCCCCTTCTTGGTGGCTTGTACCAAAAATCTTCCTTTCTTTGTGTTGAAGTGCTCCTCCCACCTGTTGTACCCTATGGCTAAGGTTCTCCAGTCACTTTAATGTTGCCCATCTACTTAGCACCGGGGGTAGGAAGTTCTGGTGAACACTTTCAGTGTAAATGGTTTCTTATCAAAAGATAATCTGGGGGAAAATAGTTGCTTTTGGTGGGATTTTTGATGATTAACTGCAGAAAGAAAACCAAAGTTTGTGGAATAAAAAGGTGGGTAGGTNGGAAGGGAAGGGAAGGGAAGGGAAGGGAAGGGAAGGGAAGGGAGATGGAGCTCCCCAGGAGGAACCATCACTTCAGCGCTCAGCAGGGCTGACTGGGGTGACTTCCAGTAAATGTGAGAACAAGGAAAGTTTCCCCACTCCTGCCAAGCCTCTGCTTGACACGAGACAGGGCGGTCTGTCCTTCGTTTTCGTGACACTGACAGATGACCTCAGCTCCTGCAGAGAGAGGGAGAAGAACTGCCTATGGCAAAGTTCCCCGGTGCCAAGAGCTCATCACTCTTGGCAAATGCAAAGATATCCCGTCACATGGAAAAATCCTTGCTTTCTGGAGCCTGCGAAAGCACGATTTGCTGGAATGTGGAGTTAGCAACAACATTAAAACCTGGGGGGAGGATGGGAGCAATGTTAGGGGAACAATTCCAGAGATTCTGGTTAAATGAGCCCAGAGGTATTTGACGCAAGGCAGCAAACGTTTATCGTAACTCCGATGTGCTTGGTACACGTTCAGCTTTCTGGCGTGCTGAGAAGCACTTTCCTGGCCCCTTTTGCTCGTGTGACTTCTAGAAGACTGGGAACCCTTCCAAGCTGGGACTTGGGGACTTCGGTTCCCTGGAGCGACATGAGAGTTAAAAGGCTGCAGCGTGGCCTCTTGTTGATTTTTGTTCCCCTGGGGTTTTGTATAAAATCCTCTCCCGGCATGCAAAGAACAATGATATTTTGGGAACGCCCATCGGGAAATGGTGGCCGCACCCTCGCTTTCTCTGGACTTGGAGTCCCGCCATTAAAGCGAATGAAGGCAAATGAGACATTTCCACTCACACGAGTGAGAAGCTGGAAAGGCGGAAAGACGCAGCACAAGCTGCGCTGTGCGGAAATTTAGAAAATGCAAGTTCTATAGAAAAGAAAAGAAAAGCAACAAATGTCAGGTTGGCTCCAAAATCAGTGAAATGCAGGTGCTGTTGGATCGCATAGGAAGCTGGGGCTGCAGAGCCGAGCGGAGCAGGGAGCAGTTCTGGTGACAGGAGGGTTGTGAAATGGTTTCCTGTTGACTTCTCTCTTATTTTTTCTCCTTTAACCACGGGCTCTACCTAACGAACCAGCAACGCAGGGGGAAGCCCCATCCCTGCCGCCCCGTCACCCCCATTCCTCCTCCCTTGACGCAGGACACAGCCATGTGTCCCCATCCCCAGCACCCCTGCACTGTCCCCTTGCAGCTGGAGAAGACCTCCTCCTGGGTCCTTCATGGCGTTTAATCCCTTGAGTTGATTAAAATGGTATATTAACCAGAAGACCCACATGTAATGGGAATAATAGGGTGTAATTGCATGGACTTCACTAAATGAGCTGTAATCTGTTGTTCTGCTGTAGAAGGGAAGGATTTAGAGCATTACTCTTTATTTTTGGTTGAAAGCCTCAGCTCTGAGGAAGTGATCCCCAGCTGGTGCAAAGCACGGTAACTCAGAGGGTTTCCTATTTATATGGGGGAGACTGGGGGCTGTTTTAGCACAGAGCCAGCTCAGGTGAGCCAGGGATGGAGCCTGGCCACACAGGGACATGCAAAGAGGCTCCTTGCTCCTGATGCTGTTTCCTCTGCCACATGCCCCATGGATGAGTGAGGAACCATGACCTTTTTCACCAGACCATGTCCGTTTGGGTGTTCAAGGGTAATGAAAACCATCAGCTTCTCTGTCTGCAAGTATCTGTTAATCTGGTTCTGATAAACACCGCCTGTCTGGCCAACCCTGAAACAAAAAACCGAGTTAAGGAAACTTGACATTTCTTTTTTTTTTTTTAATTTCCTTTATTTACTTTTTTTGGCTGTTGATCCTTAAACTCTTAAGCCTTTGTTTGGTTTTGGGTTCCGAGCCTTCCTTGTCACAGAAAAGGGCTCGGAACCCAAAACCAAACAAAGGCAAAAGCTGAGAGTCTAGTAAAACTGCAGCTCTGGGCAAAGTGAGAGGGTCTTCAGCCACAGAGCAGCCGGTGACAGCCCTCCTAGCTGTCCCTTGCCTGTCCCGGTTTCAGAGCACGTCAGCATTTTCAGTTCCGTGGACCGTGCAGCTCTTTTGCGGGTCCCTGCCTGGTTATCTTCTGCTAACGATGCAGCGCGTTGACATCTGCTGGACTGCTGCCTGTCTCAGAGTGTCCCTCTGGCTCAGATGCCTTGCCAAGCTCTAGGGATTGCCCTTAACTCTCTGATCCTGGGGGCTGTTTGACCACTTATCTTGGGCAAACTCTTCTGGGATGAAGGAGGAGCAGGCACAGGCAAACCACCACCTAAGGCAGAGAGGCACTGAATGCTCGAGAGCCTCAAAACCACCCCTGAGCTGAGCTCAAAGCTCGTATTTTGTTTCAGTTGTGCATTGCTTTGCAGCTGGGAGGAAATCCAGGCATTTATGAAACACTCAGCAGTCCAAGCTTGCAGCTTTGCTGTCCTAGCTGCTTGATCAAAGGCATCTGGATGGAGCTTATGATAGGAAACTTGTCAGTTGTCCAGGGGTAGGAAACTGCTGTGATTCGAGATAGTAAGAATAAGTTTAAGTCTGGACCGGGACACTCAGGCTGTAGAAACCTCTTCTGCTCAATCACCCATCTGATCAGATGGGTGAAGTCTGGCCTTCCACCTGGAGAAGGCTGGAGTGAAGCTGGCCCACAGATTCAGTCCTTTAAGAAAAGGGAAGGAATATGCTGTGTGAGGTTACACAAACCTTTCTCCTTAAGAAATTAAGCTAAAACCGTCTAGGCAGCGGTGGTGGGGAGCTTCCTGAATGTTAAAAGGACCTGTGCTTTCAGAAAGGGCCGAGCTGCCTGCAAACTGGGCTCACCAAAGGCTAGAAAATGGAGCTGTGCATCCCATGTTGCATCTGAAACATTTGGCTTCCATTTATAAAACAGCCCCAAAATCTACAACACCCTTCCACATGCTTGTTGTGGGAGGGGGGCTGTTCTTCCTGGCCATAGTCCCTGGGGCAGGCCTTGGAGTGTCCACCACCAAGCTCTCCAAAAGGCCCCGGGCAGGGCATCAAAATGAGCTGTGGTGGCCTGTACAGGTTGTGCCAACCTCTCTCCTCTGCCCATGGTGGCTTTGATACAGCTCCTCCCTTCAGGCATCCCACCTGGGTGGCCTGGACTCACCCATGGCATCAGGTGGGGAGAAGGTGCCAAGGACCTCAGATTGGAGAAAGAGGATGCAACGTGCTCCTTTTCCCTGTCTTCCTTAGAGATCCTCTGACTGATGGTGGGAGGGGACCTTGACAAGGCCGAGCTCCATCTCACTCACTCCAACAATCAGAAGGATCACATCCTCCCTGCCTGCTAGTCCCTGATCAGACTTTGCCAGAGCTCCTAAATTAATGCAGGAAGGTTGGGCTTGTACCACTCCTCCAGTGTCACCAACCAGGTGATTTATGTTTTCCTTACCAATGCTTCTCGTGTCCCTGATTAGAATTGCAAGAGACAGTGGCACTTTACAGTACGCAGCCAAGAGCTGCGCTTATCCTCTATAATTGCTGCATGCTCCTCTGTCTCCTGCCGAATCACATCATCCAATGCTGGGCCAAGTCTAGGAAACTGTGGGGCTGAGTTAAGTTTTCTGTGCTCCAGAGTAGTCTGTGAACAGGAGGAAAATAGATTTCTGGTGGCAGGTTTGCCCTGCTGCCATGGGGTGTCGGGGCCCTTAGGGTCACATTAGGGACGGTGTTGGCAAAGCAGACCCTGCAGCACGGTGTCTCTAGCCTGGAAAAGGGTAAGGAGGGAGAGGGAACACACATCTGTGGTGCAGGGATCGTGCTGTAGACTCAGATATGATTTAGAAGATATCTGATGTAGCCTGTTTGCAAGAACATATTTCAATCAGATACTTTACAGCTCTCCCAGGGGCGGTGGGGTGATAACTCCCAGCCATCCACTACCTAGAACTATGCAAAACTTTTCTAACTGCACGAGTCTTTTAAGAAAACCATCTGCATGTCACGAAGTCACAAAGTCTAACCTGCTTTAGCTCAGAACGAGCTGTCAGCATAGGTCGAACAAGCTTCATTTGGCAAAGTGCTTCTGCAGCTTTCCATCCGCTGCCAGAACAGCTTACCCATCCCAAAGCACCTCACAACTTCCAGCAAACGCAAACATTGGCTTGCCCAGTGGTCTCTCCAAAAGCTTGTTTCATTAAACCCCTTCCTGCAGGAAAGCATGCAGGCTGCATTTTCCACATGGAGATGGAGAATCCCCCTCTCTCCAACAGCTTTTCTGAATGGTGAATACCCATGCTGTTAAAGGCCTTTTTTTTTTTTTTTTACTTAATTCACATTAGAAGAGGTTGGTTTAAGCTTCTAGCTATGCTGCTTTGATTCTTTCCATGCTTCTTGATTAATAAGTCCTTTGCTATGTTAGTGCTGCAAACAAGTCCCTCTCTATCTTCTGATGTGCTGAGCAGTCTCAGGTCTCCCATGGGGTGCGATTTTGAGGCTGTGCATGGGGGTTTCTGTGGCTCACCTCTATCCTCTCTAATCTTCTGCACTTTCTTGAGGCATGGACCCTATGAGGACCTGCCTGTCCTCTTCCCAGCCCCCAGTATTAATCCTCTCCATCCTTATTGTCTCCTGGCAGGATAGGCAGAGCTCAGCTTCTGGAATAACCTGGCATTTCTGCCACCAAAGAGTTCCCTCAGGGAGGGGAGGCCTAGGAGACAAAATGTTTTCAGATGTTCTCTCGGGGTGGCAGAAGTGTCTGATGGAGACAGACTGGATTTGGCTTCTATGTTACAGGGAAGACTGCTCAGATCCTATGTTTTTTTTTGCGGAACAAGACGCCAAGCAAGCAATAACCAGCAATTTGTGGGCAGGGTGCTCGCCTGAGAGCACAGACCCAGCCTGGGTTCATGTTCTGCCTCATTTGAATGAGGGATCTTTTTTTAGGATGGATGGTTTTCTGGGGACCTCTAAATGAAAGGGTGAGTTACATTAGCCCTCGGAGGGAAAACAAGCTTTGAGAGCTCAAAAAGCGCTTTGAAAGCAGAGCCCTGGCTTTCTGGTGAGCTCAGCAGTGCGGCTGCAGCCCGGGAGAGCCTTGC
The DNA here is from genome assembly GCA_013399115.1 of Anseranas semipalmata. NCBI lineage: Eukaryota > Metazoa > Chordata > Aves > Anseriformes > Anseranatidae > Anseranas > Anseranas semipalmata. The sequence continues at coordinate 91,850 of VXAA01001962.1, forward strand.
GGTGAGAGCAGACGCCTTCCCAAAGGATGCTCTCACCCACCATGGTCCACGATCCTCCACAAGGGACTTGATCCTGCACGGAGGCCACCTTGGGAGGCTGTGGGCTTCTTAGGCTGTCCTGAAAACCAACCTCAAGGCCAAGGAGGTAGCTGGTCTGGCACCTGGGGATGGACCGGCTCGTAGACACCTGGCTTAGACGCAATCCCCACCTCTCACTCACAGCAGGACTTCCCACAGAAAAGCCGATGACTGCTCAGCGCAGGTCAGATTAAAACAATCGCAGGGATCCCTCCTGGCTGTGGACTTTTGCAAACACGTGACTAATCCCCCAGCGCACGTGCAACCCACCCTGATTTACGATGGGCACACACCACGGTCGGTCTGCCCATGCACAGCCCACGTGCCCAGCCTTGGAGGTGCCGGCAAAGCCACCCTCCACCAAGGGGGGGGCAGCCGGCTCCTCTCCAAAGCCCCGGATCTGCTGTGCACTGCCTTCCTCCAGGTGTGGATGAAGAACAGGGTCACCTTCTGGGGAAGGCAAAGATCACCTCCTGGTCCAACAGCCAGGGCTGTCCGGAGGGAAGGAAGCTGAATGAGACTTGATGCTTCTCTCAAGCCCCTACATGTACCCTGGAAGGTGAGAGATCCTGAGGTAGGACCACAAGCTTGAGGACACCACAGCCCAGAGACAGCCCAGAGACAGCCCAGCATGGTCCAGCACGCTGCTGGAGAGCTGGAAACACACAGAAACTTGGGCACATGCCCAGGAGAAAGAGCAGCCAGCAAAACAGGAAGAATCAGGAAAGCACCTTCCGCACTTTCTCCTTGAAACCCTGGAGACCGACAGCGCTTCTCAGCTGACCTCAGCCACCCACTTCTTCTTTTCACCCAGCTCGAGTGACTTGCTGTGATGGTTCAGAGGATGAGGACCTCAAGCAGATGTTTTTCCATGCCACCATTTCTCTGCAAATTGTCTCTCCTAAGGATCAAACTAACGAGGTTCTCCTCCTGGCAGCAGCAAAAGCACATTCTTTCTATTATGGGATATACCCAAAGAAAAAAAAAAAAGAAACAGCCCCAAATTCATCAGAGCAGCCTTCCACTAGAGAGTTAGATCTCAACAACAGTATTTTTACACAAAGCATCGGTTTTCATGAAGACAGGCAGACTCTCAAGTGAGTCAAAACTAAACTGTTCTGCTCTGATTGTATTTCACTTGGGGTATCGGGTTTACCAGCCCAGATCATGAAGCCCGCCAGATCAACACCACCTCAACGCTGACTTTGCCTTTATGGTCTCTCCCGCAGGAAAAAAGCTTCATCCTGCGAGATCAATTTTTCAGTCCAGTTCCAGAGGGAAAAAGCAAACGTTGTAACACCAGCGTTTCTCACAAGGCAGCAATTTCTTTTTCCAATCGGTCCTAATTGCTAAAAAATCTTTAGTTAAAAAGAAAAAAAAAAAAAAAAGGAGCCCTGCCCCCCGCCTTTATGTAAAAGGATTTTAATTCTGCCCTTTCCCCTCGCTGAAGAGCTGAAGTTCCCTTTTCTCTTTTGCGAGCTGGTTGTCATTTCCTCTTCAAAATGCTGTTGCAATGAGGAAAGGGCCCTTATAAAAATACCATTTTCACCTTCCGCTTCGTCAGGACAGACAGACTGCCTCGCTGCAAAGTTTTAGCTACCCCTGCATGCCAGAGAACGTCAGGCCTCCTGTCTCTTCAGAGGCTGGCTGCAAACCTTCCTCCCAGATGCACCCCAGCAAGAAATGCCTCTGTGGCTGGCAGCCAGCCGGCGAGGCGATGCTGAAGCTCCCCAACCAAGAGCTTCACTTGGGGCTGCTCGGGAAGGGGATGGAGGAACAGGGCGGGGTGGTGGGCGCAGGGATGCAGAGACCCAGCACGGCCACAGCGAGGAACCAGCAGGCGCAGGCAGTGGGTGACCTGGGACATCCCAAGCATCCCTGCAGGGATGCACGGTGTGGTCCAGCTGGGACAGGAGCGAGGGTTCCAAGAGCAGGGGGAAGAGGGCAGAGCAGGGCAAGGTGAATTTGGGTTGGAGTGCTACAGCACATCGCTGCCCTGCTCCAGCATCACCTCTGCATGCACGCAGCACAAAACCGCCTTTGCAGACGCACAGGGAGGCGAGTGGGTTTTGTTCCTTTATTACACATCGCCCAGGCGCGGCAAAGCAGCAGCCAGCCCAGGCAGGCTGCAGAGAGACCTTCAGAGAGATTGCCCACCTGGGCAACAACGTCCACATTTGGCAACGCTTCCCTTCACCCCACCAAGCCACGGCTGAGCCCAGCTGTTGCTCCCTGGTGCAACCCCACCCGGTCCCACCACAGCCCGCGCTGCTACCGCGCTCCGCAGGAGAGGTGAAGGTACTCTTTTTGGCCAGCCCTCCCATGAGTTTGAGGGGACGTGTAAGCATTTGACACCCTGCAGTAAAAAGCCTCCCCCCCACCCGCCTCCCTCCACATAGGCATGAACAGAGCATCTCCCAGCCCCTACCCGCCCCTCCCCATGCATCCCAGGGCAGCGGCGGTGCTTCGGACCAGAACTGCCGACACAGGGCGCGCCTTCACCTAACCCTCCCCAGCACTGACGGTCGGAACGCTAAGCTGCTTACAGGGGATAATGGCAATATATCCATGCTGTGAGGCTCCATCTNGCATCCTGTGGAAGCTGCCTGCAGGGAGAGCAGAGAAAACCCTTTTTCTATCCTCGTCTGCTCGCACTCCTTCTCCCGTCTCCTCCTCCTCCTCCTCCTCCTCTCCCCTTCCACCTTTCTCCATGTCTTTAAACCAACACTTGGGCTCCTCAGTCCATCAAGGTGTCTGCAGCACGTTCCCGAGGAGCTGTGTGGCACAGAGCATGAGAGCAGAATTCAGCATCTATCACGGACGAGCTCATCTGGCTGCGGGAATCCCGGCACAGTTTGGTGTGTCCCCCCCCCTTCCCACCCCAAACGCGTACACGGCAGTGTCCAAGTCCACGCATCCAGGGAGGGCTGGGAGCTACTGCAGAAGTCGGAGAGAGGGAAGGAGGTTGGTGGTCAGCAGCTGCTACAAGGAGGAGCCGAACAGGTTTGATGTGGAAGAAGAAGGGGGGAAAAACCCAAGAACAAACTCAAAAAGGAGGCAAAAGGGGGGACGCTGGGATTCGGGGGTTGGATGTCTACCTTCTAAAGGCAACAGGAGAGGAAAGGGAGAGTTGGTGTTTGGTGGTTTAGTTTGGCGGGTGTTTATTTTTGGTGTCACTCACGATAGAAAACATATTCGGTGTAAGAGGTCCAGATCCTGTCATCTGTCTGGTCATGGGCGAAGGCACAGGTGCCCGTGGAGTTGCAAGCCACCATGTGGAAGCCAGCATCAGCCAGTTTGTCAAAGGCTTGCTCCAGGAAGGTGAATTTGAGGTAGTACCTGGAGGTGTACCTCTCCGGGGGCCTGTCCGGGTCCCTGCTCTCGTTCAAGGTGTCCCCAAAGACCTCCTTGGCCAGCGACGTCTTGCCACAGACCATGATCCGCGCCACCCGGCGGAACTTGGCGTCCGTCTGGCTGTCCCTGCCCAGCGTGTAGGAGCCCCGGTAGCCGATGGTGATGAACCCTGCCCTGCGGGCCTCGGGGCCGGCAGTGCCCGTGCCACTGGCGGCTGTGCTCCCGGGGCCACCGGCCACGGCGCTGGGGAGCGCGGCGCTGGCAGAGGTCAGGCTGCGGGCGGCATCGGCGCTGGGGGAGAGCTCCTCCGGGTCGCTTTGGCACGGGTCATCTCCCAGCGAGTTCTGCTTGCTGAGTTTGGGGGCCAGCATCTTCACGAGCTCCGGCAGCATGAAGTACTCGGCCTCCCGCTGCAGGCGGCTCCGCTCCGGGAAGTGGTCGGGCAGCACCAGCTGCTGGTCCCTCATGTAATCCAAGATGTAGCGGAAGAGGAAGCCGTCCCGATCCACGAAGAACCGTCCCTTGCTGTCACGGGCCAAGGAGCGGACGTTCTTCTGTGTGAACATCTCCCAGAGCAGTGAGCCTGGCACGCTGACCAGGGTGGGGTGGCGGGTGATGTAGACTTGTCCACCCACGTTGAGTTCAATGATCTCGGGGAAAGGGAAGTCCTCGCTGGGTTTGGCACAGCCCGCGTTGTCTGCCAGGGCCATTGTGAGCTACCGCTGCCTTCCCACCTGCAACAAGAAGCAGCAACGTGCCCACATTAAGCCTGCCAGCAAATGCAGCTCATCATCCCACTAATCCCAAGCCAGGTCGCGCTCCTCTCCTATCAGGAAGCAGCGCAGGATCAGGCCCCTGTCCCTCTGGGAGCCTGGAAGTCAGCTCTCTCCCCTAATCCCCGCCTCCTGGGATAAGCAGCGCTGCCCAGCACCGCCTTCCTTCCTGGGCACAGCTGGAAAGGATGGAGCGGCAGCGCCTTTCGGCACTCCTGCTCCATCCCTGCTCCCCAGAAGTACTCGGTAGAGACTCAAGGCCAAGCTGAGAGCAGGTGGGAGATGGTGGCATCTCCCCAGGGGTCTGGGACCAAGTCTGGGCTGCTGGTACAGCCTCGGGCCAGGTGCCCCGTGTTGATACGCTTTCCAAATGCAAGTGGGGTCTTTGACACCTCTGCGCTTACATAAACCTGGCTCCTGACCCAGCTCCATGTGGGGATTTGGGAGCACAGAGAGAAGGGCTTTCCCTGGCAGGGGTGGCCTGAAGCTCTGCCCTGTACGGTGCTGGTGCAGCTCTGGGGCTGCTCCCTGCGGGGACGGGTCCCACCACCCCAAACCAGCAGCGAGCCTCTCACAGTCCCTGTGTCCTGCCACACGGCTTCACAGGAGCAGCATGAAGGGATCCCAAAGGCAGATCACAGGGAAATTAGAGGGTGCAGGCAAAACTCTGCAGGCACTTTTGGGTGGGAAGAGCTGATGCTGAGTTTTGTGGCCACGCATCTCCTCCCGGCTCGTGGCGGGGGGATTTCAGGGAGAATCAGCTCTGAGCAAAGAGCGGCTCGGGCAGGGAAGAGACTGCAAAGAGGGGACAGGGCACCAGCGCGGTCCCCCTGGCTCCTGGCTTCCCAAATCCTCCTTCAGTCCGAGGTCTGGTTTTGGGGGATGCGCACACGCCGGTGTTCCCCGCTGCGCTTACAGAGGACCGGGACTTGCCTGCCCGGAGCTCAGGAGCTGGCTGAGCTCGGGAGCTCTTTGTCACGGGGGGGAGGCTGCAGCAGGGCTGGAGTGTGCAGGGGTGGGGGGGCACATAAAGCAAACGGAGCCCCCCCGGGCACACCGCGCTGTGGGGCTGCCGCCATCGGG
>VXAA01001962.1:97551-155185 GCA_013399115.1 Anseranas semipalmata
CTCCGGTGCTGAGCCGTGCCCCGTGCAGGCATCGCCCCGGTGCTGAGCCGTGCCCAGGTGGCACCGCAGACCCCCGGGCTTGGGGCAGGCGCAAGGCAGACGCCATCTCCCCAAGCAGACCGTGTCCCCCCTCCCGCTGTCACAGCCCCTGCCCCAAACACCACATCCTCATCGCCTCCAGGATGCCACGCACCACGAGGTGCCCAGCGGGCGCATCCTGGTGATGATTTTACGTTCTCAAGCCGCAGGGGCTGAAGTCCTCCCTCCCAAGGCACGAGTCACAGCCGGTGGGAGCTCGGCCTGCCTGCTAGCTCTGGCAAAGCCACGCATGGGAAGGCATTGCAAAGGCAGAGTACGTCTCTTTTTTTCTGTGTTAAAAAGACCAGTTTTCTGTAAAGACAAGAAAAAGTAATAATTCCAAATGACACCTCAATATTTGCCCGTTTCCTAGAAGTTTTATGAAGCAGCTTAAAATCTGTCTGTGACAGCGCAGCTAACCTGCCTTCATCCACAAGTTTATTTATGCTACACCTGTCAAATTTTGTAAGGGCAGAAGGTGTAATTTCTACCTCACCTGACAATCAGACCCTGAACATAAAAATACCCCAAACTGAAAAAAAAAAAAAAAAAGAGAGAAATAGGGACTTCTTTAATATCATAACTCTTTTTTTAACCTCAAAATTGTATTTCACCTCAAATGGTAAAACTTAAAAGAAAAAGATATTGAAGACTTGGAGAGCTGAATTCCTCCACACCAATCTTTTGTGTTGCTTGATTATAAGTGGGTATTGGACCTGAGCAAAATACTCTCTGGGATGGATGGATGGATGGATGGATGGATGGGAGGGTGATGGAGGTTGCTTTGCTCAATAGGCGTTTGAAGCATCCTCTTTGAAAATGGCCTGTGGGCAAATTTCATCACTGTCTGATCAGTAGGGCTGGGTCAGGATGAAATCCCATGTATTTCTGACCCACTTTTCCAGAGGCCTGATCCAATGTGACTGGAAGTTCAATGAATGTTTCCCAGTGAAGTTTTAACTCTGTTGGGCTGCGGCTCTTTGGTGCCAGAAGACGTGGTGACCCCAACCCTATTCAAAGTGAATGGCTCAGCACTTGAGCCATCCTCCCTCTCACCCCTCCTGGCCTATTACAGACTTGCAGAAAAACAGAAGATGCAGAAAAAACCTCTTGGTACTGATTTCTGTGCTTCTCTCTGGCCAAAACCTTGGTGGCAGTGTCACAGACCCTTGTGTGACACCAGCCGTGGAACAAGGAGCTTTCGGACTGGTGCAGATATGAGCAGCCAGATGCAAATACTGGGCCGGTGGTGTGAGGGCAGATGTGTGTTGCATTAAAACCCGGCAGTGCAGCAAGGACAAAGGCTCCGAGCCATATGGAAAGCAAAAGGTGGAGGGGGTCACTCTGGTGAATATGTTAGCCTTTATTTGGTGGAAGTACTTAAATTAAGTTTCTCCTCTGTCTGCTCCACTATTTTCCCCAGCTTGGTCAGAAAGTGGCTTTTTTGAGACTTTACAGTGCTCCATCAAACTTAGCTGGAATTGCCCAAAGAATCCAAAACACATGGGGGAGGACAGAGGCAGAGGCACGCTGTGTCACACAGCACGCACGCACGCCTGCCTGCGCTGTGATCGTATTAATCTTGTTTCCTTAGGAAACAAGACTAAAAATAACCTGAATTTGATAATGCCGTTGGAGGGCTACAAGAGCAAGGCTGCCCTAGGGGAACGAGTTGGAGGCTCCTTGCAGAAACTACTCTTGGCAAGGTGGCATTGCTGGTGCTGAGGTCTTGGGAAGCCCTGAGGACACCGCACTTTGCCCCAGCTGCTCGATGCATGGCTCCAGGCACGTAGCAAGTTCATCAAGATGTGTATTACCTGGTGTCTGTGCCAATGCATCTTGGAAGAGCAAGTTCAGTCATTCTCCTCCAGCCTCCCCTTGGACCAGAGGGTTGAATATTAGATGGCGCTTTCCTCTCCTGTTGGTGTTGGGATGGATTAGACTCATTTTGCCTTCAACAGGCCTTCCTGACCATGTGCGTGCTTCTTTAGTGCCTCATCCTCTGCAATACCGAGACTCAGATTGGCGCAAACATTTTCATGAGCTGACATGGAAAGCATCCAGGCCACAGCTGACATGTCTTGAGCAACGTGAAGCACAATCTCCAGAGAAATGGGAGATGACTGGGAACGCAGGAACAATGAGGGGGTCTGGAAGCTCAGAAGAAGTCGCCAAGAGGTTTCTTGAACCAGCTTTTACAAGTCCTTCCAAAAATGAACAGAACAAGAATTTGGGTGCCTCTCTGAATTCTTGAAGACTTTTATCAACCACAACATGATTCATCCACATCCCAGGAGAAGGAAGGAATGAGCTTAATTTGTGTTTGTTTGCATCTGCTCTGTTATTTACTGAAAATGTGGTCTGGTGATTGCAAGGAAGGCACTGACATAGATTTGTGACTGCTATTTCCAGCTCATCATGTTTTCTGAGCTTGGACACAATTTGCTTCACCTTGCAGTGCCTTGACCTCCTCATCTGCAGGGTGGGGGGTCCTGCCCTCTGCAGTTACCATCAGCATTGCTAAAATCCCATTGTGCTACTCCAAAACTCTTTGAAAGGACTTTAAATATGTATTTTCAGGGTGGAAAGGACTATAAACTGAAAATAAAAGATGCATTTTTCCATTCCCTGATATTTTTGTCAGCTAAGAAGGCAAAAAAAAAAAAAAATCAGTTATGCGTCCTGCTCTGATGATGATCTTGTGATACATCACGCTGTGAGGATGTTGTCAGAGAACCAACGTTGCTGCATCTGCTCAATCAGTTTCTTATCTAGAGATAACAGGGAGAAAATTCTAGTTGAGGGAGGAATATTTATTAGAGGAAAAATCCCGTATTTCATGTACATCAGAAATGTCCAGCTGATTGCACAGAGAAGTTCAAATTCCCCTGTACCGCTGTTAGAATTCACAAACCAGGGCTAAGCGCAGGAATCTTCTCTCTTCTTCCTCTGTGCAGTGTTTCTTTCAGTTTTCCTCTTGCCATTCCGGCTCTACAGGCTAACTAAAATCCCACCGAGGGGTTTTCAAGTGTCAGTGGGAATATTGGAGGGTCACAGGGCATCTCAAGTCACTCCTCTTGTGCAGGCCACGCACACGTGAAGTTACGTGGACGTGACCATCCTTTTGTAGCTCTCTGCTCTACCTGCCAAGGACTCACTGTGTCTGAAAGAGTAGCCTGGAAACTTCAGCTATTGCCAGCTTCTATAAAAAGTGTTAATCTGCTTCTGTTTGGTCAGGAGCTCAGGTGGCTTTGCAGCTCTGGGAACAGAGGGTAAGTGGCTGGGTGCGTCTGACCCCAGCCGTCGTGGTCCCTTTTGCCGTGTCTGCGAGACTTCAGGCTGGCGTTTCAATAATTTACTTAAACATCTTATCTTTCCCATTTTTAGCAGCATCTGCCAACTTGTGCTACAGTTGTTGTGTCTTTTCTGTGACAGATAGGTTTGGACAAGGAAGGAAAAAGGTTGAGCTTAATGGTGCGCTTTAATTGGCTTTTCATTATGAAAGCTCAGATGTCTGCAGCAAAGTGCAGTTAGAAATCAGTAACAGATGGGGACCAGGCTGCAAACTCCTCCCGAAATGTGGGAGTTGATGAGGTTCGAGATTTTGGTTTGGTGTCATCACTACAGGAGGGTTTTCTAGGATTGTCTCCAGCAGTGATGAAACCCGCATCATCACCAGTGACTCCAGGGATAAGGGAAATACGGCGCTGGAGCTCCTTTCCCATCCTGGTGCAATATTTGTTAGCAGTAACAAGGATGTGCGTATCCACTGATCTCATTTCACCATCTGGAGTCAGGAACTGGACGGTTACTTTGAAAGTACTCATCCCTAAAGCAGAGATGTCTCACGTGGCCTTTTCTTCATGACCTCTTTCAAGCTGGCAAATTAAAATTGTGACATAGGACCGCAAATGCCGCTGCAGTTTTGGCAAGCACTGTCTGAGCAAATCCACCAGGGAAAGATGCTGAAGCAGGTTTGGGAGTATTTCACCATGTCTTTTAGTACTCAGAGGGTGTTGTCCAAGGGAAGGGGCATTAGGAATGGCCTGGCCAGAGCAGAAGCATCTTCTGGAAAGCAGCAGAGCACCTGTGAGCACGTGGGACATCGGTGCACTGAGCACTCCTGGTGGTCCTCTGCCTTACACTCCCTGCAGTCGCTCCAGAGGATTTCTTCCCAAGAGAATTCTCCAGACCAACCTCTGCCAGTTCAACCTCTTGCTGAAGCAGCGACCGTGGCCTTTGCCTTATCACAGTGTCAGTCTCATGTAGGCACTTGGGTTCGCTCTGCAAAAGCAAACATCCTGTCCACTGTGTTTCTAGGATGCGGATCAGTTAAACAATGAGCTGGAAACAACCTGGGCTATAAAACTTCCCACGTACACTCAGATTTTCATGCACAGAGGATGTATTTAGGTGTTATTCAGAAAGACCCAAGCTTGCATCATCCAACGGAGAGATGGGATAAGACAAAGAGGACCTAAAGTCTCAACCAAGGTAGATGGCAGGCGGGTTGCGGGAGGAACCTACGTGAGCCTTGCTGCAGACAGTCTGTTCCTCGGGCTCTGCCAACGCGGTGCCCCAGGGTGAAGACGCCATCTGGCTCGACAGAGCTGCAGCCTGAGGACAGTGCTGGTGCAAGCGCAGAGGGATGGGAGGATCTGCTTCAGCACATGCCTGTTTTAAAGCCAGGTTTTCTGCAAACCTTACTGGCAGACTGCTCGTTGCACCCCAGCTTGGATAGAAAACAAGCACTTGGGGGAAAACAAGGCACTCTGAAACCACGGATCTGGAAACACCCCAGTGTTGCCCTCAGAGGCAGAGAGATGTTGTGACTCTCTCTGGACCATCGGAGAAGCCTGCTGGCCCTGCGTGCTGAGCAGCAGGTCACAGCAGTAAGCTCAGGGTACCCCAGAGCGATCTCTTGTCTCCCATGCTCTCCTGCAAAAGGAAGGGCTTCTGAGCTCAGAGGAATACATGCCTCCCAGCTTAGACAAGTTTCTAGTGAAGATGAGAAAAAAATCCTGTAGGCTCAACATGGTGTGAGGACACCCTGCAAATCACAAAAGGACAATAGGGACATGTGTGTCGTTGCAAAGACACATCTGTGACCACAAAGTTTCTGACTACGGTTTGGTCAGATTTGTGATGAGTGTGAGGCTGGACTTCAGCTGTTCTTCCTCTTCTGATGTGGGGCTTGACTGTTTTATTTTTCATGTTGTGTCAATGGGTTCTTCCCATTGAATGAACAGATCTGCAGGTACTTGGTTATGAAGAGGACCGAAGCTTGTGACGGCCACAGCAACTCAGTACCAGATTTCCAGCAGGTGTAGATCAGCCCTTCCACCAACATTTGCTTTCCAGTGCTGCTGGAGGCAGCAGGGAACGCTGGTTTATGCCTCATTTCTCAGGGCCAACAGCAATTTTCAGAAGTGAGAGGAGTTCTGGACAATCACATCTGAATTTTGCACCTGAGCCAGACAGGACCATGAGCACCCAACCCGCATGCCATGTGCAGACTCTTCAGTGGAAGCATTAACAGGAAAAACTCTTACAAAGGAGAGAAGGGGTTCCTATATCTGAGATCATTTGCTATTCACTAACCAGTGAATTGCAGGCCAAGTTGTATTAGATGGGAATCTGGTTGTTTTATTTTTATTTTTCTTTATTTCCTTCTTTATCCCCTTTATTTGTTTCTACCCTTCCAGTACCATGCAGCCAAAGGCAGAAGGAAACCCCAAATCTCCAGACCCTCCCACACCTGTGTTTCAACCCCTGGACAATGCTTCCTCCTATAGGCTGTTGTGTTAATTTTCAATGTTAAAGGTTCAGCCTTGCTTGCAGCAAGCAAAGCACAGGCTACTACAGTCATAGCCAGGATGATGTCCTTAAGGTCAAGGGAAAGGATAAACTACATGGGTCTTTGACAACACAGTCCATCATAGCACAGTAGCGTGGTGGTTACGAAGAAATAAATAACGATGGACGAGTTTGGCTAAACCATACCCCTTGTGGCTTTGGGATCTGGGGGCGGGCAGGAGATGGGCTCTGGATGTGATGGGGACATTTCCTCCACTCATCTCACCCAAGCCTCATCTCTGCTTTAACTCACTCTTTTCCTATCTGAGCATTACCTTACTCCTCTAAGCAAAATGCCACTTAAGAGCTGTTTTACGAGGGGATTTCACTAGTACCTAAAAAATCCACAAAGCGATCTGTTGAAAATCTGAAAGCATTTGTTCCCTGGCATCTCCTGACTACTTGCCATTGTGTTTCCACAGAGAGCACAGTGACAGCAGTGGCCATGCTACCGCCAGAATAGGTGACTCAGACTTTGCCCTCACATTGCCTGCTTGAAATGCTCAGCTGTCAGCCCTGCCATGTTTTTAGCTTAAATTATTACCAGAAGCGATGCCATGGCAATGCTAGGCAACCTGCACACTAGCACCGCTGCAAAAAGCCTCTACACATAATGGTGATGTTTAACAATTTCCATCAAAAAATGTCAAAACACAGGTCAGTAACCTCCTCTCCCCTTGCAAAGAGGAAAGTAGAGTTTACAGACCAAGCAAGTTCTCAGAGATCCCACAGACAGTCTGCAGGACAGGTGAGAGGACTCAGGAGATGAACACCCAAACTGCCCCCATCTCTCCTGCATCTGCAAGAGGCCTGCTCCACAGCTCTGGACAGAAAGAGCTTTGTCCTTTTCTTATTCCTTCCCTCCTTCTGAGCATCAAAAATGTCTTCGAGGTACAAACAAGTTCACATTCTTGATATTTAAGGGAGTTTGAGGAGGAACATGCTTGATCACATCCTCCTCTGGAGGAATGCATCAGGCACCAGGCCAAAAGCACAACAGCTGTTAGAGCCACAAAACTGTGGTTATGGAAGCATGAAAAATGCTGAATGGACATAAAATTGGAGGCAGGAATTTAAAGAAGCTCACCGTGATTACCCTGTAACACATCTGGCTGGAGCATATGGCTCTACCCTCCATCATTGTTTTGCTAGGGGCCTAACTCGTGACATAACCTTGCTCTGTCCCTGGTCTGTGAGCCCTTGTCTCCTCTCCCACATCTCGAGGTGACTTTCACCTCCCTCATAATCATTAATCTGTGCTACGGAGTAGCTGTAACCTGAACGGACAGTCAAGATCTCTGTCCTCATTCTACAAATGAGGACCCAAGTCAGAGAGATGAGCGATTTCCCCAAGGTCACACAAGGAGCGGGAAGGAAATGTGTGGCAAAGAGAGCAACGGAGAAATCAGAAATGCTGCAGCTTGGCACTGAGCAGAAGCCAAGACACTTGGAGTTCTTCCATGCACAAAATATGAGATCTCCCCAGCCTGAATGTTTCAGTCCTTGATGTAAATCAGGTCTGGTAAGGACCTGAACATGGCTCTTCTACAGGTGTGTGAGTCTTTGTCATGTATAAACCACTAAGGGACCGGCTATGTCAGGGTGGGAGATGCTGCTTTTGAGCAGTTATTCCATTTTGAGCTGAAGGCAGCTTCACCAGGGAGATGTCCCTCAAAACTGCTGTTCCAACAAAAAAAAAAGTTTTGATGTCCATGACTCAGTATTTCCATTTTCTTGGAGAGCTCCCAGCCACCTCTGTTAGTGGCACAGTCAGAAAATGGACCAGGGCCACCACCTGAGCCACAAGACTCTCCTCCTCCCCTCATCCTTTATCCTTCATTACCTCTTCTCTCATAAAGCTCGTCCCTTGCTGCCAATAAAGGCTTGGCATTGTGTCTTACCCACAGCAACGCCGATGGCAGCAGCTGGATTTAGAAACCAAGGACAGAGGGGCCATCCTCTGCAGAGGGACACAGTTTATTGCCCTCTGGCATTGCATGGACATTTGTCAGCAAACGGCAAACCAGTTTCTGTCAAAGGTTGACACCAGATTCATGAGCAGAAGAAAAACTTTATGGATGAAATGTTGAATATTTCATGTAAGTGGTAAGCAATAAAACCCACTTTCCCATTAAGGAATTTTAAGGTAGGTGTTATCTTTAATTGCAGCCACTGGGCAAAGGGAATGATTGCTTAGCTGGGAAACACATTGGGTCAGTGGGGCCGGTGCCCTCCATTATGCAGAGAGGGTCCTGAAGGCACGGCAGAATACCTGACCTGCTTGGATCTGTAATTGCAGGAAAGCACGCAAATACTGCCGTGGTCTGTAAAAACACAGCTGTGTTATGAAGCAGAGGTTGGCAGCATGGCCTCCTGGCACGGCCTTAGCCCAGCCTGCTGTCACCCAAAGCCCCGGAGTGTGTGGTCCCCAGCATGTCCAGCACTTCAGGGCAAGGATAAGGATAAAAACTCAGTCTCTAGAGGAAACATTGCAGGTGGGAGCTTCAAGTCCAACAAAACAAGTTAAATATTGACAGTGTGTCTTCAGGCTGTGGGACCCTTGCTGAAGGGTACGGTGGAGGCTGACAATGCATCTGGTTTCAGAAAGTGACATGAGAAGTCCATGGGAGAGGAACCCATCGCAGCTATGACACAAGAAGAGGCTGCTGCCTCCTAAGGCAATCCTTACACCGGAGCCCGCCCGGGGCTTGCTTTGGGTGGAGAGGGAAACCACTACATACTTGCCCTGTTCTTCTGCCTCTCCTCAGGCAAGTAGCCCTGGCCACAGATGGAGACAGGCTTCTGGGCCAGATTTTCTGTGAATCCTCCAACGCTGAGGTCTCTGATGGGATGCTCCCTTGTGTCTCAGCTGCGAGGGGCACCAGCTTCCGAAAGAGGGGGAAAAAAAAAAGAGGGAAAAAGAAAGTGGGGAAGGCATCTGCTGAGGAGCAGTTCCACCTTCAAATTGCTTGCACTGCCTCTCAGATGTATATTTGCCTCCACCAGTGTTGCATTAATGGCAGGTTAGGAATGGGCTGGTGTTTCCTGCAGGGGATAGCTGCTGCTCCGTGGATAAGGTGACAGGCGCTTGCAGCTCCTGAGGCAGAAGCTGCTTGGAGGAGTAGAAAGCTGGGCTTTAAACCCTGCTTGTTTGTAACCGTGCTTTGAAAGGGCAATCCTGTCAAAGGTCTGGTGTAGATGTTTTACTCTCGGTTGCTGCAGGTTTTGTGTGTGGGAATGTAGTGCTGATGCAAAGACACTGGCGCACAGTTTATCTTCCCCAAAGACACTGCATGGTCAGGATGTTGGCATCCTGCTCTGCGTGCAGCCCCGGTCTCCTGGCCGTGCACCAGGCACCCATCCAGGGCATCCCCCAACATGAAGGGTGCCCGGTACAGCCTCAGGAAAGAAAGAGAAGTGCTGTGGGTCGGGAGGAAGATCAGCGTGAGGCAGAGTCCCCCCAGCTCTCCCTGAGGACACCCGTGTATGTCTTGTGGGAGACATTTAGGACCTGGGAATCTGTCCTCTACGGTGCTGTGAGATGGGTTAATCCTCCCTGTGTGGTACTGTCACAGGTGGCTGAGATGGAGAAGGAAGCTCTCCCGTGAGCTGTGCTACCAGCTCCCATTCTGCGGGGTGCAAAGTGAGTTGCGTGCACAGCTGCCCTGTAATCTCCATTCCCTGCTGGGACTCACTCGGTTTATTGTTCATGTTGACTTGAGGGAAAGGATAAAGGAAAAAGTGGGTCCATAAACTAAAGATGGGCATATTTGTCCTGCTGCCAGCTGCAATCCATAGCAGTGATGCAGCGCTCGCTGTGCTGGAGATAAATGAGGAGACTTGGAGGCCCAGGAGCAGGCAGAGCTTTCCCAGCAGAGCTGGGCAGCACCCTCTAGTGGGATCTCCGCTGTGTCCGGCTGTCCGCAAGCATCCCCTAAAAGCACAGATGTAGAGGGAGGATGAGGATGTGCAGCCCTTTCTCCTGCTAGTGACTTGAGGGTCTGCTGAAATCCCCAGGGGCTGCTCGCACAGAAAGGCAAAGGTCCCTTTGGCAGGGTGCTGGAGATGCCAAACGGGCTGGTCTATGAATCGCAGAGCAAAAATCAGCTCCCACACTGCCCTGGCCGAGTCCTTCATCCCTTGCGTGCCCCCTGGGGAAATGGAGCTGTTGACCCACCCTGCCTCCTGGGCGGGTGGATACCCCAAGGACCACAGGACATGTGGAGGGTTTGTTCACCACTTCCCAAACTGGGGTGTGACCCTTTCTGCTGCAGGCAGGCAGTGGTTAGGGTTAGGGTCCTGCTGCTCTGTGATGAATATTCGGAGAAGCTGCAGCCAGACTGGCCCCATCTCTTCACTCTTGTTTACCTTGAATCCCATCTCCTTTCTCTTGGCGAGGTAAAGGGAAGATTTTCCAGCTCTCGGAGCAACCTCGGTTCCTCGGGCATGACATGGCCAGAGCAGGAGCAGAGCAGAGTGCCACGGGATGGCTCCAGGGCAGTCTGGGATGTGGGGAAGGCACTGAGACCCCGAGCGGAGCAAAGATGCTCAGGAAGAAGTGAAGCAGGAGAAGCTGTGACAAAGCCCATGACTCAAGCAAGAAGCCTGGAGGAATTGAAAATCATCCTACGGGAATTTGCTATTAAAGAATATTGGGCAAAATACCTCCCTACTCCTCCCCATAACAAACCAGTGCTTCTTTTGACCTGATTTATTTTCTCCATCAGCAACAAACGCTGGATGCTCTCCTCGTACCATGGCTCTATTTTACTGTGCTAGAGTGGTACATCGATGTGATCTTCCAGATAAGATGCTGCCCATGCCTGGATGATGGCCACCGATTCCAGCCCTCCTGGGTTATCTTTAGATAAACTCAGATTGGTTTTTGTAAACTGTGGAGCCATTTAGCTGACCTGGATCCTAAGGCAGTGGCTTCCCCAGGGCAATTATATCTGGCCTGAAAAGACGTTGCTTTGTGCTTTTTAATGCTTTGCCTCTTGGTTCACACACTGCCCTTTTGTTCCCAAGATCCATCTGAGCATTGCTGCCGCATCGACCGACAAATAACTTCTGGAGATTTTATGGGATATAGAACAGAACAAATGGCCTCTCCTAAAATATTTCCTTTCTTTCATAAATCTTGATTATGCCGCTATATCCTTTCTAGACATATGAAACTGCTCTGAACCCAGCTAAAATTGCTGGTTTTTTTTTTTTTTCCTTTACCCCACATACAGTTTCTCTAGGGGAAAGAGCACAAGACAAAGCTGTGCCACACACACAGGGCATGTTTGCAGGGCCAGGCTCTACCGGGAAGCTACCGTGAGTGTGGGTCTCTCTACAGCCCTGGTCCTAATCCAGTGTCTGGTGAGATCAGCAGAAAGATGCGGAGGAGATACCAAGTTCATAAATCTAAGCCTTTGCACTGACCCCAGTTTGGGCCCTTGGAGTAACATCACATTTCAGAACTTTCTTTAGTGTGGTTCCACCTGACAGAGCCTGTGATAGGTCATTTCTCAGCCTTTCTATTTGTTTTTACTGATTTCACCCAAGAAAATGGAGAGGGATCATTCTCAGATTCCAAACACAGCTTATCGTATGCTGTGCACAACCATGAATGGGGAAGGAGGAAGGAAGACACCAGCTCTCCCCTTGGTCTAGCTCCAGCACAGTGCCTAGATTTATCTTGGTGTTCAGGAAAGCAAATAGAGAGCAAAAGACAAACAGACACGTTGATTTACCAGTGAGATTAAGAGCGTGTTGGCAGAGCAAGAAAGTCTTTATAAAAAATGAAAGAAGAGCAGGCGGGTGGAAAGAGCAGTGAAGATGAAAGTCAGTGAGTTATCTGGGGCATGTAAGAAAACCATCAGCCCAGCAAAAATGTGAGAGGAGAGCACAGGAGGCGAAAGCAGTGGGAAAAACCAAGGTATTATGTTTTATTAATTCTACTATTTTACATTTAAATAGCATCTCCTTGCAAAGAAGATGGCTAGTGACTCACATGCCTATCTGTGCGATGTGGTTACTGAAGTCACCCTAAGCCTGGCAGGTCATGAGTGGAGGCCACCAGGCAGGTGACAAACAACTCGTCCCAGGCCATGGAAATTGCCTTGTGCTTGCTTTTGTCCAAGCAACTGAAAACACACTCACGTACTCACCATCCCCAGCAGCTTGCAGCTTGATGGCACAAGGTAGGTGATGAGAAAAGCTTGGCTAAGTTCACCTGGGAGGTCCATGGCACAATAAGATTCAACGTTCACCCTCTTGAGTAGCAGGGCAGGTCCACTCTGGCTGAGTGATGAGAGCCAGGGGTGCTGAAGCAAGTGCTTCCTTGCACTCTTGCAAGGGACCCTTTAGCTCATTTGTTCCTCCCACCTTCTCCATCTCCCTTCCAAATCTGGAGAGAAGGAAGACAGCTTTGTGTTTGCAAAGTAGAGCATTGCAAAGCTAAGAAAGTCCAGCTCTGCAGCTCCCTCTGCAAAGCAGCGCTCTGTGCCTTAACGTCACTACATTACGTAGCACTCGTCACCCAACGAGAAACTTCCACCAGTGACTGCAAAAGACTTGTCAGAGAAATCAAGGAAGTGAATCCTTTGGAATGCTTATGGTTCAGTCCTGGGTAGAGGAGAGCAAAAAAGGAGAAGTCATCATGTAAATTGCTTTTTCAGCTCTCAGCTTTCACCTTAATCATAACTCAGTGCTCATCCTTCATCATAACGTAAAGACCATGTTGTAGCACACTGTGCTTCCAACTGATTTCCCTGGGAAGGAGGAGGACAAGGCAAGCAGCTGGGATTCGAACCTGGGGCTGGTGAAACTCTCAGTATTCCTACTGGGCTCCCAAACTGCTGAGCAAGACTGGTGCAGGAGTTAGGGAAGAGCACATGAGAGAAGGAATGAAAGACTTTGGAAAACCAAAGCAGAAGAGCTAGTAGGGACCTGAGACTAACGGGGATGCTACATAAGGCCTCTGGGAGGTGCCTGTGCTGGCAACATCACACGCAATGCAGCAGCACATAACCCCAGCCAGACCTCAGAAGAAAGGTGGGCTTCAGCGGAGCTGGTACGTGGCACGGGTACTCCAGCCTGTTAGCGACTGACTGCAGGGCACACGCTGCATGGCTTGTCCCAGTTTTACAGCGTGAGTAGTGATGGTGTTGTGAAGGACTACAGGGCTGGCCAACTAGCGCAGCTGGTTCAGTTTTCTTCTGAGGACCATCTGATGGTCCAGATCAAGTCCTTCCTGAGAAGTCCTGGTTGCCACCTCTTTTTTAGGGGCAATGGCAAGAGCCATCCATTAAACAGTGAAGTGGTACTCTGGGAATGCAGGCTGTCTAAGCACCAAAAAAAGATTCGACATCAAATGATGACTACAGATCCCTGCAGCAGAAAATTAAATAGCTTAAATTCTCTGCTGTGCCCTGCAGCAGAAACTGCTTTCTGTTCCCTCATTTGGGAAGGAAGAGAAAAGAAAACTACTGCAGATTGCTAATCTTGGTCAGAAAATGGCAATCAGACACTCCAAATTGTGTATGTTTTTGAATCCTTGAGCGTGAATGTTAAAATAATCAAGTTATTGTTGCATTTGGAATTGGCCGGAAAAATTAATGTAGGGCACACTGTATTTCCACACTTTCATTTCCTTTTGCCTTATTAGCTCACCTGGACATGCAATTTCCTAATTTCTCTTTGCATGAAGACTGTTTATATAAACCCTGTATTTTTAAAACTAATTCATTAGGATTAAGAGTCTGCAGCAATTGAGACTAATTGGCCATTTGCATCACTCTTACAGCTGTTTCATCCTGCTTGCAGATACAGGCGGGGAAACGTCTGCCAGCAAGACTTGGCATTTTTGAGTTTTGTTTGCTTTTGCTCCCCCAGCCTTCAGAAAGCTAGATGTATTCTCTGCTTAAAATACAGGCTTTGATACCTCAGCGTCTCCATCAGACGTGAGACTCCAGGGAAACAATCCAGGGGAATGCTCTGTCGGGGTGCTGGTGCTACAGTGCTCAGGCTGCAGTGCTACAGAGCAGCTTTCTGCAGGCTCCTGGCACTGCCTGGGTAAAGCCAGCGATCCTGTGCTAATTCCTTCTTTCCTGCTTTATTCCTGGGATTTTCTTTTAGCCAAGCAGGAGGGTCTTAAAAACCTCTGTATGCCTGGTGGAACTGGGGCTTGTGTGCCAGGCTGGCATCTGGGCGAGATATTCTCTATTGCATTAATGCAAGGGAGGCATTTTCCCCCTTGCTCCTCATGCAAGGTCCACAAATAATAACAAAGTTGTACGCAGCTGGCTGGAAGAGAAAAGAATCCACTCTGTGAGTGAGAAGAGGTTAAGAAGAGTGAGTTTATGGAAATAATACAAAAATCATGAATAGAATCCCTGGCATAGCATCTTTACTGTCTCGCAGTAAATGATACTGTGCTAATGCAGTCCTGCTGCGCGGTGCGATCGTATTTTTCTCTCTTCCAGAATGCTTGCCCCATCTAATTTACCCTCCAGAGTGCACATAATGTCCTTGAAGCTCACAAATTAAGTAAGCTGTTTTTCCGAGGCACCAGACACAGCAGGAGTGTAGATACAGCTTTACTCGGTCATGTTTGGCACCCAGACATTAACACGCAGACACCTTTGACTTTTACACCACCTCAATTACCTCACCAGTGTTCAGTCACAGTCCCATCATAACGTGCTGGAGAAGGAGAGGTCACAGTGGGCTGTGGCTCACAGCATCCCTGTACTCATCAACACCTGGTAAATGAATAGCTCAGTCAAGCCACCACCACTTCCCAATGACTTGCTTTTTTATGCTGAGCTCATGCTGAAGGACGGCATGGGTGTATGTCAGTGACATTAAAACACATAAGCTGGTGCAGAGGTTTGGAATAGAGCTTCTTAGTGAATGACCGGGATTGCTCGATGG
The DNA here is from genome assembly GCA_013399115.1 of Anseranas semipalmata. Lineage (NCBI taxonomy): Eukaryota > Metazoa > Chordata > Aves > Anseriformes > Anseranatidae > Anseranas > Anseranas semipalmata. Next base: position 112,411 of record VXAA01001962.1, read on the forward strand.
GAACAGGGCACATTTAGGGCTGCTAAACCTGACTCTGGAGCTAAATGCAATGTGGGGTTTGCACCAGAGATGGGTCTGTCTGCCTTCTTCCTAGCTAAGGTCACCCTGCAAAATTCAGCTCACATGGTTTCCAGGCACAAGGCTTCTTTTATGCTTAAAGATAAATTATGCATCACGATTATGTGTCTTGCTTAACAAAGGCACATAATGTGCATCTAGCACCCTGGCTGGCTCCTAAAACTCCTGTATGTTTCTGAGACCTTTCATTGAAGGAAGAGGAACTGGGAGACAACATCCGACTAGAAGCTGAACCACGGTTGTTCTCTATTTGGCGCTTAGGCTTCATAGAGAAGCAAAACGGAAACGGAGGGCCATTTTGCCTTGCTTTGCTTTGCCTTTAGTCAAGAACTACTTCATCTCCAGCTGCTCTGATGCTTTGCTTGCACCTGGCTTCTGCAGATCTCGACATTTGCATGAGCAGTTTCCTGCCTTGACCTCAAGCTGCCTGCTCACCGGCTTCGCTCAGGTTCTTCAGGCTTCCTGTTTTTCTCTTCAAGCTTTCATTTTACCAACAAACTGTTTCCTGTTCTAAGGCTTCTTTGCAACTGAAATCCCGCAATTTATCCTCAGCAAGACGTGGCCGGTAAAGTCTTTGAACGATCTTCCTTTCACTAACGCTCTCTTCCTTTCTGCCAGCTGCCTGGATGGGTGATGTGAGCCTCTGTGAAAATTTCAAGGTTTCAATGAGATCCTTAAGTCTTTCTGGTCCTCTGTAGAAAACAGGTGGTTAAGTGGCTCGGCCACAGACAGCTTTTCAATTACTTTGGTGGAAAGTATTGTGCTTTCTGCATTAGCTTATCAGGCAACAGCGAGCCCTCCACTGCTTCGGCTTTCAATCATTTTCCTTTAGCTGTTGCTCAAGTGTTATTAGAAATGTATTAGTGAGTCCGAAAGCAACAGCGGGTGTAGCTGGTTGGGTCTGTGGGCTGCCATCCTGCCTGCCTCTGGAGGTGAGTGCCATCAGAGAGGCTGAAAAGCTGATGGGGATGGAGAAACCAAGATAACCCGGTGAGGGATTGCATTCAAAGAGATGCTGTGGTGATTGAATCATTTTAGCAGCAAATTCCTTTTCTTCTTCTTGTTTTTTTTTTTTTTTTTTTCTTAAGGTTTAAATAATTGTGGATGTGATTTCAAGCTTGCTAACTATGTGGCTGAGCTGAAATCCCCATTACTAAGGAAGGGAGTTAGTGGAGGTCTCATTAGTTTCAGTTCGTCGCAAAGCAACCAGTGAATTTCAGTAGCAGTGAGTTTCTCTTACAAAACATTCAGTTTTCTAATATTATTGTTTTTCCCCAGGCTGTGTTTTTATTTATGACTAATTCTTACTAAAATATTTGCATTAAATATATAACTTTTTAGCCTTAGCCACTTTGTTTATTCACTCACCACCTAACTCAAGGACCATAATATAACTGGTGGTTGTTTCCTGGTGTTTACATAGACACGAACTATCTCCTCCCTGATAGTGTTGGGTTTAACTTGCAGTGGAAATACAGCTCCAAGAGCCTTAGGTCTGACAAAAATAACGAGGCAATGAATTGCTTGTAGCTGCTAACCTCTTGGGCCTGCTCATGGACATGGTCCTATTGCTCAAGATGCTATGCTAGGTTGGAATCAAGAAGGAGATTTTTTTTTTGAAGAAATAAGGAAATAGTCAGCTCTGCAATGCAGAGCACACTAGAGAAAATAGCTGCTTGCTGCTCTGGAATTTTGCATTTTGTTTACTGTTAAATGCTGTTCCTACCACCAGTTTTGATTGTCCTCAGTCCTTGGAAATGTGGGTGTCTCCAAGTGCCAATGTGCTCTGCAGCTACTCCCAGACAGCTTCAGATGGCTTCCTTCGTCACTCTGAGCTGTGTAAGGGAGCAGCCTGTCCTAGCACGTATCCTGGCTGGGACAGATGTATTCCTGACGAACACTCACATAAATCAGACATGCAATAGATGCTTGTGCCATTCACTCTTGTCAGTGAATGGATGTGTTGGCCAAGGCTCTGGAGCATGGTGCATGTTCCTTTAATGGGAGATGGGAGACCTGCCTCTCCACTGAGGTGGACTTCGAGGTCCTTTCCTTCAAAGTGAATTCAGTGCACAACTTGCTAAGACCTCCACGTGATGATTTGAACTGAGACACGGTTTTGTTGTGGGTTGGATGCACTGTAGTGTCCTGCTTGTCCTAGGCAGGAGTTCTGGCCTCAGGTCTGCACCAGTTACTTCAGACTCATGCTATCTGCAAGACAACAGAGACCCTTATCCAGGAAACTGGTGTGGGGGTAATGCATTTTATCAGCGTGCCAGGAGCTTGTGTGGGGATCAGCTCTCTGTCCCGGTTTTGTTTCCCAGGAGCTGCCACACAGCTGGTGAGGACTGCGAGCATCAGTGGAAGGCGTGCAGCTCCCGCTTGCACATCTCGCCATGGCTTCTCTCTGGAGCTCACTGGAAAAAGATGTGTTCAATCCCCAGAACGAGAGGCTGCTGGAAACCATTCGTGTCTGGAAGACAGGGAAGAAGAAGAAAATGTCCGTTCTCTGTGTAGCGGGTAAGAACCCCAGGGTGGCCAGGAGACAGGTTGAGCTGCAAACCCAGGGAGGTTTCTTGCAGCTCTCCTTCCACAAATGAAAGATTGTTTTTATTACCTTTTGCATCAAACCTGTCATTAAAGGTCAGCAACAAACCTCTTCTAACACAACACAGCATTACAGTCTCATTCTGTCTCTTCATAGATTTGATGAAAGTTTCAGCAGGACCCAAGTGTTTCAGGAGTGTGTAGCTGCTTGATTAGGCTCCAAAGGTGCAAGTGCTTTGGGAAATTTTGCATCTCCTTTGATCTGTGCATTTCTGGTTGCTTCATCACTCTACAACACCTAAGAAGTTGTTAGCACAGATTTTTTTGACAGACTTACGGGGGAGAGACTTTCCTGCCAATAAGCTTCCAGATAGCACAGTCACCTACTATAGGATTCATTTCTGACAATCTTAGCCACAGTGTCTAGCCTAAATGATGTGCTTCAACTCCCTCTGTAGCCAATGGAGGGCAGGAGGAATATCTCCAAGGGGTGATACAACCACCCTACGAGCAGCATCTAAAATACATGAGTTGTCCCTGGAACAGTCCATGTCTCCTTTCTGGAGATATCTAGCTCAGGTGAGAGATCTAAATTATAATAGCCAGAATGAGGTACAGTGAATCCCTCCCAGATGAACCAAGAGGTGTCTGTGAGCTAATTAACACTGGAACTGAATTTTGATGTTAGTGAAGGTATCAGTCAAACAAGGGGGTGCTTTTGGACCCTGTTGTAGGGGCTGCAACGTGGCATGTAGCTGTCATAAATCCTGTGGCACTAGGGTTCTCTGTTCCTGTCACCTTTGGATCTTGCTGAAATATTACTTACATGTTACACAGCACACAATGGCCAGGTTTAGGCCAATCATTGAAACTATTGGGAATCTCTCCATTGAATTCAAAGTACTCTGGATTAGACCCCAGAGAGCACTTCCAGCATGTAAATGTTAAATGAAGAGAAAAGCCTTGTAGCACCTCTCCATGCAGTGTTCGTTGCAGCCACGACACAAAATCAGTGTCTGTCTGCTCAGTTGTACCCACCGACTCCCACTGAACAGCCATGTACTGGGTTTATAATAATATTGTGGGGTTTTGTTCTTTGTTTCTGTCCCTCATCCACAGTGGATGCCTTTAGGCCAATGCAGCCGTTTCTGGTGAAGGTCAAGGTAGACCGAGGAGAGCAGTACAAGATAGCCTACAGGTGGCCTTTAGCAGAGCTGAAGCTGGTAGATGGCAAGACTCTCGATCAGGTAGGATTGATTTTCCTTTTGTGGCAAAGGACAGAACTGATCATGTTGGAGATAAATGAATATGAACCTAGAGAGACACATGCCAGGATCCATAAGGAGATTTGGGTCCTCTGCAGCTCAGCCCATTGTCAGACCCATCTGTCAATCCATGCTGACAAAGTTTCTCGACAGACATTTGCATAGGGTATTTAAAGATTAAATGGAGGCATTTACTGAAAGAAGGATTATAGAGAGCAGGAATGAGTGTGAGTCTGTGCTTTTAGGGTGACATGAAGTTTTTGGGGAAAGAAAGCACGGACAAGATATTCCCACTCTGCTGCTGGGGCTGGCAGAGTGTCGTTAAATTTGTTATAATTAGTTTTTTTATTAATGTGAATGTTCCAGGGGCCTTGGCGCAGTGCCTGGGTTTTCACAAGCATAGGAATAAATGAGAAAAAAAGAACAGTTTTCCAGTTCTACATCCAGGACAAAATAAGTACATCTGCATAGCATATCTGAAAGGCAAATCACACTTGCAGGTTTGCAGGGCATCTTGATCCTATGGTTAGAACTGAACTGATACTTTCATCGTCCTACATCTCTCCATGCACGAGGAAATGCATGCTTTCATCCTGCCCGAGCTTCCTTCTAGCAGATGAGCCTGGCTCCTCCAAGTCTCCTAAACTGCTTTGGCTCCTGAGGAGCTGGGATTAGAAGATATCTCCCGGGTGGTCAGTCCTTTTCCCCCTCATTTGCCAGCCCAATGAGATAAACTGATCATAACCTATCTTACAGGGAGGCAGAGAACTTGGCTGTCCTGATGGCTAAAGCCTTCTTATGACTCCCAGCCTGGATTCCTACCCACATCATCCCATTTGCACTTGTGCCGTGCCTGTCCTTTAGATTACACAGCTCTTCTCCTTTGCAGATATATTTTCAGGTTGCAGTCACCTCCCCTATTAACCGTCCTTTGGGCAGGTTAAGCAAACCAGCCTCATAGTCTCCTCTTCTCTGCTGACTTCTCTATTCCCTTTATCAGGCCTGGAGCCCTCTTCTTTGCCTCTTCCAGGCTGAACTCATCTTTCTTGAACACTGGCAGCCAGAATTGTCCCTGTCATTCCTAGAACGGGATCTACTCTATGGCTGAAGCTGCTGCACAAGGTCCCCAGGCAGGGGAGCAGCTGAACAGCAGGCTGCAGCCAGGACACATTGACATCTCTCATGGTCCCACCACGGAGACCCCAGCACCAGGCAAGCTTCCTGGTGCAGACCAGTGCTCAAATCAGCACAGTCCTTCCCCGGTGCATGGCTTGGCAGGGCCACAAAAATGCGAATAAGAGCTCTCCCCCATTGCCTAGCAGATAGCGCTGACCCCAGCCTGCGGGTTGACATTCAGTGTGCACAGCAAGGGCTTGGCTGTCAGTCTGCTCCGCTGCGCTGGGAAGCCCTGGCACCAGCAAAGTCCTGACACTGCAAGTCCAGAGGTGCTTAAAGCTACAGCTCCCTTGACCAAAACAGTATTAATATTTATGAAGAGATTAGCAGAGGCCTCCCTGCTTTAATAGCTCCTCATAAGGCATGCTATAAACCACGCGCACTGTAAATCCCCCCCCAGACATCACTGCTCTGCGCCGTTGCAGGGGCTGCTACGGAGCCTGCAAAACAATGCGGGGGCGTGATGTATCGCTGCAAGGCATTTAGAAAGCAACCCTTAAAGCTTCACAGGACTGCACAAATCCTCATAGACTCTGCGCCTGTTACAATGATTAGTATCAATAATTATAAGTGCAGCTTCTAAGTTCTCCAGAAGATGAGATCAGGCTGTGCTGCAGAGCTAACGAGATGGTGCAGGAAGGAATTTCTTTCTCTGGGATGTTCCTAGTTCAGCAACCTCCCTTATTCTCTCTATGCACATATATCACGTAGCGGCAAATACAAAGTCTCCAGTGGCTGGAGTTCCCCCTCCATGAGACTGCATTCTTTGGTCATAGAGGTATAGAGACATTGACACTTATATGGATGAAAAAACACACAGGGAAATTCTAAGGGTGTTCTTTTTCCAGTCCGTGCTCCTGTTCTTTCAAGTGACCTTCTGGAGAAGCCAGGGCTGGGGTGCAGCACAGCAAATGGGGTCATTTCCATCACAGCAACTTAAGAGCAACTGAGAGGGAAAACCTCACTTCCCAGAGAAAGCTGCATAAAAAGCATCCCTGAGATTTGTGCTAGGATTGGAGGGAGGAGCTGGGCTCTCCCCTACCTCTTGGCCAGATGAGGTCTCTGGTTCCCCTGCCCTCCCTCTATTGCACAGGAGGAGCCCTTGTTGTCCTTGTAGCAGGGTGACCAGCCTGGGGAGGGAGGCAGAGTCCTGTCAGTGACATCAGGCAGCAGGGGCTTCCTGAGCTCAGAGTCTTGCAGAGGTTAACATCACTTTCTCTGAGCTCCTGCATGTCCTGAGCCATTGCCTTCAACTGGGGTAACCTGAAGTTCTCAGGAGACCGAACACAGGGGAGATCCATGCTTGGGAGGAGGTAAAGATGCTCACAAGGTCACTATGACATGGGAGAGTGTTGCTTCCTGGCCATATATCTGGCCATGCTAGCAAGGAGGACATGCCAACAAAAAGTTGTCCTGCCCTTCCACTGGCAGCAATTTGGGTCATTGGGAGATACAGGTGAAGCATACATGATACCACAGTGCTGCTGGCAGGCTTCAGGTCCGAGCTTCTGGTGAACTTGTTTCTCGTTTTTCTCTGGATGTTCCTTACTCTTGAGTGAAGAGAGGTTTGAGATTCCAGGTTGGATGGGGACTGCAGAGGGGAATATCTGCAGCGGGAGGCAGGGTGGGTGCTGGGCTCACTGAGCTCCAGTTGATTCAGCACATCATTAAACTGCAGCGCTTATTGCCACAGCATGCTGTGGACACCAACACTACGAATAAGTTCAAAGAACTGTTAGAGGAAATTGGGGACAGTAGGTCCTTCAAGGCTGTTAAACACAGTGCTGTGGGTGCAACCTCTGGCTCAGCGAGCTGTGAGGTCGCAGGCTGCTGGAGGCTGGCAGGCAATCCTGAAGGCAGTATAACTCTGGACTTGCCCTTTGAATGCTTTTCTCTCAAGCATCTGCTAGTGGCCGCTGTCAAAATTCATCAGCGTTTAGCTGCCAAAACCTGCAGTAAAAGGTGAGAGATTTATGCAATCTGAAAAGAATTCAGTGTGCTGCAGCAGGATACCAGGACTGGTTGAGTGCTTGGTCTGACTTACTGTGGTTGTCTTGGGGTCCTCTCCTAGGGTCAGAATTACTGTGCATCCTGCTGCTTTCAGTGCTTTTATCGTGCCTGTAATTATTTGCAAAGTGCCATGACCATACCTCTCCAACCCTACCCCATCACCCTGAGATAGCAGGGAAAGAGGTCTATGTCTGCAGGAAAGAAACACAAAGAAGGAGCTGCTGTTAACTTCTGCAGCTTCCTGGGGCCACCAAAATCCCCAGAGCTTGAAACTGCAGCACAGAGTTGTGCCTCCCTCCCTCCTTCAGCCTCCACGTGCTTCTCCTCCCAGAGCACAAGGTGTTTTCACAACATGCAGCACCTGCCACTGAAGCAGGCTGCAAACCTGTGTTAAGTCTATGTGGTGAGGCAAGTGGCGTTTAATTATTGATGAGGTAATTAACTGTTGACATCTAGGCGAGCCTGGATTTTGACCTGCAGTTTGATAAGGTTTACAAGTGGACTGCTAGCAGCTTTGACGAGAAGAAAACCTTTATCAGATGCTTGTGGAAGCTGAACCACCGATTCCTCTCCAGTGCTGTCAGATTTGTGAATGTCCCCTCCTGTCCAGTGGAAGGTAATTAGTTTCCTTGTCATATTCAGAGTACTTTTTTTTTTTTTTTTTCCTTATCACTATACCCCTCTGTCCTTGAACCTGTTGCATGCTCTGGACCTCTGGCAATTTTGGAGGGCTTCTCACAGATGCTGCCTGCACTCTGTGTTGGGGAAGGTGATCAGTAAAGCATTGGTAACACCAAAATATATTTTAGTCTACAACCCATGGCTACCGGTACATTTGACAAGAAGAAGCCTGTTCATCTTTGAAGTTTGTCTCAGCTTTGTATAACATATCAACATACCCCTACACACAGTCCTAGAGGTGAGCAAGTGAAAAATAAAGCCAGAGCTCAAATTAAATTTCAAATGCCCATTTTGTCCCTTAGAAAGCTGACTTTCCTTTATCCCATCCATATGTTTCCTTATTCCATGCTGTGGTACTGTTCTAACTGACCAGCAGACCGAGACCACTGGACTCGTGTCACTTGTGACCCCAGACTGGACTCAGTGGGACCCCAGGGATAGCAGGGCTAATGAAATGACAGACCTGGAAGGCTTTGGCCACCTCCACGTGTCCTCCTGTTCATGCAGGTAGACAAAGGCCACAGGAAGACAGGAAGGACACTGCGGAGACTGAGAGCCAGGAGGAGCTCAATGTGTACCAAGAGATGACACCAAAGGAAGCTGCCGATGTGTTGAAGCTGATGGAGAAGTACGAGCCCCTTGTGAACAACTCTGTGGCCTTCGCAGAGCAGCTAAGCAATGATCTTCACGTGCTGGATGAGGTGAGGGGGACAAGGGCTGTGATTCAACAGAAAAAAAGGTGCCTGGTGTGGAGGGGCACTGGATTGAGTCACTGGGTATTGGCAGCTCTTCCATTTGCTAGAAGCACTCGATCTGACAGTCATCTCGGTGATGTACTGCTTCATCGCAAAAGACATCTCACCCAGGAATCAGGAGGACACTGCTGCTCCCCTCTTGAGGGTCAGTGCTTGTCCCACCATGCCTGTCTCTTGCAGGGGCTAATCAAGCAGCTCCTTGGGGCCATCCCCTCAGAGACCCCAAACCTGCAGCAGAAGGCAGTTTTTTTTTTTTTTTGTCAAAGGAGTCCAAAGGCACATCCTGGGAGTTCCCAGCTGATCTCAGCATCTGTGATGCATGATGAATGAGTGTGGCTGGCATGGGGCACCAGCCCCAGGCCGCTGAGCTGCTCTCCCACCCAACAGAGGGGCTTTTGGTGCGATACCTCCTGGTCACAACCACAGACCAGCTTGTGGGGCTCAGGGAGGACCGGGTGCTTTCTCTGGGAGGTGGCCAGGTGATTGCAGAGGCCAACATTTACAGCAGCCAAGACAGAATTAGCGTCATTGCTGCTCTCTGAGATGAATATCTGCCTGGACCAGCAGCTCTCTCTTAACCGTGCTTGGCCATCAGCTTGCGTGGCCTCTTTCCAATGACTGCGGGGGGAACAGAGACCAACCAGCTCATCTGTAGGCACATCAGGGTTGATGGAGCCCATGGTCAGTCAGCTTTGCAAGGAGTAAAACAAAATAACGATGCACACACAGCTGCCTGAAGGCTGTGGAGCCCAGCGGCACGGGGACAGGGGGGGAATTGTACCTGCGAGGGGCTGGAATTTCTGAGGGCAGTGCAGGGATGGGAGAAGGACCACGAGTGGGGCAAAATGAACCTGAGCGCCCTGGGGCAGGCTGAGGGCCGGGGGTGAGGTTGGGGAGCTGTCAGCTGTTCTGCTAATGTGTCCAGTGCTAGGATTTTATAGGTAACTGGGGGACAACTGGGGAAAAATAAGCCAAAGGAAATATCCTAAAGCAGACTGGAAAACACAGATCCTAAACCCAACCTTCTTCAGCTCCAATAGTTGCTGTATTCCCAAATTTGTGTCTCCATATGATTTATGCTTGGAAACTTAAGTAGTTAATCCGGAAAACTGAACTCCTGAGGTCTGTTCCTGCTTGTTCTCGTATAGGCACTTTGCAACTCCATTTCCCAGCTGTAAAATACGCTGCGAGGGCAACTAATAAAACTCTGTTAAGTTCTTTGAGTTGAAAGGTGTTGTCGAATACATTATTTTAATGTCCTCTAATGAATAAACATCTCTCATTGTTAATACAAATTAATTAATGAGATGTTTCTATTTGTAAGGCTTGATCTATGATATTGAGTGTAATTAATACCAGCAAGTTAGGCTAGCACATGCATATATTTAAATGTTTTTCCCCCACACTCCAGTGATAACACCTTGTGCTTCTGTTACAACACTAATCAGCCTCTGCTAGCCCATCTCTCCTGGGGATTGTGAAACGCTGTACCAACAGTCAGAGAGCGCTTATCGGCTTCAAAGGGAAGGAGAGCATGGCCAGGGCGCCTGGGAGGCCTGATTTTCGCATTGGTATTCCTACATACTCACAGGATCCCAGCAGCTGCCGAAACGTGTGCATCTCCCAGTGATTTTGCGCGCTGGCTGGCAGGAGCGTGATTACCGCCGCCCGAGCGGCGATGCTCCGGAGAGCCCTTCTGCCAGCGGTGTCACCGGTGCTGCTTTACTCTCAGCCACCTCCCGCGGCTCCGTTAAGCCCTAATGAGACAACCTGAAGGCAGAGCATTGACGGGCTTGCGGGAGGGTTATGGCTGTGATTTAGGAGCATTTAATACAATGTGAAGGTCCCTGGTGTGCGGCTGGAAAGCAGCAGTCCAGCAGTGGGGCTGTTTGCTCCCTCGCAGGTCCTCGTGCTGGGCTGGGCTGTAGGCAAAAGGAGCATTTGCTTAACATCATTGTTGCTTTCTGAGATGAACATCATGGACCAGAAAACCCTGCTTCATACCCAGCTACTGACCCATTGGCAACTGAAATCTCTGCCTGCCCTGCCTTCATGGGCTCCCTGTGGAACAGCTGCAACTCTCTTCAGAGAGGTAGCTTCATCTCTCCCTTCTGATAGAGATCTGCTATGATTTCAGGCTTTTCTTTTCTACAGGATTTCTCTGACCTTGCCAGACTCTTTGTGAATTTGTCTATATCTGATGCCATTCCCCCAGCCCTTCCTCCCATGCTTTCAGCTGTGTAGCACCTAAAACTGTGCTACATTTGTCATGGGAGATTGCAATCCATGCTTTGCCAGTGGTGAAGCTACCAGATCCAGGCGGAGGCTGCAGAGTAGCTCTCATGTATTCCAGGAGCACCTCTGTGATGCTCCAGTCTCTTGTCCCGCATGTACCACCTCTAGATGTGGAGCTACCAGCTCATCCTTATCCCAGTAGCAATGGAGTTGGAGTTTGAAGAAGAGAAACCCCTTAACACAGGGATTACAGATGACCAGCATCCACTGTGCAGGAAACCTGCTTTCAGACACATTCCTAATTCAGTGCACAGGGGAGGTCCAAGCCGTGGTAACCTGACTTGGGTGACTTTGCTTCTCTCCTTCCTAGCATTTCCCACCAGAAAGCTGAGTGCGGGGCATACTGCAGAATGCAGATGCTTCTGTTGCTGGTCTTCATTTAATAAAAAGCTCATCAAATAATTGAAATATCTGAAATGACAAACTCCTTTAAAAGCTTTATTAATCGAGAGAAAAATAGCAGTCTGGAAGCCTCATGCCTCCCATGTTCATGTCTATAGATTATTTTCCCTGATATAATTAACATTTGGAAGCAGTTAATCTCTAGCGGAGCTTGTCATCAACCATTAACATGCTGTTACATCTCTACCACCCATCAAAACAAATGCCTGAGACCTCCAGAGGCAAATAATGCCTTCAGTTTCCATATTAGAGACACATATACGCACAGGTCTTGTGCATGATTTAGCAGTTTATTAATTCTACTGCCAGAGCAGCTCAACTGGGCAACAACCTGGCACTTGGGACTTGCAGATCATTGCCAATGTAGAGAGTTTAGCCGAGCGCAAGGATAAGACATTGACCTTGTGCAGATAGTGATGCAGGACAGCCGTCTTGCACGTTATGATGATGAAGACTCTGCTTTGACTTGGGAGGGTGAACATCAGGATATCTGGCTCTGAGATTGTGCTGATCAGTCGCTGGCACTGAGCTGAAGCCCTCTGTTTCTTCATTTCACAGGCCAACCTTAGGGCAATCATCTCTTCTGAGAAGCAGGTGACACAGCTGATGAGTTCCATTGATGAGGCCCTGGCAGAGGTGGCCAGAGTGGAGGAGACCTTGCAGGTCTATGATGAGTTACTGGGAAGCGTGAAGCAGCAGATGGACCACATCCACCGGGAGAACTCCTTGCTACATCACATCATCTCTAACAAGTCGAAGCTGATGGATGAGATCCTCTTCCTCACGGTATGTGGATTTGCAAAGTCTTCACCCTGTTGAATCTATTACAGAAGCTATCGGTGAACCCCAAACACTGAAAACTTTTTGCAAAGGCTATAGAGCTTCTCTGACCTAGAAATGAGGGACATTGTCTTGATAATATAAGGACAGCCACACATCTGGGATGGGCTACAGGTAGACTGGCAGCAATCACGATGCACAGTGCCCTTGTTGTGGTCTACTACTGCAGAGGGGCCCCCAAAGGTCCTTTTCATGGGCAAGGTGAGCCTCAACCTATAATGCCATGTAGGAAGGCAAGTTATTTACAAAAGTAACGTGCCACAAATGCAAGAATTGTGGTGTAATAGCACAGCTAATCCTCACTTCTACTGGCTATGGTGACATCTACACCATTGACCTTTTTATTTCTTAGTCACTGCATTTTCCCTAGCTTTTCCTTTCTCCTGCCATCCACCTTGCTGCCAGTAGCGATAGCAGAGGTGCCAGCCCTTTTGAAACTCATGTTGAGACTTTCCTCTGGCACTGCTGCTGTTACTGGGCAGACCTTTGTTTTTGGTGGGGACAGAGCATCACAGTCTTCTTGATGGACAATTGCAGCCTGGCAGCTGAAGGTAGCACTTGGCTATTTCAAGCCAGTAGCCTTCCGGGTGGGATGGGAAGGGATGAGAATCTGGATGCACTTGCACCTGCTCTCTTCTGGCTTTGTTTTCAGACCCACCTCGACCTTGGCAAGGAACACTGCGAGGCCCTGAGCCGGGCAGATCTTTCCAGTCCCAGTGGAGTGAAAGCCTGTATTGCTGCAGCAGAGGCATTATCTGGCTGCATGAATATCCAGATACAGCCTGGTAAGGCAAGGGCAGAGATTTACGTCTGCGAAGGGCAGAGACATCAGCTTATCCACCACCTGTGGTGCTCACGCAGCACCATCCTGTGCTTCCCAGGTGTTTGGACCCTGCAGGAGAGGGCACTGCCTTCTGTTAGGCAGCCACAGCCCTGTTTTGCTTTCTCACCCGGTGAGATTTGAGCAGCAGCACTGACCTGGGGGTCCCTGGGGTGTATGGCGCAGAGCTACAAACACTATTTCCCTGCAGCACATCCAGAGCTGGGACACAGGCTGGCAGGGACAGCCTGATTCTGAAGATATCACTGAAGCTTTCAAAGTCTTCAGCAGCTTCACCCAGAAGCACAGTCAAGCAGGGCTGGGAAAGCCAATGTTACATTACCTCTTTGCATCCATGGAGAAAAATAGATGAGGGGTGCAGGGGTGGCTTCATTCCTAAAGAAATCTATTTCATGCTGTGAACGGCCGAGCTGGTGCACCCATGCTCCACCAGCAGGTCTGCAGGCATCCACCACTGGGCTCAGGTGCTGGCTGGTCCAGTTAGTATAAAAGCTGAGGCAAGGGTGTGGTAAGCTTCTGTATGATTCCTCTAAACTCCTGGGTGTAAGGCACCATTGTGTGCCACCTGTGTGTAACATCTTACCCGCTCTTAGGGTTCAGAAAGGAATTGGTGGAAAGATGTGTTTAGAAATTGTGGTGTCTTGGGGCAGCCCAGTGGTCTGCACCTGAGCATGGAAAAATGATCATTCTTTGCAGTAATATCTACTCTGGGTGGTGGTGGAGAGCTGCTGGGGTTTGGGACTTGATCTGGGCATGAAATTCCATGCTTTTTTTTCTGAAGAGGCTGGTGTTTGTCCTTGACCATAGCCAGACTGAGGAATGACTTGCAAATACTTCTTAAATTTAAACTTCCTCCTTGTCTCTCTTTGCACAGTATCACAGTAAACCTTCTTCTCTTTGTTGGCTTTTGGGCGGTAGCATTCACCCTAGAACTTACACCTTGAAGACCTCTTCTATTTGCCAGTGTGCAGAGTGATGCTGGTCTGCAGACACTGCAGCCCCTGCCTCTCCATACCACAACACCTCTCCTGTTTTATCTCAAGGTTACCGGAAGCTACAGGCTGTGGCTGAGCAGCTGATCATGTTTGAAACACTCAAGCAGAACTTTGAAAACGGTTTCATCAGTCACATTACGAACATCTTTGAGCTGCAGGTGGGCTTCACTCTTCACAGAGCAGCACAAAATTCTGAGAAACTTGAATAAGCTGGTAAAATAGCACCAGTGGTGTAGGGAATGTCACCTTAAGAGGATTCTCCAAAAGTGTCTCCCCAGAGACACCTTTTCATATACTTTCACCCTGCGGTTGCTCCCCAGCATACTGGTTAATTTTGCAGGCATGCAGGAAAAATTCAGCACACCTCTGCATCTCTCAGGCTATCAGGTTCCTCCCCATGAGTCATTAATCCTCCTGTCATGTTACAAAGAGAAATGTTTTTGCTTTAGATTTTTGCTTTAGATTTTCTTGTTTTAATTCAAGAGTGGTGGTGGCTGACACAAAATCTCACGATAAAACTCAGTCCCTTGAGCCTTTGATTAACATTTTCAAGTGTTCATCTTGCAATGTAAAAGATATGGTGGACATGGTGGAAAATATCCCTGTGCGTAGAAGTTTGAAAGGACAGCATTGCTCTTCTAGATTTCATTTCATGAAGAGAAAAGGAGTTGCTCCCAAATCCTTAGCATTATAGCCTTAAATGTTTAACATTCACTTTCAAGTGTTGAATCTGGGAAGAGATGTGACCGGCAGGGATCTCCATCCCTGGAGGTTTTCAGACCTTGGCTGGACACAGCCCTGAGCACACTGCTCTGCCTGGACCTGCTCTGAACCTGCTGAGCTCCCATCCCACCTCCATGACTCAGAGCCTGTGATTGCGGTGTCCCAGCCCCGCCAGGTTCTGCCAGATGGGCTGCATCGAATGCGCAGCACCCTTCCTCTCCATCGCACACCCCAGAGGCATGCCCACCTTTCAGCACTTGGAGGGACAGCTTCTCAGTATGCTGCTGAGCAATGACCTTTGCTCCCATGTCTTCTCCTAACCACTGTATTTTGCCACAGCACCCCATGTATTACTGATGGGCCAGCTCATTCCTCTGGGCTCATAGGGTTAAAATTGGAGTTCAAAGTGATCATGCATGTTCCACTTTACCCTTTAAATTTGCTTCTCAAACATTCAGAACTAGCAATCCAAGGGTGAAGCAATTGAAGCAAATATGAAGCAATTATTTTCCAGAGCTTTCTGAGGCTGTTTTATTCAACACTCTCTGCCATTTTTGTTGCTTTAGGGCAATGCTCAGGTCCCTGCTCTCACGCAGCCCTTCGACAAGCTATCTGCACCAAGCCATGGACTCCACCATGAGGAACTGGTGCCCTACACCCCACTCATGGCCTGGCTGAGGAACGCCAGCCCAGTTCTGTTCTGTGATCTCCCCAAGGTATGGCTGAAATCCTGAACAAATATTGCAAACCATCCACCAGGAGCAGATCAGTCCAACTGGTCAACTCTTGGTGAGAGCTTGGTTTCTCCAAACCCCTCCTGCCTGTGAGCTTCCAGCATTTGACACTTCTAGGAGAGCCTGGCCAATCGGCCACCTGATGCTGGACCCATGTGCTTGACAGAAAGCGGTATGGGACTTGGTGACGGATACAGTGTTGAAAGAAAAGCTCTGAGATTCCAAAATTTGGTCTTTTTGTTGTCATCTGGACATTCCTCTACTGAATGTGTATGATAAAAAGAACCACATTCATTTTGTAGTTGTATTTCATTCAACAGTTCTTTATTTTTAGGGTTCTGGGAAGCCTTTAAAGTCCTTGGCATCTTCAGTTAATAAGGACACTGTTAAGCGAATGAGATGATTCTTTGTACATCACTGAGGCTTGGTTTTCATTTTTCTTGCTGGCTTTTGCCTTTCCAAAGGTCTTTACACCCCAAGAACTTTTCAGGCCCATTTCAGTTATCATCTGCTGACTTTTGTTTTAATTGGGCAGCTGAGAAAAAAGCTCTGAAATGGAAGCTATTCATGGGGAGATGAGGTACACTGGAAATTCCTGTGTCTGTCTTGTCTTTCCAGGTCTATGCGCAGAACCTCGGCAGACTCTATGACAGGGAAATCAAAACCTTTTTTGAACAAGCCAAAACTCTCTTGTTAGGAAGAAGAAAAGGAAGTAAGTGATTTTCAAATATGACCTCTGTGCTGCTGAGCAGTGATTTATTTGCAAGCAGGGAACACAGCAACCCCCCCCCCCACCATGGGTGTTCTTGTGCCACGAACTCACCTTCTCCTCTATGGACCAGGACTGCAGCTGGCAGCATGTGACAAAGCCGGCTCTGCTTTGCACCAAGCAGTGTCTGTGTGAGCCACGGCCGCATGTATTATTCAGCATTGTTTAGCTGCTTCTCAGGGCTGTAGCTTCTGTGTATCTTCCCATTTCAGGACTCTCAAATGATGCATGGGTGGCTGAGATCATGTCCTGAGGAGCCATAATCGAGGGGGACATAACAGTGCCTAGCTAATGCCTGGTCCATATTTCATGCAAGCAGAGCTGGTCAGACACTTTCCCCTGTAAAGAGATGGCACCAAACCTGTCCCTGAAGACACGAGTGTATTCATAGCAGTATTTGTGAGAACAGAATGATTTCATAGTGAGCTGGCTGTGGGGCTCTGTTGTCCCAGGGTGATCATTTCAACAGAAATGGCTGCATCTGACTCAAAATATTCCAGTCAGGTGTTTCTGAAGATAAAAAGAGAAACTGATCTGTCTCTTCTGGAAGTTTTTGATTGCACAGAAATCACATTTTCCTTCAGAAAAACAAAGCACTGTAATGGAAAGTTCCATGCCAGCTTGGCCCAGCTTGAATGTCAAAAACCATTTTGCGTGGTATGTTTAGTTCATCAGAGTGCTAGCCTGCCTTCTTTCAGCTCTGCACCTCCTTCATCACTTGTGTCTGGATCCCAGGGGACACCGTGCATGCTGGCTGGAGCCGGAGGTCGAAGGAAAGAGGGCTGGTGCCTGATGGCTGAAGGACTCCAGCCAAGGGCTCTGCCTCTTGTCCAGCCGACACATGATATGTGATCACTAATGCTGTGATGTTTGCCCATCCTTTGTCTTCTGGGGTGAAGGCCGCCCCATTCCTGAGGCTGGTTAGGGAGAAGGGATGGTTACAGAGCCTGGGCCATGAGCAGCTGAGCAAGCTACCATGAAGCTCATCAGGACCAGACACGACTCCCACTTCTGTAACCCTCCCAGGGTGATTTCACCACCTCCCCGATTTCACCACATTGTGGTGACGAGAAACTCGTCCCAGGTTTGCTGCTGTCAGGTGGCGCTGCATCCCCGTGGGTGGGAGCACTCGGCATCGCTTCATTCTGCATCATGGCAGGTGCAGCAGCTCCCACGTGGTGGTGGCGGCCCTGGGTGCTGGCTCTGCTCACCCCCTTCCTGCCCTCCCAGTCCAGGCTGCAATGCCCAGGTGCCATGCAGCGGTAGGGAGGAGGATTTTCTCACAAGCTCAGATACTAACCCTTAATTAAAGCTTTCCTTTTTGAAATTTTGCAAGAAATGGAGCAAAACACCTCCAGGAAAACTTTTTATAGTCACCACAAACCTATTTTTCCATGCCAGAATGATTTGCCAAACTATGGAGCCAAAAGAGAAACAATTATCACCAGACTGGAAAAAAAAAGAGAAATAAAAAATCAAGAACTCTCCAACAGAAAAAGAACAACATGATAAAAAGCATTAAAACATAAGTTGCATGGGGAAAATCAATAGGACATTATTACTCCCCTTGTAATTTAAAAGCAAGATAACAGGCAATAAAATCAAAAGGGGCAGGCTGAAAACTGGTGGTGGGAAATCATTTGAGCACAATGCTGTTAACCTGCTGTACTTGTTGCTGCAAGCTGTCACTGATGCTGGAGGATGCAGGAAAGCCTATAACCAGAAGATAACAGGAAAATTAAATGAGGCTATAATAATAATAATCCCAGGATAATAGTGAGATATGAATTTTCTGAAAAGAAGAACATTTCATAAGAGGTGTAAAGGAAGACACTTCTGCCACAAGTCTGTTGCAACCTCCTCTGTCATCCTGAATGTACCTCCTGGAAGCCTGGCAGATAGGGTAAAACAGTTAAAAAAAAAAAAAAAAAAGATACCCTCCCTACCCCCCCCCCCATGCTCCTTGATGCCTGGACACAGCTTTTCCTGGGAAAATGTGTTCTTTCTCACTTAAAAATAGGAATTCCTGATATGAGATAATGAACATACTGGCAGCAAGCAAGCCCAGGGAATTGGCAGTGGGAAAGCAAACCGCTCCACGGTTTATAAGATAACATGACCAAGCCCCACTTCCTGAAGAAGGGTGATTGCTTTTATTTAAGTAGAAGGAAATAAAGACTGCATATAGGATAGAGGCCCTGGTTCGTATTTGCAAACTGATTGATGGACTCTGAGCAAGGGACTTCAGTTCTGCTGGGCAACAGGAAGAAAACCAATACCCTTTTGTCTGCCAGGCATTAAACAGGTGCAGAGGTGGCTTGGCTATTAAAGAGGCCCTTTATGAAGCCGGATTTGTTAAATAAAGATAGCACAGGGCATGTGTTGCAGCTGGTCTGCCTAATCCCCCTCCGTAAACATGAAGCCAGTCATGTCCTTTCAGCACTTTGTCCATCTTTAACACTTCTGCAAGCCCCGTAAAACAGGAGCAACTAAAATCCCAGGAGAAACTCCAGCATCTGAAACCCACCGCAGCAAGAGAAAGCCATGTTGATGGCCACCAGCCTGGTACTGCACAGTTGTAAGTCACCCAAAGGCGACTGCCCTATTTGTTGGTGTTGGGCTTGGGGACCTTTGGAGTTCTCTGGGAGTATTTCCTTCCAAACCAGTTAGTCTCAGGTTGTTCTGCAGAGAAGGTCTGGCTTTGATGAAGCTCTGAGAGAGCTTCATCTGGGGTCTCTCCTGATGTTCAGCTGCTCCTCTGTCTGAGCTGCATCATGGATGAGCACCCAGGCTGCAGGAACACCTACCTGGTAGCATCTCCCACCCTCCTTTAAATCCCAGGCTTGCTCTAGCTCCCAGTGCCTCTTTCTACTCACTACATCAGCAGTGAATTTTTAGGGTTGTTTCCCTGCCTCATAAGGCATTATTTATGTTGATTGCTTCTAAATATACCACCTGATTTGATGCCTTGTTTCAGTATTATAAGGCAGTTTAGAAGGCAAGCCCCAAGCTTTTTATAATTGTAACTAATTTACCTCCTCATTTTCCCATTCCCTTTGGCACATGAAAACTTACAGACTTGTAAAATTGTTTCCTGTTTGCTGTGGGGGGATAATTTTTTCCTGGTTTTGCCACTTCTCAGCAAGTGAAATGATCATTGTCCATTGCGTAAGGGTAGGAAAAAAATTATGAAGCAGCTCATTAATTTTCTCCATGGCTTTTGCTGTCATCTCTCATCCGGGCTCACTGTGTAGGACATCTGACAAATCCTTTCCAAAGGTAAAAGCCCTGCAGGTATTGGCTCAAATAAGGATATTTCAGATATTACAGAAAATGAAGAGCTGGCCTTAGTCACCCAGGACCTCTGGGGTTAGCGGAGTGATACCAATTTTTAGAATTAATTAGAAAATAGGGATGATTCCCCACTGATTTCTTTCACAGAATATAATTGTTTTTGATGCACATTTCAAAGAAATTTTTCAACTTTTCAACTTAAATGAGATAGGAAAGGAAATGTGGTTAAAAACTGGCAATGTTTGAGAAGTGTATTAACTTCCAGATGAACACTTATGATTGAAGAAAGCAAATTGCTGAAAAGGCCAACTGTCCCCTTCAGGGATTTGTTTGAATGGCAATTTACCATCAAAACTAAGCAACAAACAGTTCTCCTGAAACTCCTGCGGGCATTTCTGCTGATTTATGCTCTTATCACCCAGAATTTTTCACTCCCCAGTCCTTAAGATTTAGTACTAAGCCCTAAATAGCAAAAGGGAAAGTATCACAGGGAAACAAGAAGAAAGTAATGAAAGAGAAACAGATAAGATAGATTAAAAAAGAGCAAAACTGCATCCAATGCATATCTGAATCTGATGAAAATCTGATAGGAAAAGGCCAAATCACACAAAAGATCAGGAATAAATAAAAGACATTTCAATCCATTAAAAGGATCAGAGGAGCTGGAAAGGCCAAGAGGGACAGAGATGTCCAACCACCACGTCATTCCTGTTGCAGGTCTTCAGGAAGGCTTAGAGAAGCCAATGGTGGTGGGGAGCAGGCAGCACTCTCGGTGGAGTCTCCCAGGGGGCAGAGAAGGTCAGGAGGACACACCAGACAAAGGCAATGTCATCAAGGTAAGGAGATGCAGTTTTCTAAATTGTTCACATGTCCCACAGGGGCTGTGCCTGGTGCTGCAGCCCATCCCAGGGTCCTTTCTCCAGTGCTGTGTACCTGGAGCTGAAGCAGAGTTGTTCTGTACCGCTGACACCTCTCTTTGTGGTGGCTTAGATGTCACTTCAGGTGGACATGGACATCCACCCCAGTGTCCTCAGTGTGTGTTGCAAAGGGTTTTTAACATGCATGATGGTTTCTAAGCAGATGTTGGATCAGGTGCTGAGAGAGCTGCAACCCCTTTGCACCGCGGAGCAGCAGTTCATTGAGAAATTCTTCCACCTGAGCCAGAACACCACAGGGCTGCAGGAGATGGAGGTAAGCATGAGGACTAGGTCCTCTCCAGTCCCATTGGCCTGTCTTCCCTCCAGCCTGATACAAGACTCAGCAGGCACAGTGGGACAGCTGCTTACCTTTATCACATACCTGAGCTCTCCTGGGCTCTTGTCCTCTAGCAACAGTCG
This sequence comes from Anseranas semipalmata, assembly GCA_013399115.1. Classification (NCBI taxonomy): domain Eukaryota; kingdom Metazoa; phylum Chordata; class Aves; order Anseriformes; family Anseranatidae; genus Anseranas; species Anseranas semipalmata. The sequence continues at coordinate 133,153 of VXAA01001962.1, forward strand.
GTGGTGTCAGGAGTCAGTAGGGAAGAAGGTTAAGACATCCTGAGGACAAAGGAGAATTGAACTTAATTGATGGTTTCAGCAAGATCATAGTATCTCTAAGCACTGAACGTGGGACAGCAATACAAGGCAGCATGACTTCTGCTGAAGTGAAACCCAGATCTCAAGCTTTCCTCAGAGAGGGCACACAAATTATACTTTCCACCTCATTCTTCATTTCAGGTACCTGCCACTAAGGGAGGAGAAAGTATAGCATCTCCAGAGGATCCTCCTTGCGCCAAGCCTCGGAACCAGTACGTAGGTGATGAGATTCATTGCTCTGATGTGGGCATGGTCTGCAGTGTCCTACATGGACTGCCGGAAGACCTGATGGATAGAATTTTTTTGCTGTTGTTGACCATCCTGATTTCAACAGAGTGGTCTCAGGTTCATACCCTGGACAGCAGGAGAAGACATCATAGCTGGGCATACAGAGAGGCTGAGTGCTTCTCCCCGGTGCAGTGGCTCTGCTTCAGGGTGGGTCAGGAAAGTGAGGTTTCATGGGAAAGCTTTACATTTTGAGCAGTTTGCTTTCTTAGTTCCTTATTAGCAAGGTTGTAAACTGAAAACATACTATGAAAAAAATCTTAGAATGTCAGCATAAAAACACAAACTTTTCATTTAGATGACAAAACAGGACATTTCAACGTCCTCCCACAGGCAGATATGTGGAAGAGTTGAAGGATGACCCAAGCATAAAGGGGCTCTACTATGATACAGAAGGCTTTCATTCTCTCTTCTGTAGCTTTGCCCATGCCTCTCCAGCTGGCCACAGCATCAATGCTCCTCCCCATTTAATTGCTTACTTTTTTTTTTTAATTTAAGACTAGAAGACCCTACAACCCGGCTGCTGAGTGAGATCTTTAGTTCACTGGAACCCGAGCTGAGAGGTTTTCTAGTTGTCTGCAATAAGATCCATCCATTCAGCTGCTTGCAGGTTCTGGTTACCTTGAATGACTCCATCTTTGAGATGTGGGGCTCTTCCTCAGCTCCCCCCTCATCCTTCCTCAACACTGTCCTGGGCAACATGCTGCTCCTGGCCAAGAGCAGCTTCAACAAATGCATTGTGAGTATTAGTAAGAGTAAAGCAAAATAGATGAGTGATGTTTGATCTCCTCCAGAATCTTCTAAACTTCTAACAGGAACTCTACTGAAGGCAGTGCTGGTGTATATCAGGCAGGGATCTGGCTCTCTGGTTTTGGGAAGACAGCCCCTGACCAGTTATGTCCAAGAGGTGTGGCACAGTAAACCAAAATGCCACATGTGCCTCCTCTTATCAGGACAATGAAACTGAAGAGGTTTTCCCCATATACTGCTCTGGAATGCTGTTGAAGTGATGGCTGCATGTCAAATTGTTGGAGCCAAGGTCTTCTGACTCCTGCTGGCACAGCAGGACTTGCTCAAGGACCAAGCAGTAGTGGGGAGAATGTGGGGTGATCAAGGTCCCATCAGAACTTAAGAACCTGGCCCCAAGTCTGCTGAGGTCAAGGGAAGCCACATGTTGACATCAAGGGCATCTCTGCCAAGACCTGGAGCAGCAAGCCTGCTCCTAAAACAGCTGGAGAAGTGCCAGGATTGGCAGTGGGGAGAGCCTCTGCCTTTAGGGCTGTGGGTGTACATGTGAGGAGATAGAACTGTGCCCAACCAAAGAACCACATAGCCTGAGAGACTGAGTGTACCAGCTCCAGGAGAGCAGCTAGCATGGCTTCACATGCAGCCCCAAGCAAGGAAGCTCGCATATCTTCCCATAGACACCCATGAAGAAAGGCTGTTGCTGCAAGCCCAGCCTTGTAAATTGAGAAAGCAGTACACAACTAATTGCTTTTGTTTTGTTTTCTGGCCTGTGTCTTCGCCTGCTGTAAGATGAGGCTGGGGCCATGCCTGACCTGAGCACGTTTTGTGTATCGCTGCCAGGGGACCTTGTGCAAAGAGATCGAGGAGGCAAAGGCACCCAGCAAGATGAAAGGTGGGATCCTGCCCTCCGTGAGCCGCTTCGAGGAGTTTGTGAATTTCTCAGAGGAGGCGTTCAGGACGGCTCAGCGGAGAGGGGAGCTGGACAAAGCACACCTCAGGCTGGCTGACAGTGTCTTCAGCAGCAGTGAGTACAAAGATTGGTGGCAGCCATATAGCTGCAGCCTCGGGAGTCATCAGCAACCAGCTGAGCCACCAGAGCAGGGCACATGCAGGCTCCCAACCTCCTGATCACCGCTTGGGCTGAAGCTGCCTTCCCTGAGCAAAGACCTGGAGCATTGAGTTTAGACTGCACAGAGTACTAGGTGCATGGCGTCTGTGATGCTGGGATGGTCCCAGAGGTGACCCAGCGCTGGGACACATGCTTAGCTTTGAATCTAATGTCCATCTCTCCTCTCCCTCTACAGAGGGCAGAGCTCCTCACTACAGATCAGACTTCTCCTTACAAAGACAGAAGTCTCAGGAGCAGCAGTAGCCAAAGAGCAACTCCCCCCAAAGCACCAAGATATAGGGGTTGGTAGAGCAAGGCAGGAAGCTTTCAGTAGACCCCTGAGTTGTCCCAGCTGGGGCCCACAGCTGGCTGTCAGTGCAGGGACCCAGCTTCCCAGCCCAGAGAAGACCTGAGGCACTGCAGAAGTAATAGCTCCAAGCCTCCAAACCACAGATCATGAGGTGGTGCAGAGGGGCAGCTCCTGTCTGCAGATGAGCCTTGGGGGGTGACCCCCCGAGAGCATAAACACAGGCCCTACCATGCTCCAAGCTATCTTTACAGCAAAGCAGGTGAGATACGGAATCAAGCTAATGAACAGGGACCAGTATTGGCATTACACAGATAGTTACTCCCTCCAGTACTGGAAAGTCAGACAGTTCAAATAAGACAGCCTAATGACATTTACCATGATGAGTGAGAAGGCCCTCTCTGCTCTGCCTAGACCAAGTTACTCAAGATCCTGCCCTCTGCAGACCAGCTGGCAAGTGGCTGGCAGCATGGTGAGACCTGATGTGCTGCTCTGGCATGCAGGTCAGATTTGGACAGGGCTGGATTAGACTTGGATGTCTCTGCAGCCTTTTGGGTAAACAGTTATCAAATGTCACAACTCCAAGACCTCATCTGCAAGGCAAGGTGGCTGGAGAGATGAACAACCTGTGATGAGGCTCATCTCAGCTCTTGATTAAAGTCTCCACTGCTGGCCAATGCCTGACAGTCTCTGCATCTCTCATCCCTCCTGACCCAGCCTGCAGGGTCTTCTCTCCATACCCGATTTATTCCTTTCTTTTAAGTCAATAGCCTGTCCTCAGCAAGCCTGAAGGTGAACACAGACATGGTCATGATGGAAAATTTCCACCACATTCACTGCTTCCTGTGCCAAAAGAAGATCCACTGCCTGGAGGGCAAGAAGAGAGAAGCCAAGGAAAGGTATAGTGAGCACATGGAGAAATATGTCATCAAGTACCTGGGCCAACCTCTGGAGAAGCTCAATGTGAGTACAGAATAAACTGACCCTTCAAAAGGGTCTCAAAGGGTCACTGCAGTTCATAAAGTTATGAATTCACTGGACAGGGTCCAGAGGAAGGGAATCAAAAGAAATCTAGAAAACATGACCTAGGATGGAGCAGAGGTTGTTTGCAACATATTAGTAAGGGGTGAAAAAATAGTTTTCAAGTATGTGAAAGGTTGTTGTAAGATTAAGGGAGTAACTCCTCTTCTATGACCATGATGAACAGGACAAGAAGTCACGAGTTGAAGTTCTCACACCTTCTCTGGCCACTTACTGCTGTTTTTTATGGCACAGCACAGTGCCAGCTCCCCTTAGAAGAACAGGGGACCAGCTGGTAGCAGCTCAGAAGCACCTCTGCAGCTCATGGCCTCAGTGCAAGGACCTGTTCAGCCCCCTGCTCCAGGTTGCGTGCCTGTGGCTGGCAGATGCTACTTTCTTTTTGCACAGCTGCCTGGACTAATAAGTCTAGCAGAGCTTCATGCTTCCCAAGCAACTGCTTTGTTAACTGAGCTAAAAGCTTCTGGCTTTGCTAACTCAAACAGGCATCCCCCTTCCCCTGAGATGATGGCTGCTCCCAAGACCCCTCCCTGCTCTGCTCCTTCTCGACCCACTCACTGGCCTAAAATATCTCAGACCGAGTTCAGCTTGAATTATTTATAAGGCCTGTTCCTTTCAATTTGTTTCCAGTCTTTGCTGTCAAACTTCTTGTAGGTTTGACTGGAAGATCAGCTCAGCATTTCATGCTGCTTTCAGCAGTGATATGTCAATGGCTTCAAATCCTTCTTCTGTGAGGGAAAGTATAATTTCATTGCTCCAAGTAACATACAAAGGTACTCAGTGTACTGCTCAGACACCTGACATGACCATCTCTCACAGCCCGTGTAGCTCTTCAGGTTTGAGCTCAATTCACTAACATCAAGAGAAGTTGCAAAGGCACTCAAGTAACCTAGAAGCCCACACCTGTTTTTGAAAAGAGCTTGTAACTTTAGAAACCTCTTTCTCCCTGAAAATCCTTAGGATTTAGGATATTTCTCCACTACAAACTGCAGCAGAAATACTCAAGACAGCCTACAGCTTATTGGGCTGTATGACAGCAGATCAAAGGAAGAGATTAGTTCCTTTTTTAGCCTTTATTGAACCAGATCTGAAATCTTGTGTCTAGCTGTGGAGGACCAGAGCTGTTGACAACTGGAGCAAGCTCATGGGGGGGGCAGCACCAACATGGTCAGGGAACTGTAGCACATGTCCTGTGAGGACAGGCTGAGGGAGGTGGGCTTGTTGGGCCTGGAGAAGAAACTAGAGGGGTACCTATCAGCAACCTTCCCTAGGAGGTAGCTGAGAAGGCATAACCAGGTCCATTACTGAGGTGCACAGCAGAATGATGAGAGAACAAACTAGGGAAAAAAGCTTGATAGGAAAAAAAGCACAAAAGGATAATAAAGCATTGACACCATCTGTCCAGGGAGGTTGCACAGTCTGTCCTTGAAGATTTTCAACACCTACCTTGAGAAATGTTCCAGGTACCCTGGTGTGAACCCAGTGACAATACTGCTTTTAGCAGGAGGTTGAACTAGAGACTGCCTGAGGTCCCAGCAGATTCCATGTCTAGAAAAGCATATGCAGAAAAAACTATCAGCATTGGGCTTTTTGTGGAGCTACACTGCCCCTGATACTTTTCTGAAAGTTAGCAAGGTCTGTATCTCTTTGGGTTGGCATAACCCTGGGCTCTTAGAAGTGACTGCCATGCCTGTGGTTGGATATACACTCCTTTTGAAACACCTCCCTATGGACCAGCCTTTCCTGCTTATGCACAATATCCTGGAAGAACTGAGAAAACTGAAGTTTGCTTTACAGTTTTGCAGATTTTGGGATTCCCACCCCATTTGTCTCCAAACCCTCTCTAGTGAGGGAAGCTGTGTGCCTTGGGGCTTCATACAAGTAATTTTTCAGCAATCCCATTGCTCCATTGCAAAGCAGTCCCTAGAGATGCCATGTGCTGAGCAGGGAGGGAAGGTAGAATTACTGAAATTCCCTAAAGCACATCCAGGCCTGCAGAGCAGCCCTGCTTTCCCAGAGCACAAGCAATCTGATACTTCTCTTCCACTCAGTCATGGGAAGGGAACTGAGGACAGAGGCCAGGTTTCAGCCCTGACACAGGAGTCCACCTTAGGGCAGCTCATGAGCAGATATCTCCTTACCTTTCCAGCACTTCTTTGAAGGGGTGAAAGCCCGCGTTGCTCAGGGGGTGAAAGAAGAGGAGGTCAGCTTTCAGCTGGCCTACAGCAAGCAAGAGCTGAGGAAAGTCATTGAAAGATACCCTGGCAAGGAAGTAAAAAGAGCCCTCGAGACCCTCTACAGGAAAATCCACAAGTATCTCTCCCCAGAGGAAAATCTTCTGCCGGTAATTGTGGTATTATCTGGGTGCAGTGTCATGATCTTTTGGGGGATTCAGGGCTGCAAAGCAGTGGGTGGTCTTCTGCTAATCAAGTGCCTTCATTCTGGCTTGTCCTACCTTAGTGTGGCAGAATATGCATGGCTTAGCTTTCTGCATAGTCAGCCCCCATAGGCTGATGCTCTGTTTTTCCCTAGGTGGTGTGGCATGCCATGGAGCAGAAGCTCATACGTCAGTACCAAGAACTGGAGAATCTGATCCAACGTTGTTACGCAGGGTCAGGGATCACCATGGACTTCACTATGGAGGACTTGCTGAACTACTTCAACTCCATCACTCTGTCCAACATGTAGAGGCAGATCTCTGTCTGTTGGGAGCAGCTCAGCGATACTCTGCAGCTACACCTTTAGGAAACTAAACTCAAATGCAAAATCTATCCCAGGCAGAAATTTGACATATGGAGCCCCACTCTGAGCTTAACACCAAGGTGCCTCTGCCTTGTCAGCCTTACACTAGATCTCTTTTGGGGAAGTGGAGCTTTCAGAGCCAAAGCACAGCTTTCCTCCCGCCAAGAAATCTTTGGGCAGTTAATGAAAAATCTCCCAAACCTCAAGTTTCTGCCAAGGTGAGTGCCAGCGTTGTGCATCTTCAACAGACCACTGCCCAGTGTGCCACACAGCTGAACAGTGAAAGCCATCTTCTCTCCAGGACTCTCTCCTTTTTATCTACTCTCAGATCTTATAGTGAACCTGTGCTGAAGCAAGAGGGTCACAATGCACCAAGCCACCCAGAAATGTGCAGTGTTATAAAAACTGGCTGTGAAAGCATGCACAATTACTCTATCAGTTGGAGTGGAGCAAATGTTACTGTTTTAGCTCCTCAGTGAAACTGGTTTCTCAAGGAATTTCTTCTTGATACCCCATTTTCTTACAAAGCATCCCATAAGAATGTCACACCTTGTTACTATATTCTTATTTTTAAAAATATGATCTTTACTTAATTCTTTCATCCTGTGTTGGTGACTTGGGGCTGACATCCTATCCAGGGCAGCTTTGTCTTTAAAAAGCTGAAGATCCTGAGCTCCTTGGTTCAATGCAAAGTAACAAAGCAAATAAAAGCACTGAACACACTATTTGGATGGTTTGATATCAAGGAACCCCCTAAAATCTCAAATCAAGTAGGGGCCATTTTCCATCCCAGAGGCCAGTCTCCTTTTCCATAGAGTCTGCTCAAGTGAGGCCAACCCCTTTTCCTCCCCAGAGTAGGGTAGTCTGGCCTATACTGCTGCTTACAAGCAGCCCTTGGACTCGTTACCCCCAAACAACACTAGTTGATATGGGTCTAAAGGGTCAGGAAGCATACCATCACCATGCAGATCCACAGCAGTGAGACAACATCAAGATCCAGGACAGCAGTCTGTTAGCTGGAGTCCAGACCAGCAGAGTCCATGGCCAGGCAGAGGCACATTTGGGGCTGAGCTGGAGACCAGCAGCCCTACACCATCACTCAAACAGAGCCTAAAGCCCCTGAGCTGAGCTTAAATTGGCTCCTGGGCCCATGGGTGTGGGGTGGAAGCCCCAGGTGAGTCTGTTCAGAGCCGTTAAGGGCTATTAGTGCCCACAAAGACCTGTCCAGCCTCAGTGTCAACGTTACTTGCACCTGTGAGAAGAGCTTTGGGAGTTTTAATAAAGAAAATATAATAGGATTTTTCAGAAGAAAGTGAGGTCTGGGAAGTCCCATGCTCCCCCCCAAACAAACAAACAAACAAATACGCAACAGTCTTTTACTGAGCTCTGGCTGTGCAGCACACACATATCAGCCTGCAGGTATCTCCTTTTTATGCCCCATTTCCACCTCAGCTCTACCTCCTCCAGTGTGTGCAAACCCACCGTGACCTTCAAAACCAGGAATGCACGAGGGTTCTGTTGCATGTCTCAGAATTAGTGTACCTCTCTATCCCGCTTCTTGCTGGTTGACAGTAGATGTTCAGAGACAGAAAATAACGCACAAAGTAACTCTGGGGGAAATTCTGCGGGCCAACTTGGACAATTAGGGGAGAAAAATCATGGAATAATAGAATTATAGAATGTTTTGGGTTGGAAAGGACCTTTAAAGGTCATCTAGCCAATCAATCTGTGCCGTACAAAAGAGATTAAAAAACAAGCACTTTGACTCCTCCCGCCCACAGCAACCCCTGGATGTCCTTTCCCTCAACTTGAGGCAGCACACACTGCATTTTCAGATATTTCTACATATTGGAAATTATGCTTTTTTTTTTTTTNATTTTATTTTTTTTTTTTTTTTTTTTTTTTTTTTTTGGTGTGTTGCTGTGCATGGTGAAGCATGGACAGTTTGGGTGCAGAAGGTCTATGCAGAATGATTTTTAAGCATGTCCTGTGCCTTGAACCACTTCCCCAGCAGCTTTTCCCCAGCCGAACAACTAACTCTCTTGGAGCCAACTGCCCAGAGAGCTTCATACCTTTCAAAACTCCATTCTGTTTTTGGCAGATTTGTTTTTTTGTAGATCTCTAACCCTGCATCAGGCCATGGAGAGCCTGTCTGTTTGCAGGAAGGTGTGTCCAAAAAGGTGTGCAAAGCTGTGCGTGTCACCCTGAGGTTCCTTTGCTATTGCTCCATGCTATACATTGGCTATTAGGACAGCGAGTGTCTCATTGGGCAATAAGACCTCAGCTTGTTGCACGGTAGAAAATAATCCTGGAGGCAAAGAGGAATGTTGTTGGCTGCAGGGGAGGAGCCTGCTGCAGCTGCTTACCACAGGCCCTGTTTTCCCGGGGCATCCTTGCTGTCTTCTGAACAGTAAGTCACCCCAGTCTGAACAGCAAGCTCAACAGTGTGCTTTAATTTAGCACATTAACACATCTTTTCCTTGCAAAGGGAAAGGGAAGTTGCTAGAAATCCTGGATTTTTTCAGGCAGCTCTGTGTGGTTGGACTTTCAGGTCCTTCAGGTCAAAGTACACCTCTGTGGGGAGCAGTGCTTAGAGCTCCTGTTTCTAATCACGTTTTTTTTTTATTATTATTATTGTTTTTCCCTTTCTCCTGTGACGTTGCTCCTCACACAGCTCAGCTCTGGGCAGCAGGAAAAGGCACGCGCTCTCCAGCACTGTCTTGCCCAGCTCTTCTGCCTCTCCCGCAGGTACTTGCCTATTTTTGCAATCTGGTTTCCTTGTGGTTGTTTGCTGAGGGGCCAACAAGCTTACTGGTCACACGGGAGGGGAAGGTTGTCTCGGGGAGGTTTGCTGCAGGCTGGGACAGCTGGGCCCTGCAGCTAGGGAGCACCCAGGAGAACTTCCTGGGTGGAAAGGATTTCGTGGAGGTTCTGAGCCCAAGCTGATCAGAGGTGAGTTGTCAAACACCAAATGCCGTCTGCGACAAGGAGGAGCAATGCAGGACAATGGGGTTCTGCTCCAAGCAAGCTCCTCTGCCTATGGGGACCAAATGTCCTGGTGAAGCTGTGCTTGGTTTTCTGCTGACCTTGCTCTTGTGTCAGCGGGGCTTTGAAATCTCTCCTTGCCAGCCATTTCCCATGCACTTTGCTGCAGAAGGGTAATGCCAGATGATATGAACCCAATATACAAGAAAACACCGAGACCCACTGTAAATCCAAAGTCCCCCTGTGCCCTCATTCTGCATCTCCACAAACCTCTGGCATCAGGCTCACACTCTGTTTGCTGCTAACATCCAGGAGTTTGAAGGCAAAAAAAAAAAAAAAAAGGCAAAAAGGGGTTGGTGTGGTGGGCTGTTTTCCTGATTTGTGCCATTTGGTGCTGCCTTAGTGTTGAGAGGGTTTGTTTTGCACCCGTTTCTTTCCCTGAGAGGCAGCAGGAGTGTTGGGCTTCCTTTGCACAGTGGTGTCAGTGGAGAACTGGTGAGGGTCTCAGAAGAGTGAATTGTTATTTGTGTCAGGATTTGGAAAGAGAAGTAAATCTAGGCAAGCAGAGGGCTTTTAGTGATTTGAAGGAAACCTGACTCCATTTGCTATTGTCACAACTCTCCTAATTTCCACGTCCTGGCTTTCTGAAGGTAAAATCAACCAAAACTGAACTGAAATGAAAACTTCTCCTCCCCCAAAAAACTAATCAAGCCATCAGAGCCAATTCCATTTCCTTTTTACAGCTTGATGTAAAGATGCTCCCAGGCTCTGGAGAGCAATGGAATGATCTTCCCTCAGAGACATTTCCTACCACACTTCTAGGGCCCAGCCATCTTCATTCTCTGTGTTTGCTCTACCTGGATGAGAGTCTGCACCTGGAGGTGAGGGAGGCTGGGAGGACACCAGAGAGAGTGGGAGGGAAGGGTCACCCACATTGTCTGTCCTTCGTGTACACAGTTTTTTTTTGCATTGGGAGCTCAGCGTCTTGGTGGCATTAGCCCTCAGCGAGGTCACCCAGCTGGTCCTCCAGATCTGCCCCCATCCGGGGGCTCTGGCACGCTCAGGTCCCACCTGAGCAAAGCAGGGGTCTGAGGCCCTTCCAGGGAGGAGAATTCCGGTCACTAGTGGGGCTCTGCGGGGCTCCATTTCAGGGCCAGTTCTCTCTAATGTTTTTATAAATGACTTAGACACAGGACTTAAAGGTATACTAAGTTTGCAGACAACACTAAACTGGGAGGAGCTGTTGACTCTCTTGAGGGTAGAGAGGCCTTGCAGTGAGATCAAATTAGAGGGCTTGGCAATCACCAGCCACATGAAATTTAACAGGAGCAATGAGGAGTGGCTGAGGTCCCTTGGTTTGTTCAGCCCAGGGAAGAGGAGGCTGAGGGGAGGCCTCATGGCGGCCTGCAGCTTCCTCACGAGGGGAGCGGGGGGGCAGGCGCTGAGCTCTGCTCTCTGGTGACAGTGACAGGACCCGAGGGAACAGCATGGAGCTGTGACAGGGGAGGTTCAGGCTGGATATCAGGAAAAGGTTCTTCACCGAGAAGGTGGCCGGGCACTGGAACAGGCTGCCCAGGGCAGTGGTCATGGCACCGAGCCTGACAGAGTTCAAGGATTGTTTGGACAATGCTCTCAGATATATGATCTGATTTTTGGGTGGTCCTGTCTGGAGCCAGGAACTGGACTTGGTGATCCTTGTGGGTACCTTCCAACACAGGATATTCTATGATTCTGTGAATTTATTGCTTCTGTACTTGTGCCACCTGCAGGCCAAAAGAAAACCCATTTGATCTCCATTCACAGTTCCTGGATCATTTCCCTGAGCAGCTGGATGCTCCTAACGTTCCTCTTCTGTGGTTTTGCACTCTGTTCCCAGCCCTGAGATCATGGCCTGGAAGGAGGAACATATGAGTCCACCCCCATGTTTCATCCAGCGCCTGGACCACCTCGTGTTGACTGTTAAGAGCATTGAGGACACTGTCGCCTTTTATTCCAAAGTCCTGGGCATGGAGGTGGTGACTTTCAAGGTAACACGGGGGACAGGCAAGGCTTGGGCCCAGGGGACCTGAAGTTGCAGTCCTGAGCTGGTGGCTGGTTCCTGTGGATCTGACAGTATCTCTGGGGCTTCTCCTTGGTGTGGGGGTGGTAGAACTAACAAGGTCAAGCTGAGTCAAACGAAGGCTCAAACCACACTGCAGAAGGAGTCAAAGTGACAAAAAAAAAAAAAAAGTTCCTTGAAAAAACAATTTCTAGGACTGAAGGAGAACCCTCAAACCCACAACTCCTCTTGTTTTGATATTTATACTGGCAAACAGAATACAAGATGGGTAGCCTTTTCAGAACAGCCCCAACGCATCTCTTGCCCAATCTTCAGACCACTTCACATGTTTCGAAGGTACACACTGCACCTTTTTAACTCCCAAGCTTATTTCCTTCTCTCCTGCCCTGTCAGGTCTCTTAAAAGCAGTTGCACTCACCTCCCAGGGCTATAGTGAACATCAATCTGTTCTTCAGGTAGGCACAGATGGCAGGTCACTGTCCTGCATTTCCGTGGGGATCAGGTCTCAGTTGCCACATAAGCCTGCAGAAATCTTGAGGATCTGCAAAGAAAAGAGGTGCCAAAACCTCCAGACTCACTGTCTTCCCAATGCCTCATCTTTGTTCCCTCTGTGGTTCCCAGCTTGTGCATTATTTGTGTGGCTGTCCCACAGGCAGGATGGAGGGTGCCCAGAATTGAAAACTTACATCTTTATGGCTTGGCAGCAGCTGCATGTTACCATGGGACCTTCTTGGGTCACCACATCTCCAGGAATGTGGTGGGAGCCTTGCAGCAGTCAGTTCTTGCCTTGGGTTACCACAGCAAGAGCCCAAAGTTAGCAGAACTACAGCCAGGTCCCCAGGACTTTTAGGACTACACAGCTGAGTGGATGCTGAAAGCTTCCAGCCCAGTAAGTCTCATTGGACATTGATTCTTTTCTTTTCTTTGGGAACAGGGAAATCGCAAAGCTTTACGTTTTGGCAACCAGAAGTTTAACCTGCATGAAGTTGGGAAGGAGTTTGAACCCAAGGCTCGGTGCCCAGTCCCCGGCTCTGCAGATATCTGCCTTATCACACAGGCACCCCTGGACCAGCTGCTGAGTCATCTGAAGGTGAGCAAGGTGTAGACTGTGCACAGAGCAGTGTAAGCCTGGGAAGCATGAAGCCAGAGCCTCACAAGTGACACCTTAACGGTCTCTGTTTTGGGGAATGTCAGAATTTTGTCATGCAATGGCTCATGTTTTCAAGGCTGGAGGGGAGAGTGCACAATGCCCTGATAAGAATCCTTTAAGCATTGAAACCCTGCTCTTATGTTTCCTCCCAGGCCTGTGGGGTGATCATTGAAGAAGGTCCTGTGGCCAGGACTGGTGCTGTGGGTCCAATAATATCCATCTACTTCCGAGATCCTGATGAGAACTTGATTGAGGTTTCTAAGTACAGCACAGACACGACTGCAGTCAGCAAAGGGGAACCCTAACCACAACCCATACTCTCTGCCTGAGTCCCAGCAGGAGATATGATGCAGAGGCCAGGATTTTGATGGTTAGTTTACAGATTCAAGCTTTCATTTTGTAAAACTAGGACAACTCTCAACTCCCAGCTGTAAAGATAGGGCTGCATGGGCCTTGAGAGCTTTCCAAAGGCAGGATCAGCTCCAGCTTGCTCTGCACTCACCCTTGGATGTGAATCCTACTTTTATAAATCATTGTCAATTGAGACTTCATGACCTTCTTGGAAGATCCATCCTGCTGAAACCCACCTCCTGTCTGGGAACTGGGAATTGGGCCTCAGTGTCTGACACATAAAGTGCTCATGCAGCTGCAGCTCTATGCCTCATACTCAGCTCTGCATAAATACTTGAATAGTTACAGGATTCTTGTCACCCGGGATGGGAGAAAGCAGCAATGAGGTGGTTGCATGGATGGGAGGGTGTCTAAAGTCAGGGAGCTCGGCTAGATTTTTCCAGGGATGGAAGGGAAATAGCATGCTAAGAAGACAGTGGCATCAGGCACAAAACCTCTACATTGTCTCCCCTTGTAGTTCAGCCTGTTTGTCTTGGAGTGTCATCTCCTGAGTTTCTTTCTTTCTTTAATACTTCAATTATTTAAAAAGCATAGAAGAACAAAGAGGGGTTACTTGGGGTTTTTCAAGGAGAGCAGTTCCCCAGCTGGCCACACTGCGGTAGCAATGTTATCATCAGGGAAACAGTGCTGGAAGGCAGAGAGAACTCTTCTGACCTCTACAGTCAAAATCACCTCTAAAACAGAAATAATCCATGAACTGTAGGGTTTTTTTTGATGGTATTTCATGGAAAATCCTGTCTCCTCCATGGTGGAAAAAAAGCAAATCCCTAATAAATGCAGTGCTTCCGACTACCCAAAGCTCGTGTCAGTGGGGATGAAAGCTGCTCGCAGCTTGCTTTGAACCGTTCGTGGGAATGAATGACAAGTGCTCCTATGGGAGAAGGCCACCGGCAGCTCACCGCCTTTGCCCTGTACGTGCGGAACAGTGCTGCAGAAGGAGGGACCCCTGGGGAAGGGGGAGCCCCTGGGCAGGGACCCCGGTTCTGTGGCCGCTCTCCAGGGTGCTGACGGCGGCCGAGCATCCTCGCTCCTACCAGCCCGGCCCCAGCTCCCCAGCTCTGCTGGCCAGGGCTTGTCCCTGCCCAGGCTCTTGGTCCAGCCCAGCCTTGTTCGTTTTTGGCCTCGGTTTGTCCTTATTGCTTGCTAACAGGTGTCCTGCCTGGCTCTGTGCTCGAAGTGTTGTTTTATTCACTGAGCTCGCTACTGTAAATATGTTTGTGAAGAAAGGTCTCATTTTCTTAATTTTATTTTAAGTGTCATTTATCTTGGAACAGCAGTAGAAAGGATAATGACTCTTTTCTTATTCAGCCTGAGAGAAGTTAGGAACTTTGGTTGCACCATATTAGTTACTGTATTACCCTCAGCGTCACACAAGCTGGCCTATAGTTTCCACATTTTTCCTATGCTCTTAAAAGACTTCACTTCCCTTACTGGGGGGCTAGGCCTCCGAATTTTTTAAGGACATGAAACATTCATTGTTTGAAACTGGAAATAAAGAGTCAGACATTTTCCTGGGCTAGGAGACTGGAGGTGTTTTCAGGATCCTACGCTTATAGAAGAAATACCATGAATGAAAAAAACCTCAAGTATGCCTTCAGCTTCTAGATAATTTGGAGAAGCTGCTTACTGCTTCAACTGATAGGAGGACCAATAAAAGAAAGCTTGTACACTACCAGCCTTCCTGTGCCTTCTCTCCCTTGTTTTACATGTCGTCTGCTGAAAGGTGTCAGGATTGTGCCTGACGGGAGAGCTGAGACAGCAGGCTGAGAGAGTGGGAGTAGTTTGTCATTGTAATCTTGGCAGCAACACCAGATCTTCAGCCCTTTTATTTGTGCAAGCCTCACAAGAGATTTGTCCCTCTCAGACTGAAGACTGACAACGATCAATGTCAAACACTACCAGCTTGCAACAGCTTCCTCCCTCCTAGGGGGTTGATGGCACCTAGGAGAGCTGCACTCAGAGAAACCTATGAAGTTAGGTTTCCTGCAGCTTTTGCCAGTGTGTAATCTGGTGTCTGCTAACCTTGCTGAGTGTATAGTGAACACTTTTTCCCAGTAGGGGCATGAATTTGGGCTTATTTAAGACTATTTCAGACTAACAGAGATAACTTTCCCCTTTCCCAAATAATGACCTTATAGAAAGTGTTGCTAAAGACCTTGTCACAACCTGGCAGTGCTGGAATGCAAGTAGGATGAATGAGGTTTAAAAGAGTTTCTGGATCTCACGGACAAAATGTAGCCTGAAACCCAACTGAAATGCTCTCTCCCCCCCACCCCTTACCCTCCTCCACTCCAGCACCAACAGGCAAAAGGTGATAGTTCCCTCATCACCTTCTCAGCTTCAGCTCACCCTGTCTTATCCTCTGCTGGGTTCCACTTCTATTTCAAAAGCCACGATATTGTATATGTATGGATCAAATCTGAAAACCTACATAATATAGCATTAAGTCTTCATGCAGAAAATGAATTCACTTCAGTTCTTTATTTAGAAAGATTCAGTGTGACTATGCTGGACAGTATGAGAGAGTGGATTACAACAGGTGGGCAAACATTTTGCTCTGGCTGAGAAGTTCTTCGCAGAGCCCACTACCAGCAAGCTAAAAAGGAACCAGCCCCCCTTCCAAGACAGACACCCTTCCCAAGAAGGCCTGTCTAGTCCCATCTCAGTCCCCCCAGCAGAAGGCAACCCTGGATTCCTCAGCAGGTTCTGTACCTACATCATTATCACATTGGAAACAGGTCCTTTGGATCAGCAGTCACAGTATTTATTTAACGCACAGAGGAATATTGCATAGTTCTCCATCTCGCTGTTCAGAAAGGATGCAGGGTAAGAAAACCTTTCACTGAATGGTTGTTCAGGAGCACAAGTACAGATTTTATCCCAGCCAGAAAGATGATTTAGGGACTCAGTCTCTGTATGCTTTCCCTCCTCTCAGGGGAGAGAAACAGGAATTTCCCAATGTGAGCCACAGCGTGCTTGTGCCCAAGACACCATCCAGAGGTGCCCATCTCTTCACTGACTACAGAGATGAGCTCTGGCAAACTAGCTCTGAATAGGTGCCTGGGTGACCTGCCCAAAACCAGGAGGGATGGTATGCCATGGCCCTAGGATAACCTCACAGGAGATGTAGGATGTAGATGCAGGACTGCCATAGGATTCCTCACCTACCAACTGCCTTTCGTTCAGAAAAGACATACAGGGTCCTTGAACCATCCCTTGAACAGACAGAATTGACAACCACTTCCCATATGCTGCAGAAATGGAAGGCTTTTGCTGAAAAAGATAGTAGAAAAAGAATTCCTTCTCTGCCTGAGAGGTTTGCAGGCAGGGCTGTTTACAGTAACTCTGATAGATTTTTCATCTGACCAGTACAACTACCTAACCATGATCCAAAAAGTGCCCAAAAGAGCATTAAGAAAAGCACACATTTTGCGGTTGAATGTCCTCCTCTTTCCAGACCTAGCAATTAGGCATTCTCTACAGAAATAACTTTGAGCACAACTTTAAAAACATCTAGACTCTCCCTTGTGGGAAACCAGCTTCCAGATAATACCCCAGGATTCACATAGATTTCCATGGGATTTTTTTGGTATTTGTAGTGGCCTTTCAGCTACTGAGCATCAACCATGAGTCAAAATTTAATCTGTGTACTAAGTACTCACACAGACACACCTCCTGCCTCATGGGCTCCTTTGATACTAAAGCGTCTACTTTGACTTCAAGGGGTAGGAACTTTCCTGCCATTGGAAATGAATAGTAAAGCACCAATGAAGAAAGGAATCAGGGTTTCACTGGAATAAGTCCCTTATCAAAAACCCATTTGCTGTTCCTTCACAGGCTGCAGGCCAGCTGGGAGCTATCTGACATATTCTCCAGGTTGTCCACCATAGTGATGATGGTTTCTACTTTTTCTTCAGGAAGCACA
This sequence comes from Anseranas semipalmata, assembly GCA_013399115.1. Taxonomy (NCBI): domain Eukaryota; kingdom Metazoa; phylum Chordata; class Aves; order Anseriformes; family Anseranatidae; genus Anseranas; species Anseranas semipalmata. Next base: position 149,988 of record VXAA01001962.1, read on the forward strand.
TGAGAGGCATTGGATCGAAACTTCTTCAGGAGTGATTCTCGGCTCAGAGGCTTCCTCCAGTGCCCATAGAAAGTGTCACATTTGCCTGTGAGGACATCCCCGCTGTGCAGGAGCAGTGCCACCTCTCCATACATCTTGTCAAAGTTGGCCACATTATCTTCAGGGTGCTCTACCACCACTTTGTCCAGCAGCTCCCTCAGCTCCTGCCGGTGGATGCTGCTCTCTGTGAAGGAGCTGAGGCCCACCTCACCATCCAGCAGGGCTGTGCAGGCATTGAACTGGAAGGAGTGTCTGGCCTGGTGTTCAGAGCTGGGGAAAGGACGATTGATGTACTTTGACACTGGGATCTTCAGCACAATGGTGCGGATCAAAGAGGGAGAGAAGGACCCTGCATAGTTGATGAAGAGGTTCCGGACAGACAAGGCAGCATCCACCACCCAGTGCATCCCCAGGTGGGCTGGGAATTGCTTGAAAGCAATATCCTGCTTCTCCAAGAGGAACTCATGATGGTCACTTGGTGTCGACAGTGGTTTGGGTTGATAGACACTGTAGAAAGCACTGAACCCAGAGCAACCAGGGATATCATCCAGAATGAAGGGGTTAGCCTCCATCCCTCGGGCAGCCAGCAGTGCTGCTTCGAAGCCCAGGCGAGTGGCATTTCCGATGTGCAACGGCTTGGCTTGGGTGGCGGCGTTCGCCATGGGCGCCCCTGCAAGCGAGGCGGCGATGCCCAAGGCGTGTGCGCACTGGGTCATGCTGAGGGAGAGCAGCTTTGCGGTGGCCGCAGCACTGCCCATGGTACCAACCACCGAAGGAGGGTGGAACCTAAGGGGGAAATCGCAGGTATGAGCACGGAAGTGCCAAGTCAGCCAGTAGAAATCCGTCATGGCTCTCTTGCAGATGAGATTAACCTGACTAAACTTTTAGCCATCTGAAAACTAAGCATCTGCTTGAAACTTCATTGGAGACAACAGAGCGAGATCAGCATCTCCAGAAAACACTTTTTATTTTTCCCTAAGAGTAGTGGCATGGCTTGTGTCCATACAGCTAAACTTTCACCCTATCTTTCACCCTTCCAGACAAATAGGGTGGCCTCATGCAACATGCCCAAGGGTAACAGCTCCTGGCTGATGCTATCCCTTGGACTACACCGGGGTCTCAGTCATCTTGATGGTTATTTTTGAGGCAAGATCACTGGTGGTCCCCAAGTGAAAATGAGATAAGTGGTGCCTCATCAGCCCTGGCAGAACTGGCCTTTGGCCCTCAGCAGGGTTTTACCCTGATCCTGAATTCAGCTGGGCTTAAACTGACATTTTAAAACCTTGAGCAAGACTGTGAATAGACTCACCAACCTTCTTCCCATAGTCATTCTTTGCAGCCACGTTGTGCTTTCACTGAAATATGGTTGGCCTCTGCTTTTGTTTAAGACCTGGAGATTTTCCCAAAGGGTTTGGCACAGTGGCCCTGAGCCTGCAGAGCTGCGTGAGCTACCAAGAGGGGACAAGTTGCATCTTATGCTTGTTTTTCTTATTGATATTGCTGAATTGCGCTCTAGTCCTGGTCACTCACACCAGCCTACCAGGTGAAAAAAAAAAGGAGATTTACCTTTTGGGAATGTTGTGAGCCTCGGTGGAGAAATGCATGAGCCTGCCTTGCACTTCCAGGCCCACGTTAAATGCCAGCAGGAAATCCAGGCCATTGGGTTTGGTGCTTGGAGGTAGCATCTGGGAAGCTGCCAGGAGAGCCGGCAGAACAGCCCCTGATGGGTGCGTAGCAGGGTGCCAGGTATCATCAAAGTCCATGGAGTGAGTCTGCCAGGGAAATGGAGATAAGGACTTGCTGGTGTGGGGGGCTGGGAGCTGAGGGGGTCCTTGCTAATATTGCTGTGGCTACATCTGTAACAACATCCACCCAGTCATCCAGAGGTCCCCATGGTGTTTGGTTGGTCCCCTCTAAAAGCAGTGTGCAAGACTGCAGAGCAACCCATGACTTCTTGGCCTCCATTGCCCCTCCCAGGTGCCAGACTGCTTCCTGTAACACTAATTAGTGTTTTGAAGGCACCACAAAGCAGAACTTCTCCTGGGAGAGCCTGCCTTACCGCAACGCCATTGGTGAACGCGGCCAGCGTGGGGGAGAGCTTCACGCCTGGCTTGCCATAGACGGAGCTCACAGCAACTGAAGAGTACAGCTCCTGTGAAAGGGAGATTCAGAAGAGGACCTTGAATGAAGAAGTGATTGTATGATGCCCTACTGCAAGGCCAAAGTCCTACAACATCCATGAAATAAGGCCTTGGTTGAGGTGGTGGGGTCACAGTGGGGACCACAAACATACAGGGGAATAGGGGGCTGTTCCTACCCGGCAATATTGCAGAGCGATATCGAACACATGCGTCGTGCTGCCCATGAGGCCAACCCCAATGCTGTCGAGAATCATCCTCTTGCTTCTGTAACGGACAGTCTTGGACAAGTGCTCAGGTCGAACCGCGTGGATGAAGGAGGCAAAGCTGCTGGTCACGGTCTCTTCTGGAGCACTCCTGGCCACCACTGCAGTACCAAGAGAGAGGGGAAGGGAGTAGGAAGCGTGTGGGCCATGTGCTGACAGCTCGCAGCTCTTCACCTTCTGCTCTCACTGAATTTACTGAAGGGGAAAGACAGCTGGAGAACACAGGATCTGGCCAGCATGTCCCTTGGGTCACATAGCTGCATACATCCCTAAGGATCTGGGAGGCATGGTGCTGCTTCCCTGTGTTGTCCCAGGCTGTGAGCCTCTCCTTGGAAATGCCGTGTGGGCCCGGAGTCACCTCCTGTGGCTTCAGGCACTCGATGGAGTCCAGGAGAAGACACCATTGCTCCAGGCACACTCCACAGGCAGTGGAGAGATGCTCCTGGAGAGGGGGTTGGCATCTCCTCCAGGGGGAGGTGCTGTTCCTCCCTCAGCAGCAGCACGGGGAGCTCAAAGCAAGCAGACCAGTGTGAATCCTGTCCTTCTCCACTGGTTTCCAAGGGTCCGCAGCGCGGCCCAGCTCCCGCTGCCTTCATGTGCTGTACAGACTGCTCTGGGTCACTCCTCAGGGGGCTTCAAGGGGGTTCAAGTGAAGCAGTTTCAGGGCTTAGCCACATCCCCACACTTGGGTTTCAAGCAACCATCTTTTGGGGGGGGTCAACACAAACTGTGTCCCTGTGTCTGGAGAAAGAGCAGAGCAGGTGCCCTGCTGCCTTACCCGTGGAGCCCTGTTGGGAGCGTGTCACACAAAACCCAAACTAGGCGTAACCCCAATTATGTTCTATAGCTTCCATTACTTTTGGCAAGCAGCACTAGACCCAACACCTGGGTTTATCTATAAGTTTGGTCCTACGAGGTAATGAGATGTCTGGACTCAGCCAGCAAAGCTCTTAAACCCCATACACACAGAAGGATGCTAGTGATTAAAAGCAAAAAGGCCTTTGTGTGTTCTTCCATCGTTCAGCTCAGCATATCAGAGGCTTTAGCCTGTGCTTCAGAAGGGGATTAGACCAGAAGATCACCTGAGTCTGGTGTCCAAAGGGAATTTTTTTCCTGTCTCTGAAAACACCTTTGCTGGTAGACAAGAAGCAACACATCAAGCTTCCCAAGGAAAAGACAGTGCCTGTATTTATGACCTGTAAGGTAGAGCTGAGCAGATAGCACAGACTATTGGCACTTTTGTATTTGGAAGTCAACATTTCCAAACCTTTGGAGGTGTTAAAATTCTGTGGAAAATATCCAGTTTGGGACCATTTTTATTTCAGTGACAAATTGCTTTGTTTTGATGAATTTATAATTCATAGAATTACAGTCATGAGGATCCACTATAATTTATAACAACATTTTGAGAGCTCACATGAGAGTAGGAAAACTATAGCATTCAATATGTCTAATATTTACATGATTTCAACTCTATGCATGTATGTATATGTGTGTGGTGGTGGGGTAGACACATATGCATGCATACAAATAAGAGACAGCACTAATGTCCAAATGAAAGCAATCACATGAAAAAGTCAAGATGGGTGAAGCAAGAAAATAAAAATACTTTCTTCCAACATCTTAGAGGAAACCTCATCAAAATCAACAGGTACTCATGACACTATATTTTTTAAACAGAAAATATCCCAATCAAACAAAATGACCATTCCCTAATTTCACTAGGATGCATTCATTCTTAAATGTCATGCCTACTGACTCACAGTTTGCTTGCAAATGTGTTTGGACTCACCTAGAGCCTAGGAGTCTGAAATCTACTTGTAAACACAGCTGAGAATGTCATCATTGCTGTGACTCACCGAAATAAAATTCACCCCTCGCAGCGGCTCTGCGAAATGGATTGCTATAGGAATCTGTACCACTCAGCAGTTTGGAAAGCCTTCTGCCGCCAAAATTGGTGCCCTCCCTGTGTACGTGGAGAGCATCTCCTGTAGACCGCAAATGAAAGCACCAACGCCCTCAAGGAGGGGGGCTGCACCCATAAAACGTTCATTGCTTCCTTCCCATCATCAATTGCTCTTTGTCACTTCAGTAATCAGCGATATTTTTTAACCCTTCAATTAAAGACACTTAATGACAGCAGTGTTTTTATCCTGCTGTGATAGCTGTGTTGCAGAATTTTATTTGAAAAAAAAAAAAAAGACACTGTCTAATAAGCCTGTTCAAAAACAATTGGATTTGCCTGGATTGTTATTATTTCTATTGTTCCAAGTGTTCATTAAGTGCCACGAATTGCATTTATTGCATTAAGAACACATTTAAAAAGGAGTTAATGGACACAATTTATAACAGACCAAGTGGCTGCACTGCACGGTTGTGCTTGATTTGTCTGAAGTGGGAAGCTGTGGCTGTGCAGCTGTGAGACAGAGAATTATCAGTGAATCACTTCAAGCAATGCTAACAGCAGGTCAGATGTGAGAAGGAAGTAAGGACAGAGGAGTTAAGAATCTAAGCAATGACAGCTACAATTCAAATATCTTCAATTTATGGTCAAAGTGTAAGAATTTGGAAAGTCTGGTTCTCAATCAGTTAAAGACTCTGTTTTAGCGCAGGGCTAGTAATCAACATTTTAACCACTTGTTCCAGCCAGGGCAATAATTATTGTACGAGACCCCCACGCACATCTTCCAAGAATTTGAGAGGTTTAGCTCAGTACGTTTAGCCCAGCTACACTTAAAAAAAAAAAAAAAAAAAA
>VXAA01001962.1:155221-204596 GCA_013399115.1 Anseranas semipalmata
TCTTAAAAAAAAAAAAAAGGATAGGGAATGCTGTTCTGCAGAGATACAAACCGTGAGCAGCAGTTTTATGCACTTGCCGGGAGCTTGCCAAGATCTTCTGGGATTTCTAGAGTAAAGACAGAGAAAGACCATTTGTCACCTAAGCTGCCTGAACTTTTTCAGAGCCCTTTTACTGGTTGTGCCTCTAACATGGCATTGGAAGACGCTCGCAGATCAAACGAGTGGATAAAGCTGACTTTCAGAGCCTACATATTTAAAGGAGACAAAAATATTTTCCAAAGCTTAGTCCAGCAGGGGTGCCAAGAACAGCCAGGGAAATAAAGCAGTGCAGTGGAAGGGGCAGCACAGCCTTTTCAGCCCTACCATGAAATCCTCCTATAGCCGCGAGCAGGACCGGCTCCGAGTGGATAGGAGGAGAAAGAACCACACAGCACGTCCCAACAACAACAACCCCCCCACGGCACGGGGTGAAACACGTTTGGGATGCGTAAAAGGACCAGGCGTGGAAGGAAGGGGTTAGTAACTATGAATAATGTGTCTGTGAAAACCATCTGGTTTTGTTAATATTGGGGCAGGTTCCCGTTTAATGTCACGACAGTTTTGACCACTTTGAGGAACTGCCCGGAAAGCGACACGACCTCCTTAAAGTGAGAAAGGAAAGATCAGAGATGGATAGGTTTTGTACACAAAATAGTATTTACCTGCAAAGTTAAGTAGAACATTCTGGTGGCTGCTCCCACAGCTTAATGCCCAGCTCTGCACTGCTCTATTCGAGGGATGGGAGAGGTGTCTGTCTGAAAGGTGCTTTGGTGTCAGGGTTTATATATGCTTCTGAAAGGCAATTTGCTTTTTGTTTTTTTTGCAACTGAATTTCAAGTGTGATGACATCAGCCTCTGGGGACTGAGAGGGTGGGGGGAATAGATGAGGAGGGGTGGCTTTTCTGTGTGAACAGAAGGGAAACCCCTCTGGTTTCAGGAAATAAAAAAAAGATTTAGGACAATAACTGACAAAGTTCAAGGAAATTCCTGTCTCCAAAATGCCACAGGTGCCAATGTGTGAAGCAACTGGCCGCAGGCTCCTCCTCCAGAGGAGGACTATAAAACTGGTACTTACCAGGAAATGAGAGGGACAAGACCATCCTCCCATTGAGCTGAAGTGTCACCAAACCAGGTAATCCAAGCTGCAGAGGGAGAAGCATGGCATTGGTGGTTTAATTTGATGCTTTTTTTTTTTGGAAATACATTCATTGTTTTAGCATTTGGCTGAATCTTTTCATAACTCTCCTTCTTGTAACTAGCCAGCTCTGCGATGCTGCCTGCCATGTGCTGCCGGTTCATTGAGATGTTAGTGCAGACGTGAAATGTGGGCTGTAGCTTCCAGGAGACATCGGGACCCTTCGTTCCCAAATGAATCTTTGGACTTTGGGGAAATGCCATGGCTTTTTGCTTTGTCCAATGGTGCATCTTGGACATATTCTGCACAGAATATCAGCTTGAAGCAATACATCTTGCATTTAAAGCCAGCCTGAATTTTCTACTATGTACTAGCCAGACCCTTGGTCACTGTGAGTGCAGCAATGCATCTCAGGCAACTGTGTGCTGTTTTTCACCAGATGAGAGGCAGGGCTGTGATATTTATTCCAGCTGTGTATGGTTGTTGTGCACTGTTAATCTTGCTGTGTGCTTATCCAAAAGGCATTGCGTTTCATTCTTTTAACATGCTTATCTTGAAAGACACAGTGTTTTCTCAGAGCTATGTAAACATTGGTTATCATTAATAAGGCAGGATGGAAAACCAATCGCAAAATGCCACTGGGGAATAAGTATCTGAAAATTTAATGTTGTGGTATTTTTATATATATCCAATGGCACGCTAAGCCTTGCTCCAGCCTCCCCTGGGGACAATGTCCATACACCAGCGTATTCCCATTAATGTTAGGCAAGGCTAACAAGCACGGGCAGCAGGTGTTAGTGCAAAGTGCTTGCCCACAATGATGTCTGCAAAGCCCAGCTACAGAGGCAAGGTGCGAAGGGGGCTCGGAGGGGAATGGCCTTTTCTGGAGGCAGTGAAGGGGAGTTACTGTGGGCAAGGCAGCAGGTAGACGACAAGGTGCTCAGAGGCTGCAGCCACGTGGGCATGGCTCCGAGGCCGTGCCGAGGGCAGAAGAGCCAGGGCTGAGGGAGGACCTTGCCAGCCACTTCTGCAGACCTCAGGCTGGAGTATGCCAGGGGCAAGCAGGAGAAGGAGAGAAGAAGGAGGCAGTTGTGTGGCCGTGGCTTTGCCCTCGCTGCCCAGGGGATCACCCTGGGCTGCCCCATCCATTAGCAAAGCCAGCTCTCTGAGAGGCCTGGCAGTGCCCCATCCATACTCGCGGTTTCCTGGACAGTGGCTGGTGCCCCGTGTGTACAGAGAGCCCACACACAGTAGAAAGGGACTTCCCATTTTCTCCTCTGCCTCCACACCATCCCGCATTGCCTGCACCATCTCTACCTCGAGAGCTACACTGCATGAGTACTGGCTGAGGATACCCAAGAAAAGGCTTGGTGGGTGCTCCCTCCTTGTTGTGCTGCACCGAACAGGGAGCAGAGGTGTTATGCTGTCTGTTTTCTGCAGTGCATGTGGAGAAACAGGTCCTTACAGAGTGCTGGAGGCAGCAGCTGTACAAAATGGATACTGATGGCAGCGATGAGTGATTTCATCCTAGGGACAAACAAGGCTTGGGCATACTTTGAACAGAAAAGACCTCTGAGTGTTTCCTCATTTCTCCAGGTCTTGGTGCAACCCATTACTGGTACTGTTACCACCGAGATTAATTATTTGGCGTGTCCTTATGTTGCTTGAAATAAGGGGAGGAGGTGATGGACTTTGCTTCACAGCTGCTGGAACGGTCACAGGGCAGGGAACACACGTCTGTGTCCCCAGTGCATGGGGTGGGTGTGAGCAGAGCAGGTCTGCAGCTGTTGCCAGCCCCAAAACCTTCTCCTCTCAAGGGAAGCTCCTTCATAGTCCTCCTTTTCCACGTCTTGATCTAAATCCTCTCCCTTCCCTTCCCTTTATATGTCTGTATCCTGTTATGGCACTTTGGGGTACTTCTAAGTACTTCTTTGTCCTATGAAGGAGGGCACTGCAAGCAGAGGGAAGCAGCCCTTTTGGTTGTGTCTCTCCACCCTTCCCCAAACCAAGCTGTTGCAGGCTCTAAAACCACTACCGTGGTTAATTCTGCAGCAACTGCGAACCAAGCGCATCTCAGCAAACTGAAAATCACTCCTGGGAGCCGAGCAGCCACCCGGCCAGCTCATCTTCCTCCAGAAAACCCATCTCATCCTCCACCAGGGACCGATTCAAAACAGGGGCTTGTTGCAGCATGCCTCGAAAGTCACTGTCCGAGCTACTTCAGAGCGAAACATCTGGAGGAACTTAATGCTGTGGCCCTCCTCCAAGTATAACCATTTAAACCAAACTGCTTGTTTGTATCTGAAAGTCATAAAAATAAGTGACAACAGCACGGACTGTGCAGGTAGCTGCTGCTCAGCTGTTTCTAAGGGTGCATCATTTATGAGGGCCTCCTTCACGTCAGTAATTCATACAGGTGTTTGCTGTCAAAAGAGAACGCTCCTCCTGCAGGACTGTGACTTGGTGCAGCTTTCTGAACTGAAAAATCCAACCTTTAGCTCAAGTAAATAATTGAATGAATTAATTGTTCCCTAGACATGGGACACATTCCCTTTCCAAATTTCATAAGAGTTTGAATGTTGAATGAGTTCAGAGCCATTAGGAGTCAATACAGCCTGTTTATCCTTCATTATTGCTTCTTGTGAAAATTGCACCCTTTAAAATAAACAGAGGAAAGAGGAAGTTTTTTTTCTTTAATAGAACAAAAACATTCAAAGGCCAGTGAACTCTTTCCAAAACAATATTTGCAAAACAGTGTATATCTGCCCGTGAACACTGTGTGTTTAAGAGTAGACACTGGGATTTAGGTTCATTAATATTCACAAAGCTATTCCTTCTTTGGGTGGTGCAGAATCTGCTCCTTCACTCCTCCTCACTTCCCATATCAACAGTAGCTCTGCTTTCCTTTCTTTCCAAAAGGCTTTTTGGAATGTCTGAGAACAGAATACATCACCTTCTCCCTTTCCAGCTCCTTTAGGTCACAAAATGTTCTAAAAATACCAAAATAGCAAGAACATTGCTGTTTTATTTTCGTTTTTGTTTCCTAACAAAAACCTCCAGAGAGCAAACTCCAGCTCATGGTACCCAGGAGTGCAGAGGAATGGAAATGTGGGGGCTGCTTACAAATAGACGAGTTAATGGTAGAAATATGAAGAGTTTGAAAATAGACTATTTAGTCACTGGGGTTTCAAGAAAGGGATGGAGCTGGAAAATTCCATCTGGAAGGGAGACTGTGTATGTGTGTGCAGTGCCTGCCTGTTTGTCTGTAACAGTGGATAAGAAATGTCCTGGACTGGCTCAAAAATACCTTGTGGGTTTCATCTGAATGTTTGTTCATTTGTGTTAGGCTATTCATTCCTCTCCATCTCCAGCAGCCCAGAGAAGAGGAGGCAGGAACCATCACCACCACCTGCAGCGCTTTGGGGCACCTAAACATGTTTTTGCCAAAAATCTTTGTAGCCTAAATAGGTTGTGTGTGTTTTTTCTGGATGGGCCTCCGGAAAGTAGGCACCTAAAGTTCTGCTTTGAATGGAGCCTTTGTCCAGAGCGATGAGGAGGGAGGCACGATGGAAACACCTGAGCCTGTCACCAGCTTCTCCCTCTTGGAGCAGGGGCAAGGCTCTGGATGCTGGCTGAGCGCCCAAGCCAGAGGAGCGCTGGTCTAGACGCAGACACGCGTGGAGAGACGGTGAGGTTGTGGGGGCAACCGCTGACACTGTTGTTTTGTCTGGAAGGGCCATGGTGAGCACGGCGGGTTTCGCGGCTGTCTTCTACAGCGAGCCGGCCGTGCTGGGGCTCCTCGCGAACGTCATCAGCGCCTTCCTCCTCTGCCTGCAGAACTTTGCCACGGCGCACACAGGCCTCGGACCCCAGGGAGCGGAGGATGTCCTCGCAGGTGGGTGACGCCGCGCGGGGGGATGCCTGAGCTCCTGGTCTTGGTGAGCTTCCCCCAAGAGCACCAGCAGGACAGGGTCTTTGAGTGTCATCCCCCTGGGTCAGTACACAGCAGTGGTGGGACAGGTGGAGAAATGTGAGCCTTTTCCAATGTACAGAAGGTCTGTGTGCTGTCTGGGACAGCCTCTCCTTCTTCCCCAGCAACTCTGCCAGGAATCTGGTCCAAACCCTTCATGTGCTGTTCCCCTACCTTCATAGATCCAAAGCAGTCCGGTGCTCCTGGACCTGCTTATCCTACTGAGCATACCAAGGGGCCTCAGTGGTCACACACCAAGGCTCAGCACAGAAGTTTGTCATAAAGGTGGGAACAGAGGGGAAAGACAGAGGCCATAGGGTCATAAGAAGGCTGTGGGAACTGTGGTGGGATGTCCCCCAGAGCTTGGAGATGCAGCACTGCTTCCTGCAGCTTGAGCCTTCCTGTGGCTTGCTTCCTTCCTGATGTCTTGCTGTGTCTCTCAGGTGTCCACCTCATCCTGATTGGAGGCTTTGTCCAGCTACTGGCAGGATTTCTTGCCTTCCGGAAGTATGACCACCTCGGAGGTGCAGCCTTTCTCACCTTCTCTGCTCTGTGGAGTAGCTATGGGGCCACACGCATCATTTCAGCCGCTTACCCTCCCTTGCAGAACATAACGCTGCCCTCGGGGAACACTACGAACCTCCTGCAGGCCAGCGTGGCCCACACCTCCACCAGCCAAAGCGCAGTGGCAGGGCTGGTGGCCTACATTTCCATTTCCTTTATCCTCTCCTTCTGCTCAGCCACAGTGAACTACATCATGCCCTTCATATTTGGGGCCATCGCACTTGCCCTGGTGTTTGAAGCCGTTGCACTGTTTGGCCAGTGGGCCCTGGTAGTGTCAGGTGTCATTGAGCTTGTCATTGTCCTGTGCGGGTTGTATGGTGCGGTGGCTCTCCTGTTGAAGGGCATCACGCAACGGTACATCCTTCCAGGCTTTGGGCATCCCCTCTTCAATGTCTTGCTACTGGGGTCAGCACAGAAGAGCTCTTCCAAGGCCATTGGGGAAGAGAAGAAAAAGAATACAAAGTATGCCGAGCCAATGGCCCTAGGCAACATCTGTGATACTGTCTCTCCTTTTATATTTGCTTTTTACTTCTTTGGGTACATGAAGACCTTCTGTGTTGGAGCTGCATGGATTTCCATCATTTCCAGCTGCCAACTGCTGTCCAGCTTCTACAGCTATCTGAGAGGTGATGTTTACTACACTACCAAGTTTGGTGTCCACAGCCTCTACTGGCTGGTGATGTCCTGGGAAGAGTTTATAGTCACCACCCTCCTTGGGCCAGGCCAGGCTCAGGAGAGCAGGCTGGGAATGTTTGGAGGGTGGTTCTTCTTGGCAGTTGCCTGCATGCTATTTCTGATGTCAACCCACAAAGATACCCTGGAGATGTTGCAAAATGCCTCTTTCATCATCCTCACATCCGCCTCCATCCATCAGATCCCAATGCCGGGTGCTTACCTGTTCCTCGGGGCTGCCTGCAGCCTCTGCACTGCTCTCTCGATGTACGCCACTTTTGCCAGCCTCATCAACTCCATCGGGGAGAAGGCTTTGATTCCAGTTGGCTCCCAAGCTATGTCCAGTTCAGCTCTTCAAACCACACTGATGGCTGCCAAAATCTGCTTCACAAGGTCCAAGAGCTTCCCAAGCAGCACCAGAGCTGAAGTGCCAGATGCCTTCTTCTACATCTGCAATGGCCTGGCAGCAATCTCGGCCATCCAGGCTACTTTCAGTGACCCCAGCAGACAACAACTCTCCATACCCTCCGTGCTCATCCCAGGAGCCATAATGCAGCTGTATGTCTGCAGGATCCAGGTTCAAGGAGGCAGAAGGTTTGGTTGCATTCTCCCATTCTGCTATGCTGCCTTTTGGGGAGCATGGACCTGGCTTCGGTTTGCAGGTAACGCAAGGTCAGGCTTTCTATTTTGCTTTCTCCAAACTAAGGGATGTTTTAGGAAATTTCTGATTGCTTTCTTCAATATAATTGCTTCTCCCAGAAGTTTCACTGATAACAAGATTACCAATATTCCTCCTTGTAAAAAGATGCAAAAAAAAGAGATAACGACTGAACGTCCTGGCTTGTACTCGTGTAATTGATTGCCATTGCTTCAGTCTCTTGGTGCTCTGACAGCTACGGGAGTCTATGTTGTGTCTTTGACTCCAGTGGAGGTAAAGTTTCCCTGCTAAACTGTTGTGAGACAGCACTCAGACTGTCCTAGGGTAGTTATTTCAGAGTAACAGCTCAGTAGAAACTTTTGAGGTGGCAGAAGACTCCAGGTTCTGGATTTACGTTTCAGAAGGCTGGAGTGATTCATCCTAGTTGGTTGTAGCCATGGAGGGAGATCTCAGAATGACAAATTTGTCTTTAAGAAGCCTTGTTCAGCTCCAGGTGAGCAGCATGTTCATATAGCCTCCATGCCAGGTGCTATTGAAATGAGCACCTGTGGGGAAAGTTAGAGCTATAGCCAAAGAGGTATGGCAGGAAGTTATTAGTCTTTTCAGCCAGACCTTGATGTCTTTTACAAGCTGGAAGTAAAATCATCAGTTTTTTGGATAACCATCACCAGTTCTTCACTTAATACCTCAAGTGGTTTGCACTGCAGATGCAATGGGTTTCAATTGTTCAATGCAGTAGGGTTTTTTTTTTTTTTTATAGCAGTCACCATCAATTAATACAAATTGTAGTCATTTGAAAGGCAGATATGTCATTCTTCTCTTACACTGCACTTAATGGTTTGCTCACATCCAAATCTGCTGGTCCTATTTCAGGCCACTTGATGAACATTGGTGCGGGGAACAGTGAAGGATTCACTGCTGGTGCTGTTGCCTTTTTGGTCCTCAATGCTTTTTTAATGATTTTAGGTAAGTCTCAGTACCATAGGTGATGGTTTATTGAGGGGTATTTGGGGCCAGGTCATTAATCTCATCTGTGGCTACTCTGTGGTGGAGATGCACAAGCAAGGGAGCACTCTCTGTCACACCAATTAGGCAAGAACTGAAATGTTTTGCCCACAGCCAGTAACAGAAGCTGAGCTGGGCTTGGAAGAAGCGGTCATAAGGGAAAGGAAGAACATTTCAAAGAAAATAAATGGTTCAAGTGAGGTGAAAGTGTTAGACAGACTGGGCCACTGGCATATATCCACAGTCACCCTCCAGCCCAGCTGCTGTAAATCAGAATCTTCTTGGCTGCCCAAGAACTGTTTTCCATGTGAGCACAGTGTACTGGCAGATGAGGGGCTTGGCAGCCTGTCTCTTGAAAGCCAAGGGCTAACTAAACCACAACCATATCTCTGTGAACAGGGAAGTCAGATCGTGTACAATTAAGTTGATTTATGAGCTCTTCTGCTGTTTCATATACATTATTACAGGCCTTTCTCTGACACAGGTCCCTCTTGTTTATATTTCTTTCCACAGCTTCCTCTTTTAATGTGGTGCTTCTCTGCATGACTGTTGCAATGGAGCTCTTGACCATTTGTTTTCTGCTCTTTACATTGGAGAACCTCCCTTTGCCATTTGAAAGTGAGTTGTAGGAGTGGTGCAGCGGTGGTCTTGCAGCAGGGGGTGCAGGAGTGGGTCTCTGGGTGGGGAGCAATATTCTGCACAAGCTCAGTACGGTAAAAAGCAAGCAAAAGATTGTGTCATCTTTCCCTAGAAGACTGGTGTGTGTGCATGCTACAGATGCTGAGCCCTTTGGCTCCATGACTGCAGGAGGAAACGTTCCCTCATACCAGCCCCAGGTCCTTGAGCTTCCTAATAAACATCTAGGTATGGCTGATACTGCTGGATCAAGATGACCTCCTGAGGTTCTGTACAGTCCTACTTTCTAGTAGTTGTTCAGTGAGCCAAGACTTGGAGTGAACTAAATATGCCACTGGTGTGAATGGATGTAGTTCTGTTCAAACTCTGGCTCTGTAGCAAGTGAGAATTTGATTTGTAATTATACATGGTGCTTTAGCAATATGCTTTTTAAAGCTTTTCTACCAGGGAAAAAAAAAAAAAAAAAAGTCAGGTAGGCTAGTGTGGAAATGCCTTGAATTTTTAGACCCACTAATGTGCTGGACTGTAAATGTTGTGTGACAGGAAAGGCTGAGGTAAGTTTGCAATTCTGGGAAGACATGAGACACAAAAGAAAATAAAACCTTGCCAGCACCCTTCCTTCCTTTGATCCTCTGTGGTTTTATTTTCAGTTGTAATATTAAGCATCTTCAGCATCATCTGTTTCTACGGAGCAACAGCATCACTTGCAAACAGCATGTTTGGGAAGGATCTCATGATGATGGGGCCCCCTCTGTTCACAGTAAGAGATGTTTTGCACAATGGTGTAGCTTCCCTGTTCAGAAGGATATCCTAGGGTTTTCAGTCTTGCCTAGGGGAGTGCAGATTTCCATCTCCCTTCCTTTGAAATCCCTGCCATTTTGAAATCCCTGTGACAGCATTGCTGTAGGGAGCTATGAGCTGAAAACAAGCTAACTTCCATTATGAATAATGTGTACAAAAACTTGGAAAAAGGGCAGGAACATTTACAAAACTCCCACTTCACTCCAAAATGCCCATCCATCTGCTTGGTCTGGTGGAATAAGCCATCTCCAATCCAAGAACTGCTGACAGACTGAGGTTTTAAAGGCCATAATCTTGGGGACAGGGGAGCAAGGAGTTGGAGGTTGCCCAGACTGGACAGCAAGAGCTCCCCGCTTGGTCTGTTAACTTTGAACTTTTCCTACCATCTTCTATGTCTGACCAAGGCAGCTCCATCTAACTGGGTTGGTCGATCTGACAGCTCCAATTCCTCCTGCAGATAAACATTTTCATTAAATTAGCGTTTCTTAGAACAGAGATTAATGAGAAAGCACTTTGAAACCTGATCTTAGTCAAGTTCCTCTGGATTTAGGATTTCCTAGCAGTTTCCTTAGGTCACTTTGGAGGGCAGTTATTCTCGAGAAAGTAGTCACCATGCTGGGTGGGATTCATCTCCTGTAATTGTAGGCATCAACTGTTCAAATGTCTGCACCTGAGCTAGTTTCTTTGTATCTTTTATTACTGGAACAGAAGTAATTACTTCTGAAATGTAATTAATGTAATCTGCTTTAGGTGAAGCATACCTTGAAGTGCTGCCTCTGCCCTTTGACTATCAAGGGAGCATGGCACAGTGAGACCAGATCCTACCCTGTGTTTCAGATGTTTGCTTCTTCCCACTCTAATGGATTCATTGCCTCCTGATTACCACCAGGCTGAGAGCTCTAAGAAGGACACTGAAGGTCCTCCACCCTGCATCTGCCCCAAGTCCCACTGTACAAGTGGCTTGAGGACCATTGCCGACTTGCTGAACACAGGGGCGGTATGTGGGGTCCCAACAGACACTGTGTATGCTTTGGCAGCCTCCTGCAGACACCCTGAAGCCATTGAGAAGGTCTACAGAATCAAGGTGTGAATACAAGACTGACAACTTGTTATTTGGATCCTGCTCGTATTGCATAGATGAGTTATGTACGCAGGTAGAAATGGTAGTCCCCTTGTTTCAGGTTGTCCTGACTCAGAACTGAGTAGATAGAGTTTAGGAGGAGCCTCAACTAAGGGTCATGGACCATTTTCTGAGCTGAGCGACCTGGGGAAAAGTGCTTGCTGCCCTGTGCATGTAGCACTGGGAATTAGCTACTTGCTGCTTCGCTGAGGGGGCAAAGCAAAAACCCAAACTGGAACAGCCCTGACACGTGTCAGAAGTGGGTCCAAACCTGTATTTGTCCTCTCTGTCTTATGAAGTGCTGAATCAGAATCCCAGCTCTAAATTTGCCCAGACTTTTGGAGACATTCAGTGCTGGAATCAGACCCAAAGTTTGCACCTTAAATACATCTTTTGCAGCCTGGCCCTGTCTGTTCTCCATGAGGCAATTTCCTGGCTAGCCTGGAGAAATAAGCATAACAGACTATCTCAGCTGGCACTTAGTGTGAACATCAGTAACAAAGGCAGTCTTTTCTGTCCTGCTTTGGTGCCAATGCTAACCTTCCCTGTCAATGAGAGAATATAAACAGAATGTAAATACATGCCCAGTTCCTTAGTCATTTGGCCCTGCTGAAACTGATGTCAGTGGAGGACTGAAATGACATTGCTTTACGAGCTCTTTTATTTTCCTCCATATCACTGCTCATTTTATAACAAACTTATGTCAAAGCACTAAAGAACTGAAGAAGTGGGCATGTAGATATTGGTTTCAGGGGGTTAGACTGTCCTTCCATTATCCTGTTGTGAATTGGTGGGTTTTCTCTTGATTTATAGCAGCAGAAGTTAGAATAAAATCAGGCCCCTGGTGTATAAGACATTAAAAACACTGATAATGAGCAGAGCATTGCCTGCCTGGGTTGGTTGCGTCTAAAGCAGGGGATTTGGATGCATCCTGCCAAGATCCCAAGAGAAGTCTACTGTCCTCTTTCTTCTTCAGTTTGCACATGCAGATAGATCTGTGCCACAAATCACAGCATGCAGTACCCTCCTGTGCTCACTCTTTTGTGCAGGGAGAGCATCTTGCTTGCTTGGAGCTTGTGGTCCCTGGGAAGTACACAGACTAGGACTCCAGTGGGCTTAGATCTCCTCAATGCAGACTTTCTCTCTTCATCTCATTTTATCCTTTCTGTCTTCCTGGTTTTTTTTTTTGTTTTTTTTTGTTTGTTTGTTTGTTTGTTTGGTTTGGTTTTGTTTTTTCTCTTTTGTAGGACAGGCCTCAAGAGAAGCCCATCAGCATCTTTATTTCAAACCTGGACCAGTTGCGAGCAGCTGCTCCCCCCATCAGCCCTCTGCTTTGGGAGTTCATGGCAAATGTTTACCCTGGTGGCATTGGCTGCATTATCAAGAAAGGAGAGTGGCTGAAGAAGTTAGGTGAGATGAGCAGGACGATCCTTCTCTCCCTCTTTCATGTTTGCAGCAAGGCAGGTCTGCAATCCTCTGGGATGTCAAGGGGGAGAGCTTCTGTTCGTTTTATCCTGAGAAAGCATCTTTGGAGCTCTTACATGTCTTACCAAAATGTTTAGCAGAGGGTATTAAAGAGCTGGAATGACTCATAAACAGCATGAGCCAGCATGATGATCTCTTTAAGCCAGTCAGACTCAAAGTGAGGGAGGCTCATCAACCTGGGAGGGTCACATCTTGCAAGCCCATAGCTGCTAGCTAGGAATGAGCAAGCCCTGGGTGGAGCATCAAAAAGAGATGAGCAGTCCAGGAAGGGAAGAGGTTCCTAGGGGTATCTTGTTGCCTCTTCCTTCCTACCATATGGACCAAGACAAAATGCTGTGAGCAGCAGTATGGTTCACACTCAGACCTGGTTTCCGGGAATCGATGGAGATATTAAAGACTGAAGAAACAGTAGGATTTATGCATGCTTAACTAGCAGAGGTGTGTAGCAGAGGATGGGGAGGGTGGGCACCAATCACAAGGAGTTTGACTCTGGGATCTAGGTAGATCCTTTATCCATGAAAACAGCTATGCTCATCTCCAGCCACTCAGGTTGTGAGATTTTCCCTTTTGCTTCTTACTGCCCAGTTAGTCCCCAGATCTTACAGCTGCTTTCATGGATTTCTGATCAAGGATGCTGCTTTTCTGAACCTATGCAAAGAGACTTGCCATTTCACTTGGAGTATGGAGCAGGGTCACTTGCAAGGAAAGCAGGAGGTCTCCCTCTGATGCCATGCCAAGTAGACCTCTTCCAACATCCTCTGTCTGTCTTTCAAGGGGTTGGAGCAGGCTACAGCAGGGTGGGAACTCAAGACAGTATAATGATCAGAGTGCCTGACCTGACTGTCCTGGTGCACCTCATTGACATGACGGGACCCTTGGCGATCACATCTGCTAATCCTAGTGGAGAGGTTGATAGCACCCATCATGACATGGTCATCTCGTGAGTACCCTATTCACTGCATTTCTATCACCCTGCAAACTACCCACCAGGTGGGCAGCCATCATGGTTTGATGCCCTGTGTCGAGGGGAACTTCAACACAAGGTAGTATGAAGTAATGTGTAGCTTTGTTTCTTCTTTTCCCTACAGGCGTCTTGGCCATAAGCTGGAGGGTGTTCTCTGTGATGGAGAATCTGATGAGGTGGTGGCATCAACTGTGGTCAACTGCACAAAGATTGATGAAAGTGAGTGTAAGAACCACCCTTCCAGTTGCATTTTCCTGGGTTGTTTCCATTCATCTGAATAGTATCAATCTGGCAGCATGGCGTGCTCAAAGAGTAACAGGTCCTGAGTGCCTGGACATTTGCAAACATGTTGACGGAAAGGAACAAACAAAAGATGTCCTTGAAGGACCTCTGTGTTGACAGAGAATGAAGCAGTGAGGAGAAACAAGGTTGTGCAAGCAAAATTTGCCTTATAAGAGCAAAAATGCTTCAAGTGAGAGGGTGGATGCTTCTGAAAGGAAGTGTGTATGTATGTTCCTTGTAGACCAGCAGAATGAAGGTAGAGTTACAGGAGTTCATCCACAGTGATGGAATAGCACAAGCTGAGGTCTCATTAGCTGGCTCTGCATCATCATTTGAGTGGGATTCTCTAGTGGAAAACTAAACTCTTGAACACAGTGCTCTGTCAGTGTTGGTAGGTATTTTTGCTTTCTGACAAAGTTCCCAGTGCTCTTGCTACACAGCTTTATTATTTGCGGTCATTGAGCATCTGGATGTTTTTACTGGTTCAACATGTTCCTTTATGGTAGAACGTAATCCCCATCCCTTTCTTTCCCCCTTTGGGGATTATCCTAACTTTCTCATTCTTGCTCTGGGAAGGTGGCATCATCATCGTGAGAGAAGGCTGCATACCAGCAGGCAAGGTGATGCAGATATTTGAAAGAGTGAAGAACAGAGTGGTCTGAAACTGAAGGAAACCTTTCCTGAGCGAAAAAACAGCATCTGCTCTCACAGAAAGACTTGAGGCATCCTATGCCTTGCTGGAGCACTAGACCTTGTGAAAGCCATACCTTCTCTAATCAAGCACTTACCTCCTTGGGAAACAGCAGCACTTTCCCACCCAGTGTCTCTCCTGGGAGCTTTTTGCGGCTATTTATTGTTTATCCCCAGTAAGTGCCTGAAACCACCGGGAAACCTGCCCACGGAGTGCCAGTAGGATCAGAAGCTGATGCTTTATTGCAGGAATTCCCCGAGTGCCCATGTTTTCTAAGTGCCTTGAACTGTGGACTCCATGCCTGCTTGTATACTTCCTTCCACACACAACACTCAGATCTGTGTATTTTAAACGGCTAAATTTTGCAAAATAAATCTTCTTTTTGGAACTCAGGGAAAAGGCTTTGAATTTCATTTGATTTCCACTGAGCTATTCATCCTCCCAAAATCGCAAGGCTCCACAGCTAAGCCCTAGGGGAAGGAATAAATATTGGAAGGCACAATCCTGACCAAGGGCTTACAGCAAGTAATTGACCCCCTGCCCTTCTCTGGCATCTTCACAGCCACTCCCTGCCTGGGCCAGGGGAGTTCCCAGCTGCTCTCGGGGCACTTGGCAGCCTCCTTGCAGAAAGCAGAGGCTGATGTGGGTCCGTGGTGAACGAAGACCAGGGGAGAGTCAGGGACGAGGGGAATTCACTCTTAATAAGGACAAACCTCCACTAAGGAAACAATGAGCTAGGGCTCAAAGGCAAGAGGCTGGCTTCAAAACACTGGGATGTGCAATACAGATCTGGAGGTTTTCTGTAATGTTTTTCCCTGTACCAGAGGCAGTGTCCAAGTGGCAGATCTCTGCCAGTTCCCTGCAGTTGTTCCTTCTCCTCCCTCCTGCTCTGGGCAGGGAGGTTGCTCCCTTGGCACTGACACGCCACCACCTCCCACCACCCAAGGGACAAGCCGCTTTCCAGCTCTTCTTCACCATAGCTTTGGAGCATCTTTCTCTCCTGCTCGTGGGCTTCTCCTGAGAGTCACATCCCTCTCTGTGTCCGAGCAGGAGTTCCCTCCCTCCCAGCTCACCCGACACTGCTCCGGGACCTGAGCAGCCAAACCTGGTGGAGCTTTTGGGGCTGGATTCCTCCCACACTTCATTACGATCATGTAAACACTGACTCCAGTTTTGACTGTGCTCAGCTTGCTTTGGCAATGGGGTTGTTGTCCATCTGATCCTCCTCGAGATGCAGCCTGCTATTTAGCCTGCACTCTGAAGTCACCATAAATAGCAGCTTTGACTCTGGCTCCAGGTGACAGATGTTGTTTCACTCGAGCAGATCCTCAAACTCCTGATTAAAACTCCTTGGCACCCATTCCTCAGCTCTGAACACAGACTCCCCTTCGCGCTGCAGCCCGGTGCCTTCTGGCCCTGCAAACCAACCCCGCACCCTTCACCGGGGGCACTCGCGGGGGCACCACGGGGTATTCCCAGCCTGCTGTGGTTTGCCAGCCCGTGCCAGCTTTTGTAAGTGGAATGAAGTCATGCTCTCCTCCCTGCACATACCCTAAGACAGCTAAACAAGCCTCCGCACACACTGTACCCTTCTCTCACACAAAAGCACGTATTCTGCCCTGCTGAGCTGTCGGCCAGGGCGGCAGCTGTATGACCAGTCCCTGTGTCACCCCTTCTCCCCAGGGCAGGGACCTCCTGGAGCAGGCATCTCCCTTCTCCCCGCGTGCTGCGTGGCAGCCCCTCATCCTCTCCAGCGCCCCGTGCGCCTCCCAGCATGGATCAGATAGAGCAGCTGCATCCATGCTGGAAAACCAGCATCACCAGCGCCAGCAAGCGTGGACCAGCTGGGAGAGGAGCAGGAAACAGGAGGCTGGGAGAGCTGAGCCGAAACTCTGGGGATTTCTGGGGAAGTGGTAAAACACCATTGTCCTCTCTGGCCCCGACCCAAAAAGGCACACGGCAAAGCCACCACTAAGTCAGTGCAATAAAATCCTACTGCTTCACGGGGACAGAGTTACCCATGGTTCTTGTGCTCGCAGTGTATCCGCATCCCAGCTGCAGATGCTGCCACAGAGTATTTAAATATACAGATAAATGAAGTAGGTAACTGTATTAGACAAATGGGGAGAGGAGGCCACTGCTAACAACTAGTGTAGTGCAATGAGCTGTTAACCTTCTGCAAGCCCCAGTACTTTGAAGCACTTAATAAATGTATTTAAGTGCCAACTGAGGTCCACCACCATCCAGCAGAGGCTTAACTTCAAGCATGTGATGAAGTCCCACAACATGGGTTTTCTCTCATGTTTTAATACCTGAAAAACTGTTTGACTTTTCCAAGCAAAGGAGGTTTTCAACATTGGCCATAAATTGCCAGAACAACAACAACAACAAAGCAGAAGGTCCCTTCTCAGCTTGTCACCTCTGTGCTGTCTACATTAGACTGTCTCCATACCGGTGGCACAAGACTGGGAGAGGGTCCATAGCATTTCAGCTCACAGGAAGGGTATGTGGTTCCTCACCTGCTGTGACCAGTGCAACAAACAGCCCAGGATTTGGTAAATCAAAGCAAAGTTTTGCCCATGGTTTTCTGAGACATTATATGTGAACATTTTTTGGGCAGCAGTAGCAGCTCTCACCTTGCACTGCTGCTATCTGGCAAGTAAATCAAGGCTGGAATGTCTCAGCCCTTGGGGAAAGCACCTGACAGCACTGTGATAATGGGAGAATCAGGGTTTAAAATAGGAACTGTTTTGCAACTTCAGAGTTATGGGCAAATCTACAGTTTAGGTTATAAATGGGGCAAGATAAGAAAACCACGGGGGCATGCTTTCTACTGATGGCAGACAAAGATGGCAAGAGTGTTGTAAAGATCCAGGATGAAAGGCTGTTTAAAAAATTCCTTATTTGTTTGGGTTGCTCTCCCCTCAAAACAACATTTAACCCTTCAAAGTCCACCAGACAGGGGTTCATTTCTCTCTTCTGGGACAAGATCATTGCAGGACTTAAGGCAGGACTAGATTTTAGATTGTGTTTAGGTCCATACAGAAATGGTCTAGCCCTGAAACCCACAAGCCTAACTCTGTGGCTTGAGTTTGGATTATGACATGAATTTACCTCAAACCAACAAGACACCTCTTTACATCTCAGAGGGCATAAACACACTGAAGACTTCAGTGTTTCCTCTCCCAGTCGCACTTTGGAGATGCCCAAAGTGCCAGCACCAGCTACAGAGGGACCCAAAAGTATCTATTTTCCCAAATAATACTTCGTTTATGTGTCTATGCTGGGGAAACATGCTCTCTTGGCTTCAGATGATGGCTTCGTTTCAGCGAGAACCATGATTCTTCAATGGTATTTCCTTGGGAACGTGCAAAACCAAAGGATTACCTTTCAGCAGAACACAATGTAATCAATAAACTGTCTGTACTTACGGGTAGTGTGAAAGCCATAAATGTAAAAACAAGGAAATTTCTATGCATTAATAGAGCTTTTACTGCTTCCTAAATAAGGAAGCAAACAAATGAAGTTACAGAAAAAAAAATCATTGACCAGAATCTGGGTTCACCTTGCCACTCACAGTCTCGTGAGTATTCTGCTGACTCACGACAAATTATGGCAAAGAGGTGTGTGCACTGTACCTATTTTCCAACATCGTGTAAGGCACGACAGAAGGTGTTGTTTTCAACACGATAAACTGCACAATCGTTTCCGCTTTTGGCCAGTTTGTGCTGGGAATAAGTGTGATTATCTTGGGGGTAAACAAGGAAATAAGTTTGATTTCTCAGTACTGTCTTGGTGCTGCTAAATATAGGAGTACTATTTCCTTCTCAAAACAGATGTGGCTAAATCCCCATTATATCGTTATCACGTCTAAGCCTTTTTATTAAAATGCTGTGAATTACTGTATTTTGCAGTAACATCAACTTTATGCTGTTTTAGCCATGATTTATCACAATTCTCCTCTTGACAACCAAACCTGTTGTTCCATAACCTCCAGTAATTTTGGTCAGAAATGTCCAATTGGGTGTGCAAGACCTGGGGAATATAGGAGCTGTAAAACTAAAACTGACTGAAGATGTGTCTGGCTTGGGAGCCTTGTGCCTAGGAGATAATCCTCAAGAACCACCAAAGAAAAGCCCAGATTTTCCAGTCCATGAAGTTGTCTGCCTCCAACAGGGTTTAATTCAAGTGTATTCCCAGTAGGAACAACTCTAAATCCTAAGCAAATGTGATGGGATCCTACCCAATATGTGGGCTGGAGCCGATGGGTGACCAGAGATCTTTCATGACTTGGGTTAGCACGTCAGGTTGTCTACTCTGCCACCTTCCCCAGATATAAAACTGAATTTGTCGCCTTGCTCTGAGCAGTTACCATGACAAGCGAGCCTGGAAGACAGCTTAGTAAGCAACCAACATAAGTGAGCAGCACCGTGTCCTGACTCCACGCACATACCAAAGCTTTGTTTCCCATAAATTCGGTGCAAGATCTTGGCGAGCGGTAGCAACTGTTGAGTGGTTGCGTGACCACAATTCTTCCCAGGGACTCAAAGCAAACTCCCCAAGCCTGGACCACTCCTGCCAGCATTTCTACGTGGTTAAAGGGAGACAAACACACTTCCCTTAGGTCAACAACAGGCGCTGTCAGTTCCTTTATTCAAGCTCTCTAAACACAGGGTCCTTTCATTAAGGCTACTGCTAACTTTTAATGCCTCTTGCTGTGTTTTCCATTATGAGATGCTATGTAGTGCTGAAGGCTCATTTCCAACTGGGAGCTGTCAGTGAGTAATGAGGGCTTTGGTTCCCAACTGAGGTAAGGGTACTGGATGTAAACCATCTCATAATTTATAATATTATAATATTATAATAACCAATCTCATCTTTACATGAGATGTAAACCATCTCATTGCCCCTAAGTCTCTCCTGTAGATGGGTCTCTTCATTCTGCCCCACTTCTCATCCTAGTGTTTGCTCAGGAGTTAGCTGAGCTCTAGTGAAATGGTTTTCAAGGACAGGACACCAGTTCTGGCAGAGAAGAGTAGCCCACTTGTGTGTGCATTCAGACAGGAGGGGGAAAGAGATGTAGAGACAGGGACAGGAGCAGAAGCTTTAGACAAGGGGGCAGAAAGCCCTTATTTTATTAAAAGAAACATGGTGCAAAATGTTGTTGCAAAACTGAATGTCAACTCACATCATCAAGGAAGCAAATTGCAGCAAATGTCACTCGTGCAGGGCATCACGTCTCTGTTCCAGGTGAGATGCTGAAGCCTGATGAATAGAGCCCTATCTTCTGAGGGACGTGGCCAAGACTATATGTCCCACGAGTTGGTTCCTCCATTCCTGGAGCTGACCTATGTACAAAATTGTGCTGTCTGGTTTCGGTCCTGCTCAGCCCCTACTTTTCTCCTTCCTTCTTCTTGTTTTGTTTCTGTTTTTTTGTTTGGTTTTCACTGTTTGATTATTTCGGGTTATTTCTCAGACATTTTTATGACTCAGGAAGAAGCATATTCCTGGAGGTGGTGGGGTCATAGCACTGTGACTATGCATTTTATCAGTAAACATTTTAAATATAATTTTATGCGGAGTAGCAGGAAAAAAATAAGTGTCTTAGCATTTGTTGTACACACACACGCACCACCGTCTCTTACCTTTCCCCTAGAGATGTGGTAGGACTTAATTCCTCCATATGCAGGATGAATTGTACTGTTTTGGGCAAAGCACCTTCAAAAAGTTCATGAAGTCACCAAAACCTGTACCATCACAGGCAAGGCAAGCTCAAAGGATCGAACAGCTGTTGTGTGAAGCTCGTCTTCAGTTCTGAAGCCCCTCAAAGCTGCCTTGGTTCATATCAGATATTTGGCTATGAAGAGAGATGGACACGGGGGCTTTATCCTCCTATTGACCCCCTCTTTGTTGTGTCTTCTGAGAGCTAGAGCTTGGAAGTGAGATGGAGAATGTGACATTAATAGTGGTTCTGGATGTCTGTAGAAACCCCACCTCAGCTCTTCCTGTGGCCGAGGAGAGCCATGGGCATCCTGTGTCCCGCTGGTCAGGGGCATTGCTGCCTGTTGGATTTGGTCCCTGCCTGGAATGGTAGCAAGCTGCTATGTCTGCTCCTTCCTTATTTCTCCTCCACCACCATTTCTACTTCCCACAAAAGGCTCTTGTTTAAGCAATTTGGACTTGGTTTAATTTGCAACTGAACACAGCTGCTGGCAGCTGCAGGCAAGGAGGGCCTGGAGCGATTGCAGGGGTTGCTAGGAAGGAGGACGGGGGCCATGGTAGGCCCCAGGTCATGCAAGATCTGATAACTTGGTGTGGGAGGACCTGGTCCTTTGCAAGGCTGCATGCAGAAGGACGCCACAGGCAGTTCTCGGGCTTGTGGGAATTTTGAGGAGATAAGGTGAGCTTGGTCAGGGGCAGAGACAGTGCTGCTGGTACTTACCTACCCTACAGAATAATGCACTGAAAGGGAATTTGGGCACATCCTGTTGTTTTAGGGTGTTGTTGCTGGCTGCACAAGGTCACAGTGGAACCCATAACAGTGAGAAACTGGTTCTGTGCATCTGTCATGATTCCAGCAGAAAAGAGCGGGATTGTTGGGAGTGAACCAGTGACAGGTCACAGGGGGAAGGCTGTTGTATTACCTGCTGCAGTGGACGTTGGGGTATTTATTACGGCTGCTGAACCCTGGCCAGGTGCAGGGGCAGTGCTGAACTGGATGTGCAGGACAGACCTCCCCATGCTGCCCCCCAGCATCACCCCGGCCGGCACTGGCTGCTCTGTGCCTTGTCTTGCTCCATCCAACCCACGGAGCTGACAAGTTGGAGAGCCCTGGCAGCGCTGCTGTCAGATCCTGTGAGTACCGAGATGGGAACCAGTGCAGAAGGCTGGATCCTGGTTGTCTTCACGTCCCTTCACACCCTCCCAACGCATGCTGGGTCTGAATGGAGAAAAGCTGGGCCAGGCACCTACATTGAAGGAGCTGGAGGTGCAGGATTGCCTCCATCAGAGATCACAGATCAACAGCATGGAGCCACTAAGCTGAACACAAGCCCTCACATGGCTGGTCAGTTATTTCCTCAGCTCCTTTGGCAGTGAGATGCCAGCAACCATGGGAATAGAGCGGGGGAATACACTGATGTGATAAACTCACTGTTCCTTGCCCAAAGACGCTGCTACTGCAGAGCCTTTCCTTCCTCAGCCCCAGCTCTGACAGCGCAGTGCATAAGCAGGAGGTGAAAGTCTTGGAGCCATCAGACCCTTTTCTAGCTGGGGCAGAAAGGAAGAATATCATGGAGTCCCAACTGGAAGTTAATCCAGTTAGTTCTTGCTATGACCCAAGAAGCTCAATTTCCAGACTGCTGTTTCGTTTTGTTTTGTTTTGTTTTGTTTTTTTTTTCAAGATTTTACACACAATCAGTTGCTGCTGTCACCCAGCTATCTGTTCTGCCTTACTCCGAGCCTCGGCACAGGACTGCTGCATAAATTCATTACTACAGCTGGCACGAATGCTGGGGACGCCCAGATGGCTCTAGATCATTAGAGGTTGGCCTGCTCTTGGCTGGGTAGCACAACACACACAGCCATCACAGATATAAATCCAAGCTGGAGCAGTGGAAGACCTGGCCCAGGTTTTGAAATATGCTGTTTCTTTGTTGTTCTTAGTATTTCTCCAAAAAGCGACAAACCAGATTATCTTGTCATTCTCTAGTAATAACCCCAGGCACTCGACGCTATAGGGCGGAGTACCAGGAAGAATGCAGCAAGGTGAGTACAACACAAAATTACTGAGGGTTGTGTTTTCAGATGCAGTGCCCTCAGTAATGCCAAGGAGATCCGAGGGTTTTGA
Organism: Anseranas semipalmata; assembly: GCA_013399115.1. Classification (NCBI taxonomy): domain Eukaryota; kingdom Metazoa; phylum Chordata; class Aves; order Anseriformes; family Anseranatidae; genus Anseranas; species Anseranas semipalmata. The sequence goes on from VXAA01001962.1 coordinate 177,093, forward strand.
TGTGACTGATTATCACCCGGAAAGGAGGACTTTCCTTTTGCCTTTTCTTCCACTTGATGTCCCATCCCAAGCTATAGGCAGACGTTGACTTTTGTATTTGAGGAGCAGGAGCCAAATAGTTGAGGACTGCATCCCTACAGAGCTCCCAGATCTTGGTGTTTTCTTAAGCTGGCGGCAGTCAGGGGGCATTCCTGACTCTGCCCATGCCCCAAGCCTTCTGGTCGGCTGGTTTCACTCAAGAGGTGGTTGTGATGCCACCCTTCCTCTCTGAACCACTCTACCCACTGTAGTATCAGGTCCACCCACTATACCAACACGCACCCTTATGAAGATGCCTTTGAGTCAGTTCCTGTTCCTATGGCACAGCTCTATTCTCAGAAGGGTGAGCTGTTTTCTTCCTGCGACTGGAAAATACCCTTCTTTATTTTCCATTCTTTTTTTTTTTTTTTTTTTCCATTGACATGGATGTCTGGACTGTACAAAGGGCAAAATCAAGGAGGGACAGCCCTTCTTCCTGGGTTGTTTCCAACCCCAGTGGGATTAAAATGTTCGCTATTTCACAAAGACGGCCATTCATGAGAATATTTTGTCTCCCACAGCGACCTTTCAGGCCTAAAGACCTCAGAGTCATTGACAATGAAACCAAAATTGGCCCTTCTTGATTTTCTTCAGTGACTTCAAACTCTTCCTTTGATGGAGGTTCGAGGGCCCCACATCCCTTTCTATCCCTCGTCTGTCACAAAGCACTGCAGCAATTCCTTCCCATTGAGCAGGACGGAAGAGTAACAGCACCAGAAGGGCACACTGAGAGTCTCCTCAGAGGAGGCCTGGGCAACAATTTTTGACCAAAACCTACATTTTTAGTGATGAAAAGTATTTTACAAATTCTTGCCAATATCTCAGCATTGATTTGATCTATGATTTTTCAGCAAATTGCTGAAAGTGGCCAAATGTTTCTGATGGGAGTATTTTGGATTTGCCACCTATAACAAAGGCTTTTTTCTCTCTCTACTTCTCTTTAAAAATGTTTGGCTTCACCTTGAATGCTGGGAAAACTCTGGAAATATTACAAATTCTTTTGCCTTGATTTAACTGAAACATTCCATCTAAATCTCCTCCTCCCTAAGTTATTTCTTTCCAGTTTGCTTGGACGCAGGAGAGGTGTGGGTGGGGTGAAGTAAGGACTGAACTTAACTGAAGTCTTTCCCTGTCTTGCACTTGTCATGTGAAATGTTTCCCCGGCATGTTCTCTCAGCGTCCTGACACTGGCATCAAAAGTTTCTGTAAGAAACATGCACCATAGAGGGAGACTGAAGGAGGAAAAAATGGATCCAGGCAAGGCATCTTGTAAAGAACCCAACTTCCTAAGCTGCTTTTAATCTGTGGTACACTAAAATGTATCATTACATGCAGCACAGGGCAGCAGCATCCATAGTATATTTAAGTCAGGGCTGTTTTCCACAGCAAAAGACTTTGTAATGCTCATTTCCAGATGAATACTCCTTACCACACTCCCTCAGATTTTGGTGTTTACATTTTTTTAAAACTTGGCTACAAAAAGGAGCCAAATTCAGCCTTGGTGTTTATGAACTCGTTAGCACTCCCCAGCAATGAAGGTGGCACCAGGGGGTTGATGTTAGGTACTATCCTCTCTTTCCATCTTCTCTCCCACACTGGAAAGTGATGCAATTTGATTCACTTTTAAGATCATTTGTGCACAGTTAGGAACCCACAAATGCTGAAATCACAAACTTGTGACATGCAAAGTCTTTTCCGGGTACTTGCCACAGATGGTAGCACAGTCCTGTGTGACATACGACTGTTTATTGAAAATATTTTATTGGTTTCTGTAAATCAGTTTTAATAAACACCAAAGAGATACAGTAAGTAGACCAGCAAAATGACTTCACAAACTCAATTATCTGACATCTTCTTTCTCTGAAGGAAGAGAGCCAGTTCTGTAAAGAACAAGCTGAGAAGGCATGGTTTTGCCATAGTTCACAGAGGTTTAGCTCCTCTGACTGCACAGCATTTATGCTTAAGTTCCAATAGCACTTCAGGTGAAATCAATTCATTGGTTTCAGCTGGAGTTTGATCAGCACCTTGCACCTGAGTCAGGTAAGAGTAAGATCAACAGTTTTCTGAGGCTACACAAGCCACTAACTGCATGGCCAGGCAGATTTTGCCAACGAAAACTCCTCGTGTTGGTTTGAAACTTCTTGTTACTTCCTCCAGCTCATTTACCACTCTGTACAAAATCTGCACTCTGGAGGAAACATACCGTGAAGTATGTACAGTTATGCTAAAAGGCAAGAGACCAGCTTCTAGCATCTTCAAATGCAGTGCATATGATTCTTCTGAAATTCATACTCTGCAGAAGATAAAACGAGAAGGGAGGGTCTTCCATAACACTCCGGCACTTCTAAGGAGATATTAGTGGAGTCATCAAAATGGTAATTCCACCCTCACACTGACTGTGAAATACAGAAAATGGCACCTCAGATAATGGCAGTTGTTTTTAGTGTTGGCTTCTGTGACCTCTATTTGGGGAAGATACCAAAGACAGCCCCAGCTCCCAAGGCTACGTTTTGCTTCATCTATTTTTAAGAAGTTCACTGTATTCGCCAACACAGGACCTGAATACACCTTCCCTTCCCCCTTGCCCACTTCTAGTTTCATGCAGTGTTTTTTCCCCTAACATATAATTACGTAACACTTCAAGTTATTCTCTGCCCCAAACAGAAGGCATTAACTCCTACTGAAAAGAAAAAAGCTCCATTACTCTGGGGCCAGCCAGTCACTGATGTAACGCTTTCTTTGGTCATGTCTGATCTTCAGTGAAAGCTGGCTGTTTCCATAAGTGAAAATTTTACTTCTATAAACTGAGTGAACGTGGTTTATAAGTCAGCTCTGCACTGTATCCATAGAAAGGTGAATAAGTCACCCCTGCAGCTGGGAAACCTCTCCCATTCCCCAGTTTGACCTCCACATCATTTTCCAGCAAACACCTCCCTAGTGAGCATGCAACTGCTTGACCTGCACAGAGTCAGAGACGAGTGTGGTTCCCACAGCCTTCATCAGTGGACCGTGCTGGGGCTCTCTCTGCTGAGGCAGCCATGCCCACCCCATTGTGCACAGCATGGCTATGATCCAGCTGTTCTTCCTCGCCTTTTGTGGAGCAAGTGCCACTGTTAGGAACCAATGAGTATTTCTTCTGCACCTGTTCCAGTATCTGCAGCACCTGGAATTAGTAAACACAGCTGTAAGTGGGTTACTAATTAGGAGAAAACTAATTTCTTCTCCAGCTATTTAAACATGCCCTGTTCTTTTTCAAACTACCTGTCTAGGGCCATCCTTGGGATTACACTATCTACTCAAAGGTCTCTGGGACAGGTGTAAATGGAGAGCCTGCCCCATATAGACCGATGACCTTGGATCTCAGAGATCTTCATTTCCCTGAATGAATCAGTCTTATATCACACATCCCTCAGGGATGGACCCAGCACAGAGAGGTGCAATGATGGTTGCAAGATCAGGACACAGGCAACACGGAGCTCTGTTTTGCTGCTCTTTCATACCACACTATGATAATTCCTCATGCTATCACAGATTTCTTCATCTCTTTATGGAACCAGGGGACTCCCAGTCTGAAACCCACTTAATGGAGATGGGCAAAGCAGAGAGAGAAAGGGAGCAGAAATCAGATCAAGATTAATTTTACCTGAGACTTGGGGATGATACCAACTCTGAAGAATCCTATGTTTCCACTGTCAATTTTGGTACAGTCCACAACAGTAGAGGCAATATTCTCTGGAGAAGGACCATCGCAAAGAACTGCATCCACCTGAAGAGCAGCAAATTTTCAGACCAAGTTCAGGCACATAGGCAGAGAGATGGCAGTTTCCCCTTCTCAACAGCAGGCAGCTGTTAAAGGCAGCTCTGCTCCTTCCTAGCCCACTGTATTGCCACTCCCTACCTGCTGTATTTGGAATGAATGAACTCAGTAAGAGCAAAGAGAGAGCTCTATGGGACTTAAATCAGCAGTACAGGAAAGCAGGTTTGCATAGGCTGAGGGGTTTTGAGGGAGTCCCATCCAAAAAGCAAATATGTAGAAAACCAGTCTTTTCTTAGGAGTCAGTGGTGGGAGATTTGTACTGCTTCTTGTTTAAAACTGCCATAAGCTGCCATGAATATATTTTCATAAGTGTAGTATTCTCAGGATTTAGCAGTGAAATGAAAGACAGACATTTGAATGGCCATGACCACTGTACTTCCAGAACTTACAAAAGTTCTAAAAAACAGGAATATTTTAAAGCTCTGGTGCCAGTTTTAGACCAGCTTCAGCTTTAGATGGGAATCCCCTGTGTTCTGACAACTCTGTGGCAGCTGGAGCCCTGGTGCATTCAGGCATCAGTTGTTTTATTGCTTGTACACAAAGAAGCTTTTTTTTTGTTGCTCATATCATCCTGTGTTGAAAGATGAACTAACTCATCTTGCCAAGCCCTAACTATACAGTATAAAAAAAGCCTCAATTACCTTATCTCCCAGCTTGGCATACACTTGGTTGTGGTGTGTTGTGTCTGCCTCTCCTGTTGGGTTAGCTGATGTGACCACAATGGGGCCAACCTGGTGACAGAAAAATGGGAATAAGAGCTCTGAGCAGGTTTTGTGGTACAAAACAGATGACTTGAACAGTGAAGTTCCCTGGTGAATCTCCGTGACTCTATAAAGAACTCAGTGTGACTCTCCCAGGTAGACACCCATACTGTGTAGGCAACTAAAGTTGGAAAAGACAAATCCCTCCAAATCTGTGTGAGTGACTAAGACCCTGCTGATTTGGGGTTTACCGATGTTGAATCAGAGAAAAACATTCTATTTTCAAGCAACAGTAATCACCTAAAAGCTACAATGTCTGTCCTAGAAATGCAGCAGTGAGTAGAACAAGCAGCATGTCACAGTTTCTCTGGCAAAGCCCAGAAATACAGTGATGGACCATGGATCTGAACTGTGCAAGGAACAGGGATTCCTTCTTTGAAGGTGGAATTTACTAGCAAGGCTATGGGACTGTATCCATTCTGCTTTGTCACACACCTCCTATAGCTCCTGCAGGTGGGAACAGGAGCCTTGCCATGCAATTCCTTCCAGCCAGAGCATGGTTGCCACTGGCCAAGCCAGAGATCATCATTTTAAAGGCAAGCCTATGGAAGAAAACTGCCTCTGTACAGCAACTCAGCACACTAGGCAGCAGCATCAACATGCTCTCATCCAGAGCTGTGTCAATGTAGCCTAGAGGCAGTGCTCAGCACTGCAGCAGAAAGTTTCCTACCATGCTTTCTCTGCAGGTTTTATGCCAGTATGCTGCAGCTGATCACATATTCACTTGCTGCTGCTGCTGCTGTTGCCAAGAGGTCACGCAGCACACTGCAGAAAGAACTTTCTTCCAAGCTGGGATCAGAGAACTATATGGGGAAGCAAGTGTGTCTGGCCCACAGCGCTGCAACAACCTTGAGGCCATAGCAGGATAGGACAGGCTCTACTCCCACGTGTCTGGGTACCCTGAAATGTTTATGTGCTCACCCCTGCATTATAGCAACACCCAGACATATTATCCCAGGTTGTTACCGCAGCAGCTACTGCCTGGGTAAAGTCACGGAGCAGGGATGCTCAGAACATAGTACAGGTTGTAACTGATGTTGTTCCACAAGCCACATTTGTGACTTTCCCAAGGTATTCTGGCTTCAAACAAGCCTGTGCTTGCAACAAAAATGTTCAAGGTAGGAAATCAGACAAAGTGTCTGTTAATTACATCTCTTCTGGCATTCTGACCTGGCGGTCTGTTTTCTCACTTTTAGCCTCTCTTCTGCAATAAAATCAGCTATCAGGCACCTGCATAACGCACCCCTTCTTAATGATATTTTTCTTGTGGGAGTTACTCATTTTAGCACTTTTCATTCCGCAGACCACTCTGAACATGCTATGATCCTCCCTTCATTGAGAAAAGAAAAAAGTGAGGAGAGGTGACATGCCAAGACCCAGCACAAGAGCTAGCTGAGTCCTGCAGTCTCACCATCCTTCTCCCCTCCAGCAGGCCGGAGGACCTGGGTGCTAGTGGCTGACACCGTCTGCTCCCTATACAGTGGAATGGCAGGGTCCAGTCGCCAGTGGTGCTGGGGTGAGTGTACTCTGACTACTCACCAAGTCGATGAGGTGTGTGGTGACAGAGCAATCAGGGATGCGGATGGCAATGCTCTGAGGGGTACCGACGTATTTAGCAGAGTCCTTCATTCCCAGGAAGTCCACCCATTCACCTGCACAAGGAAGAGTCACATGGCACTTACTGATGTACATCCGTCCTCACACAATGATCTTACCAGAGGTATTGCCACGGAGCACGTGGCATTGCAGGAAAGCAGGATTTAAAGTTGGAGTTTCTAACCCAGTGCTCTCCAGAGAGCTAGAAACTAACAGCATTTCCTCACCTCTGGGAACCACTAAGCTAATAGGAGATGGCCAGGCAGCTTCCATGAAGTCCCAGAGGAGGGGGCTGAACAAATGCTTTGCGGGTTCCAGTTGCTTCAGGCTAGAAATCCAGAGTGACATGGGGCGCTCCTGAGCCTGGCGCTTGGAGCTGGTAAGGAGGCAAGAAAAATGAGTTTGAAAGTAAGCTGGAATTTATTTTCAAGCTGAAAAAGAAATTGTGTTGGAGAAGCCTAGAGTTAGACAAAGTGTGTAGGCTCTGCTACAGGTCAGCAGTCTGTAATAAAAGTAGGACTGTTCAACAGTTGACCTGAGAGGAAGGGACATGAATGACTGTTCCCAATCATGAATTCCAAATCAAGGTTTTAGTTTCTTGTGTAGTGATGGGTAAAAGACCCAATTGCCTAAGTTCTGATGGGTCCCAGCTGCTCACAAAAGTACAGCTAGAGACATTTGTTAAACACAAGAGGGATTTTGGTTGTGACAACATGTATCTACAAATATATACAATAATCCCCTGCCCCATTTTGACATTTCTTGATCTTTGAATTTCCTTATGATATCCAAGCGACCTGGCTCCATCACCTGTCAGGAGCCTTTAGTATGTTATATGACAATTCCAGCTCACCTGTTTCCTTTTCTCATTTGGATCTTCTCCCCCATGCTCGTCACCTTATTGTTCCTAGGAAAGCTAAGCTATGTGTCTCATTGCTCTGGATGGTTGCTGTAGCCAGGACTCAGTAGCAGCTATAAGTCCTAGAGGCTTCCTTAGACTAGCCAGGGAAACCTTCACTGGGGCAGTGAGACAAATACTTACCGGTGAGCTTTCTCCACAGCATCAGGCCGATTACAGGCTGCCACAAGCACATACACTGTATCTGTGGGGATGCCACAAGTCCCTCCGTTCTTCAGGATATCTGTTGACATGTGAACAGGGCAGAATCCTTTCAGTGACTAGAACTGAGGGGCGGTAATTCATGGAAGAGCTGTCACAGACAAAACAGCCAATTCAGTGGCTCTCATCTCCTTTTCCCAACTAACAAAGTGTTTCCTCTGACAGTGCATTTTCTAGCATTCATCCAAGAAGAGATTTGGTATTTAGGGGAGATCTGAGCCCTGTTCATCTGGGCCAGAAGTCATTCAGCCATGTGGAGAGAGCAAGCACCATGCGTTCTCTGTACAAAACTGTCAGTGGTAGCCCTAGACTGGAGGATTTGTGTATCTCAGATTGGATGAGCAGACAGGGATATAATACAGGAGAGACAGCAGCAAATCCACTGCTAAACCCAGGTCCTGTCAAGGAACTGGTCCTATTTCCCTCATAGTGTATTTAGCTTCTAAAGACTCTTGTAACTTGGCCCACTTGGTCTAAATGCAATCAGGTTATTGTGGTTTCCACATCAGGATTGGAAAAATGTCCTTTTAATACTGTTCTGCTACAAAACCTCCCAGAATTACCCCTCCACCCCACATTATCCCCTATATATTTCCCTTACCTGCAATTCTCTTGACTGAGGAAGCTTTCCTGGCAGGCAGGTGAAGGCACTTGGTCATTCCTCCCCCCATACCACTAAGCTGCACAATGGGCCTACCCATTGGTAAGCAGGAACCCTCAAAGATGCTGTTGAAAAGGGCAGACAGGAAGCAGTAAAAGCTGACCAGACCAAAGATGAGAGTGGCAGCAAGGTCATAGCCAGCTGGAAGAGCACTGATGGCATCCAGCAAGAAGCTGACAGCAATCAGCAAGAAAGCGAGGGAGTAAAAGAACCAGGTGATGTTTAAGAATAGTGTGCAGAAGACAATGAAGCCATTGAAGAGCATGAAAGCAATGATGCCTACTGCTGTGTGGAAGCTTCTGGTAGTGCCGTAGAGGCCACCATATCTTGTCAAGCCCCAGGTGATCCACATGACAGCATAGAGAATGAAGGCACTGCTCTCCAGGGTTTTACCCCGGGCAAAGGCCACTGAGCCGCCTAGAAGCTTCAGGATCCCACCAGCTACCACTACCCATGGAATTACAACAGTAGCAAGTGGAGCCTGTGGGTCCCCTGTCATTGTTATAGCAAAAGAAGCAAGGACACTGCATGCATAGCCAAGTACTTCTGCATCTGCGTACTTGGAATACCCTAGGTAGGGAGTGTGAAGGTCTGCCCCTTCACGAAGCTTCAGAAAACTGCTGCGAGCAAGCAGGGCCTTCACAACACCCTTCCCTATTGGGATTTTGGCACCTGCTTTCATGTTGTACAGGTGAATCAGAGTCATCAAGGCTGAGGCCACAAAGATGGCCACGTCCACACCTTGGGGTCCACCTTCAAAAAACCCCTTGGGACGGCAAGCTAATGCAATGCAGTAGGCCACATAAAACAGCAAATATAGGCCATCCACCAGGCTCTTGAGAGTGAGAAAAAGAGCCAGGACAGCAAAAAGAATTGAAAAAACCACAAGGAATGGGGTAGGGAAAGATGGCTCCTCTGGTTGCCAGATTGGGTATAGAAGGCAATAGCCTCCAGCAAATTTCAGGATGGAAGTGAAACCAAAGAACGTAGCCATTAGTACATCCATTGCACGGTATGATAAAATGCAGACTCCAAGCTGGTAGATGCCAGCTGCCCACAGCCAGGGCACTTGACCGATAAACAGTTTGCTAGTGACGCCCAGCAGCCTACAGCCAAAGACACTGGCAGACAGCATGTTCAGGATCACACCGGTGACTGCAAAATGATTCGTGCTACCACTGGTGGACTGGATCTGCTCATGGGCCTTGTTCTTGGCCAGATCTGTGCCAGGGAGGGCAATTTTCTCTTTGGTGAGGAAATAAAGAATCCTTCCCACAGCAAAATAACCACCAACCAAGCAGACAATCATATAATTGCAAGCCACAGCAGAGGAACCAAAAGCTGTGTTATAATGCACGGCAACTTCATGAGCACTGGCAAGTGAGACAGCAGAAGCAATCATAGCTAGGACAACCTCTCTGTTAAGGAAGCCCACCACTGCAATAATCAGTAGCGCCAAAGTAAATGTGACCAGGCCAGGCACCAAGGCATTGCGGAAATCACCAGTGTCATTCAAAACTCCTTGCCCTTCCAGGATGAAGACCACTCCATAGCCGCACCAGAACGCTGAGATGGTCAGGCAGAGAGACAAGAACAGGGAGGCATTTCTCAGGCTTCTCCGAATTCCTATGAAACAAATGGCAATGGAGACAGAACTGTGATTTTGACACAGTAGGTTATGGAAAGCAGTACTTCGGACAGGCAGCTGTGTTTCAGGCACATAGTGTCTTGGAACCACGATTACCACACAAGCATGTAGCTGCACAGGTCCTGCATGATGTTAGACGGAGCTAGCATGAGCTTGGGTCGGTCTGCACAGCGCTCCATTACACTATGTAGACATGACCGTAAAGACTCCCTCAGAGCAACTCTGTGGGAACTCCCAAGTATTTGTGTCTCTCCCAAGCTGTCTGATCTGTAGTGGAAAAAACACCAGCTTCCAGTCTTGGATTTTCATGTTCTCGCTGCTCCAAGTCAAAAAGGAGAAATAACTCAGCATTCATTCTAAAGAGTGTGGACTTCGTTATAATCACTGATTTTTCCTCTCAGCCTCACACACCGACATCACGTTTCAAACCAAGGATGTCTAAACTACTCTCAAAAAGCTTGGGAACAGTTTTTAGAGAAATCGTATATTTACTTTGTTAAAACTCTCAGAGATCGTGATAAAGCATTTGTTCAAAACACACATTTATTTCTTTGGTTGCTTATATAGGAAAAATGTGGTGTTCCTCAAGCAGAACGAATCAGTGGTCTGGCAAGGCTGCCACAGTTCATATAAACCTGTTGGCAAAGCAGACCAAATACATGTAAAACTATAGAAGGGGGAGGCCTTGAAGCTGGCCACCCTCCGAGTCTTACCTGCGTATGCCAAAAGAGATGACAAAATCAACAGAAGGATTCCTAGCGCTGTGTTGGGGATCACAGGGGCTGCTCTGGGTAAACTGTAGAAATGCACTGCCAGCAAGAGTGATCCTGTGTGTGACAAGGGAGGTGGAAAAAGAAACAGAGCTTGTAAACTTTGTCCCCCCCAAAATGGGAGAGAACCGGAGTGACAGGAGCAGGGAAAAAGAGAAAAAACTAACAGTACAAGGTCTGCAAATAATGAAATCTAGAGGGAGGGTGTTGTAACTTGGTCTGTGTCTGAGGTCTCACCTCTTTCTGGGTGCCTAGTTTTAAGAAACTTGAACTTAATCGTGCTTGCAAGAGCTCCCCCATTGTTGGATAAAGGTAAAGATCGGATCTCAGCTTCCAATTCTACAAAAGGCAGACGGACAAGCACACACACTCTAAAGATGATCACGTAAGCCTTGTGTCCACAGAAAACTAGCCTAAAAATGAAAAGGGGCAGCACTCAGAANTGGCCGCTCTCGCACGTACTGCCGGGTCCTGGCGGCCCTCTCGGCTGCCTCGAGTTGCCTTGATGCAGCGAAAAGGCCCTCACGCACCGAGATGCCCCCACTCTGCTGCAGAACACATCTGCCCCAGAGCCGATCGCCTCAGCAAGTGACTTTCTAGCATTATTGCATTGAAATACCTTTCAATGAAAAGGGGCAGCACTCAGAAAGATGAAATGCAAAGGAGCAAAGAAAGGGAGTGAACACAGAAAGCAGAGCAGCAGGGAAGACAGCTAGAGAAAAGGAAGCGAGGAAAGTGCATCCAAATAAAAATCATTTATGAAAACGACTATCAGAAAGTTTTGATTTGCTTCCCACTCAGGATGGATTGAGTACAAAAATTCAGGCCAGCATTTTAAAGCCAAGACAAATATTTTGTTGGCTGCTGAACCAGGCAGAGGGATCTCCGGATCTAAAAGTTTTACCCAAGCAGAGAAGATTCGGAATAAACAGCCTCTTTAGCCCCTTCAAAAAGGGGGTTGTCCATGAGAGCTAGTCCCAACCCCGTCCTCCCACGCCAAGAAGTCTCGATCCCTACCTGCGGAAATGCCCAAGAGCCCTATGGAGTAAGGCAGTGACTCAGTTTTTCTGACTGCCATCGCAGAGTCCGCTGAAGACCCAGATGCAGGCTGAACTGCTGCCTCTCTTTCCTCCCTAGCTCTTTATAACCAAACCAACTTCACTGGCCTGTGTTCCTCCCTGCTCTCCACCCCTTTTCCCTACAAGCATCCTCTGTTAGTGGGCCTTTCTGCATGCGGGAGGAAATGCAAATGAGTTTCTTGCTGCAATAAATGTCAGTCTGAGTCAAAATGGACTGCTGGTAGCTCCCTCCAGGGGCCTGTTAATTTTACTGTTGATTAACCCTTGTTAAAAAAGACACTTGAAAAAGAATGCTGACGGTTTAGTACTATTACTGCCTTTTTGCTATTGCCAGTAAGGAAATTACACCGGTTCAAAGTGAGGGTTTTTGAAAGAATCCATCTTGCTGGAGCAAACAAGTACTTTGCAAGCCCAGGAGCTCCCTGGGGACCACTTATTTCTCCTAACACTGGCCACGGTCCTGCTGTTTGTCCCTGTCACAGCTATGAATGCCTGGCACCACCGTCCTGTGCTGGGCAAGCCCAGGGCATATTCAGTGCCGTTCCCTTAAAGGTGACTTTTGTCCATGTGTTGCTCCACGTCTATCTAATCCAGCCTCTCTGCGCACGCTCCCAGGGAACTCCTCCTAGTTCCTAAGTGGCTTCCGTGAGTGAGGTGTCAATGCAAACATGCAGTCTGGAGACCAGCAGCGTGAGGATAAAATCTGGAAGAGTCTTGCTGGCTTTCCAGGAGAACTGTGCAGGCAGGAAAGTGAGTACCAGTCATTGCCACGATCACTGCTGGATCCCAAAGGTGACATAAAGGACCTACTCACAGCTTGCTCTCCCTTCCCATGGAGAATACGTGAGCAGGCCATAAAGGTCTTTACCAGTGAAAGAGGCCACAGAAAGCAGTGGACAGTGGCCCAGCGTTGTGATGGGATCATGTTGGTTACGTGTCAAATGGGAATCCAGAATAATCCCAGACTGGCAGGATCCACCTATAATGCCAAAGGATGCTCCTCCCGCTCTCTGAGCCGTGTAGACTACTACTAATACATCTATTGCAGATAGATCTTTAGGTTCCATATGTCTATTGAGATAGATCTCGTCACATGAGGAAGCAAACCCTGGAACAAGCCTATTTTGCCCAGTTAACATCTAAACACTGATTTCAGTAAGGGGAACCAACACAGTCAGTTTGCAACATGCAGAGCGAGATGAGGTGGTTTACAGCAAGTCCTAAGTTTGTTTAAATCATCAGCCTTTGGCTATCTTTGTTCCATCAATAATGGGCCTGCTCTCTAACCAGTTGAAGGAGGAAGAAACTATTCAACTACTGAACTACGTTCAAGTTGCACCATGATTCAGCTGTTTTTTCAAGTAAGAGGAAATAATGCATTTCTAAATCACATTTAGAATACCTTTGATATGAAACCAAACAGCAGGAAAAAGGCTTTGGTAGTTTTTCACATATATCTCACAGTTTAATTCCCGGTCTGGATAATAAAAGTCCTTTCTCTACCCACCATAAAGGTGCCTTTTGTTCCGGTTTGTATAGTTAGCAGCTACGAGTATGGGGTGCCTGATATCAGTAGTTTTAAGAGATGCATGCAATAAATGAAGTCACATGTATCAGAAAAGAATATCTTCCTCATGCCTGCTATGACTAAAGAACTTGCCAAAACACAGTTTCATTATATACAGGATATATTTCATGTCTCTTCCAAATACGACAGGCCCAGGAAAATTTTCGTATAAATTATCCCCGAAAAACATTCTTCAGCCAAGTTGCATGAATTTTGTTGTTCTCTGAAGAATGGCAACATAGCCTTAAGAGACTATATTTATTTCAACAGCACAAAGCTGAAATAAAAAGGTTCATAATCTTCTCAGGTGTGAGCATATCAAGGACAAGGGAGAACAGCTCTCCACATGAGCAAGGGAGCTTCCCCATCACATGCTGTGAACCTTGCAGCCATGTATCGCTATAGAGGTCAGGGGGCTTCCAGTTCCTGCAACCATTTTCCTGGCAAATGATGTTGTTACCTTCTGGGAGAGATGGTGCTGTCGATGAAAAATCACGTTATTCATTTCTAACTCGGGACCCGAAGGCCAGGAAACAACTACAACTGGGTGCAAAACTTCAGCTCTTCAGAGATGGGGTGTGAGGCTGAGAACATTTAAGATCAGAAAAGGAAATCTCGGTGTTAAAAGACAGACGCTGCTGGTGCAATGTAGGGTTTAAAAAATGGGGCACAGAGAGGAACTGCACTAGCTTGAATACTTGCTGTGGGCTGGCTCCCTGTGATACCATCTTATGCACAAAGCTTTTGGTGCTTTAGTCTGAAATAGAATGGAAAATCGACAGCTGAGAAGGAAAAACACAGCTGCTCTGTTGAACAGGTCACGTCAGCTCGGGATGCTTTGGAGACAACGTGCTAGGAAGAAGGTCTGCAAGGGAGCAGTCAGTTGAGGAAACAAATAATATTTACATACCCTCCCTGTGGCACTGGAAATAAAACCTTCTTGCCAGTAAGAAATTCAGCCCAACCCTCCTGGCCCCACCTGCTCCTGGGGGAGGGATCATGTTATAAAAGGCTCCAGGCAGTGCACTGAGATGCACAGCAAATTGGGGCTCTCTGGGGACTCCTCCTGCTCTACTCGTGACCATGGGAAAGCGAGTGGCTGTCGTGCTGGCTGGCTGTGGGGTGTACGACGGGAGTGAGATCCATGAGTCTTCTGCTGTGCTGGTGCATCTCAGCAGGGAGGGGGCACAGGTAAGAGGCTCCTGCCCCATCTGTGGCTCCTTTTGCCCTTGCTCTGCTTTTCATTTGCTCTCTCTTGCACAAGGTAGTCTGCTCTAAGGAGCTTTGCATCTTGCCAGACAAATCACGAGCTCCCCGTTGCTGCCGGGGTAACTGTGAAGCGTAAGTGACTGGAGTCGGAGCAAGCAGAACAGCGTTGGGGCTGCTACAGCAAGCACGGGGAACGCTCTGCTCTGCTCTCAAAGCTCTGCTGTACGAGAGATTGGCTGGGTGCTCTGTGTTGAGCACAGAGCTCAACAATTCTGTGAGATACTCAAACTCTGAAACAAACTTTCTTAAATGAATCTCTCTCTTTTTGGCTTGCACTTTCTCTTTTCTTCTTCGGTATTTCTGTTTCAAAGACTACTATTGACCTTGGTTGCTTAAAATTCATCCTTTAAAAACACCGAAGGTTAAAACAGCAAATAGATGAGTTCTTGTGAGTTAGACTGGAGAAGGGGCAAAAATGGTGACCCTCAAGTACCTGCTGTCATATGCCATTAGTCACAACGACCGCTCTTTGAGAGTCGAAGAAGAGGGAGAGAAGCCCTGGGTGACATTACCCTCAGCTCTGAGCTGCCCACAAATCTGGGTCAGAGCCGTTCTGGAAATCGGAACTGCTCCACTAAATATGAAGGCACAGCGGTGATTTACATGTGTGGCAGAGTCTGCCCACCCAATTCCAAAGCCTTCAAAGTGTGTATTCACTTCGTGGATTAAAGCTAAGACTTGTCCAAACCTTTTCTCCACTGTCTGTAGTTTTGCCTCTTTCCCTTCTCTCCGGGAGCTGCCGTAGTTGCTGCCTTACGCTAAGTCGGCATGCTCAGAGCACTGTCCTGCACTCATCCCTTGACTGGCAGGGACCTCTAGTGGAGGAAACTCGGGCATTATTTCCCCCACTCCCTTCTAATTTTCGGTTCTGCTTGCCTAAGGAAACAAAGTTTGTACAGCCACAAAATCTACCACCCATCTGTTTGCCACTCTTAATTTCTGCATGTGAGCTTGAAACAGTTCTGAAGGGAGCTGAGACACTTTCAAGAAAAGGAAATACTCTGGTTGTGGGAAACCAGTGGGTGGGTAGAAGAAACTCAAAGTCCTGTCTGAGGGCAGTGGCTTGACAGCAGCTTGCAGGGTGCTGGGTACTCAGCACCCATATGGGATGACTGGCTGCGTGGGGGCAGCCGCAGTGAAGATGACTGCTTGGGACTCGGATGGAAAACTCTAAGAAATGTGCTTCACACATGGCTCTTGGAACAGCTCAGGAAGGAAAGGGGTGGCTGCTCCCTCTCCACCACTTCAGCCCCCAAAATAAACAGTGTGGCCTATAGCCTCTTTGCTTTTACTGAGTACCCTCCTTCCTTTACGGTGAGGGTAAATGTTCCCACGCAGAAGCTACAAAATAGCTTTCTTTTGCCTCCCTATAACAATAACCATCCTAATGCCACTATCAGATACAGGTGAGCCTGAGGGTCACTGAATTCACCAGCAAAGTTCTTTCCTAACAAAGCAACTCAAGCATTTTAATTCACTACCTGTTGTCTTTAACATGTTTAGGATACTTGCCTGAAGGATAACAGACCTTCCCTTCCCTTCTCAGGCAGAGGTTTATGCTCCTGATGTTGACCAGATGCATGTGGTAGACCATGTGAGAGGACAGCCAACTCAGGAGAAGCGCAACGTGTTAGTTGAAAGTGCCAGAATAGCCAGAGGCAACATCAAGGATCTGGCTAAGCTGGATGTGAAGGGGCTGGATGCCCTAATAATACCAGGTAGGACAGCATGTGGGGTCTGCATGCCCAGGGTCTTGGGAACAACTTAGATATTCATGAGCTTTCAATGACATCGGAATCATGGGCTGGACAGGAAGTGGGCAGAGCCACTGGGGAAAAAGATAAGCTGGAAGATGGGACTGGAAGGATGGACATCTTCCATCTGTGCTTGCACAGACTTGTATCACAAGAGCACATGGCAATGCAGAAACTCATCCCAAGAGGATGAGTTATTTATATATAATATATATATATATATGCCAATTGACTTCTCCTCTGTATCATCTACTTAGGTTGTTTTTACTGGATGTAGGACTATCCCCTCCCTCACCAGCATGCTACCCTCCTATCAAGAGAAGCAGAAGCTGGGACACAGAGGGGGTGACTCAGAAGTGACAAATCCGTTCTTTTTTGGAAAAGTCTTTGGTGAAAGTACGACCAAGTGATTTCAGTGGGGGTGGATTAGGCCTGGAGCAAGGATTAAAAGACAAGTGAAAGCTTGTCAGCATGCCCCACCATAACAGGGTGAAACAGAGCATTGATAACTCTGCAGTTCAGTTCTGTTTAGAAGCAGAGATGGTGCTTTGGAGTCTTATCTCGTGGCAGTCAGGAGCTGAGAACATTCAGTGACTTAGAAAGGTTTAGCTTTCTTCTGTCAATGTTGGCCAAATGCTTCCATCCACCAAATCCATTTTAGCATTCTAACAAACCATATCTGACAAAAATCCTACCCTGGACTACTAATCTTTCTGTCTAATCTGTTCCCTTTTCTCAGGTGGCTTTGGAGTGGCTAAAAACCTGAGTACTTGGGCCACCCAAGGAAAGAACTGCATAGTCTCCAAGGAGGTGGAGGATGTCCTGAAGGCATTCCATGCTGCCAAAAAGCCCATCGGCCTGTGCTGCATTTCCCCAGTGCTGGCAGCCAAAATCTTCCCAGGATGTGAGCTGACTGTGGGTCATGACACGGAGTGTGAGAAGTAAGTAACTGTAGAGTGCTGATATATAATCACACCATGAAGATCACAGGATCAGCAATCTCTCCCCAGTGTATGTAGTACCCTGCCTCATGAACTTCTCGGTCCCAGGGCAGGAAAGACACCAGACCGCTGACTAGAAGTTAAGCAGATCCTAGGTGGGAACAAGATGGCTGCCTAACGCTTTGTAGGGCTATGAGACGCAGAGATTGAATCTGTCCTTACCCATCCATGAAAGCTGTGGCCAAATTCTCCCAATGGCAGGGAAGGAACTACGATGGCTGTTGCTATTAGGCTAGGAAGCTGGTGAAGAAACCAAACCCAAAAGGAAAAGTCTAGAGTGTGCAGCTGAGCAGCAGAACAGCTTTAGTGGAACATCAAGGTTTTGTATTGGCTTTCCTTCAGATTTTTAATTCACTGTAATCTGGAGGCTTTCTGGGTTCTACAGTCCTAGAGAAATTCCTCTGATGGGAAAAGATTTAGAACCTATTGAGCAGACTTTTTGCAGGGACCATCTATCTCTGTAACAGCCTAGAAGCTGTTGTTATGAGGCGCAAACAGGCTTTTCACTCTAGGTCTTCTTCAGATCTCTCTCTGTAATGACAGCTCCTCCATACAGTGTTTATTCTCTCTTCTTTTTTTAGATGGCCCTACGCAAAGACTGCCGAGACCATGAAGGAACTTGGCTGCAAGCATGTGAACAAACACGTCACTGAAATTCACGTGGATGCGAAGAACAAGCTGGTGACCACCAGTGCCTTCATGTGCAATGCCCCCATTCATGAAATCTACGATGGTATCGGAAAAATGGTCAAAGAAGTGGTCAGACTTGCCTGAATGCCACGAAGCCACAGAATCCAACTCCTCTGGAGCACAGGCACTAAGCCTTGCACTTCCCCTTTTATACCCACATGTCAACAGGCAACCTGCTACTCAGAGAGTTCCTCCCCCTCATGGGACCACTCGTGGCTGCTGAGGAGGGAAAACTGGAGCAATGTAAGCATTGGCATGGTTTGCCAAGGCCACACCACTTACTGTACTGATGACAAACTGGCAGTAATTGGAGTGTCAGTGTGCATCGAGCTGAGATGCAAATGCCAGGTTTCCACAGGGCTC
Source organism: Anseranas semipalmata (assembly GCA_013399115.1). Taxonomy (NCBI): domain Eukaryota; kingdom Metazoa; phylum Chordata; class Aves; order Anseriformes; family Anseranatidae; genus Anseranas; species Anseranas semipalmata. The sequence continues at coordinate 195,267 of VXAA01001962.1, forward strand.
AAATGTCTCTCACTGTCTCTCTTTGGTTCTGAGTAGCTGAGCACTTGCCTGGGTCTTTTCAGTCACGACATGGAGGACCCGACATACACATCACCGGTGAACAGGAATTGGTCTGTTTCTGAGATTTGTTACAAATCCATCTCTCCCCACATATCACCACCTCACAGAATGGTGGAATTAGTGGCAAAAGGAACACGATTCTGGTACTGAATAAAATAGACATGTTTTACATGCGCTGAATTCTGTTTTTATTTTTGCCTTTTACTCTCTATGAGGACATCCTCTTAGTGCTACTGGTTGGCCGGTGAACAGGGAAAATGGTATAGAAAGAAGTCACTAGTAACAAACCCCACTTGCTTTTCTAGGATTTGTCAGAACTCAGGCATGAATATGACACTGGCTGGTGAAAGCAGACACAAACCAACATTAATGTGAAGGTTTAACAGGAAGAGGTTCAGTTATTCTCTTGTGTTAACACAAGACCTGCTATGATAGCATGGAGTATTTTGGAAGCAGCCTAGGCAGAAAGAGTCGAGGGTGAGATCTAGGCACCCCAAAGAAAGTGCTACAGTTTCCAGTCTCTTCCAATCTCTAGAAAAATTCCTAGAAACAACGTGGAAGCAACAACCCTGCATTGCACCAGGGACAGACAAGATACCAATCTAGCTGGAACTGGAATGGCAGACTAAACTGGTTGGGTGATAGAGAAGTTTGGCAAACAGAAGGCACTAAAAATAGCTGAGTATCACACAGAGTTGTTCAGATAACAGGCCAGGCACAGATTTTTAAGGCCAGAAGGAACCACTTGTCTGTGTAATCTGACCGCTCTGCAGGAGCTGTAAAGAGCACAGTAACTCATATTTTACTGAAGCAAACCTGCTGAGAGGATTCAGTGTTGACTTAAAGACACTGCTATACTATTTCATAGCTCATTCCCACAGTTAATCAACGTTATTTAAGATAAACCATGCCTTATTTCTCTCACAGCTGAAGAGCTTGCTTTCAGCCCCTGCATTTTGATAGGTTTGTCTCCATTAGATTCAAAAGCTTTTTAGATGGTAGCTGGTATCTTTTTCTTATGTAGGCTCTTATTCTACATGAAGTATAATATAATCATTACAGACTGAGCTGTTAAATTCTCTCAGTGTAAGACTTTTTTTCTAAGCCAGCAATTATTTTCTGAGGCTCTTCTAAGCAAACTCTTCAGGCTTTTTATATCCTTTCCAAAACACTGGGACATTTTTGCACTCTCAACAACACGGCAAGATCCTTCAAGACTCCACCAGTGACCAGAGGGGGAAGGAATTTACCCACATGCTGCAGTGGAGCTGCAAAGAGGGACTCAAGGCCTTCTGGCAGGGACAGAACAGCTCAGAGTAGCATAATACAACAATTTTACCCCAGCTTCTTATGAAAATGGAGCTTTTCCAATCACTCTTATCTGTGTTTCTTTTTTTCCACTGCTTCTTTTTACCAATCGTTTTCAAGCCACTGCCCACCTTCCACAATATTTAGTAAAGATATAAAAGCCTCCAAGATATAAAGGACCAGCCAGTTTGGGGACAGTAGCTGCCAGGAAGAGGAGGGAAATGTTTGCTTAGTACGACAGTCCACAGCTTCCTCAATCCTTCAGCAATCCCCCAGAGAGAAGTGTGCTGAGTATCCCAACCACAGAAGAACATTCAGTCTAAATCTGCATTTCATTAGGAAGGAAGCACAAATCCAGGGGACACCTGACCTCATCACATCTTCTGCCTCATAGCTGCACACTTTTCTCCTGTACTGCTATTTCTGAAGGGAAATCCAAAGCCTAAGATATTGATTACCTTACAGAACATAACTGCTCCCAAGACCTCAAACTCTTGTCTTTTACACAATGCAGGAGATCACGAAATGTACAGAAGTTTCTGCCATAAGTACTAACTTTTGAGAGTTGTACAGGATTTTCTGAGATTAAGAATGTTTTGACTAACTTATCAGATAGGCTGAAAAGCTGTACGATGCAATTACAATAGAGAGCTCCAGGGACTGGCTGAAGAATTCAAATTAATCTCAACCTTTAGAACCAATCCACACAGATGCAGAGCTAGTAACAACACTGTTTACTGGGATGTGGAAAACTGCTTGCAGTAGTGAAGCAGAATCAGCACCAAAGATGAAACATTAACAATACCTTGGTTTCACACCCAAGAAATGCAACAAACCAAAAACAAAGAAGTTGGAGAAAAGTCACATTGCAACCGGTTGCTTACAACTGAATGGGGAAGAAAAAAAAAATCATGTAGTTACAGGTCAGTCAATGTCAGAATCCGCAGGAACTCCTCTCGATCCACTTCCCCATCTCCATCCACATCTGCTTCATCAATCATCTCCTGTCGGATAGCAAAGATTTGGGAGAGCAGATTAGGTGGGATCTGAGAGGGTGGAGGCTCATAAAGCCTGAACACCAATGAAGGTCTCAGGCAAGGCTTCACGTTAATGCAAAGTGAGACAGACATCACGTCCCTCGCAAAGCAACACAGCACAATTCCCCAAGCAGCAAGACGTTCCCCTCCCTCCCTGAGCAAGAGGAATGTTTGTGCTTCACAAACCTGCAGCTCCTCATCTGTGATGTCTTCTCCAAGCTCACTAGCCACCAGCTTCAGTTTCTCAAAGGAGATCTTGCCAGTGCCATCATAATCAAAGAGCTTGAAACCTTTCAGGATCTCCTTTTTCGAATATGGCTCTGCCTTAACAAGGAAATGAAAAATGTCATCATGCAAGCATGACATCATAACACTCTACAATTCCCAGTCAGACACTTTACACAGCAAACATTTGGGATTGAATCCAAGACTTCACTTGGGGAAAAACAGGGACATAGAGGAGGCTTATTTATTACTGCTGTTTCACTTTTGCTTTTTTTCTTTTTTCTAATCCCAGAGTTACTGTGTATTAAAGGAAAAGCTCCAACAGAAGTGGCCTGAACAGCATGGGGACTTGGCCTGGAATATCCTGGCCAAGCTTTGTCAGGAAGAGAGGGATTAGCAATGCTACTGGAGGAAGAAGCAGCTGCCAAGAATGATCCAATGGCTACAGCTCTATTTTATTTCAGAAGTAAGCCAGGCCTCCCCTGGCTCTTACTGCCCTTACTCATCTCACACACAGGCAATACAGACTGAAGCCTGCAGTTAGGCGTGGGCTTTGACTGAACTCCAGTCACTAGGGGGAAAATGGGGATCTTCACTTAGCTCTTAGCATGGGTCCAAGCACACACCCTGGCAACTGTGATTGCATGGACATGGGAATGGCCACTCCTGCTATGCCGCAGTCACCTCCCCAGGCATCCCACAAAGCCTTGCAATGAAATTACAAGGATGAGAGAGGCAGAACTGTTCTCTTTGAGAACTGCCTGTGCCTACATGCAGCCAGGCACTAGGGAATACAAAGGTGTTTGAGCCCCAGGAATCCCAGATGGGCGATGCAGACCAGGGAACATGAAGCAAAGGGCTGGTATCAACCAGCAGCTCTGAGGACACTCTACAAGCTTGAGGGGCTGTTGCCAGCAGGAAGTGCTGACAGCATCAGTGGGTATTGAGGAATGATTTCTCTCTGGATTGCAAGTTTTTCATGTTCATCTGAGGCGTGGCATTTGCTCCCTGCTGTCTTGATTTGAAGAAGATCAAGAACTGTGTGACTATAAACACAGAACTGAAATTCCACACGGGAAGGTTTAAGGAAGGAAAGGGGGGGGGCTGCACCAACTCACGTAATGTTCATCTCTGCTACAGTTTGAATGTTAACAGCGGGACTCTTTCCTGGAGGTTTCCCAGTCCTTTGGTTTCCCAGGGAAGACCCCAGGCACTGTGCGTGCTCAGTGCACTCAAGGCTGGGGAGGAGTTGTCTGCTGAAATACCTGAACTGGCCATTCTGCACCCTCTACACTTCGTAGAAAAAGGCAGGAGGGGTAAGAAGTACAACTCACCCTAGAGCAGATACCTAAAATAGCTCAGATGAAACTCCTGTTTCTCCCCTGCAGGGAACCAGAGTGACCCAATCTACTGTGAGTACCTGCATCGTAAAGTTAGGCAAGAGGAATTTCAGTCTTTGTGACCAGCTGGGCTCACGCACCATTTTCTGAGCCATCACCTGCAGAAATGACTCAAAGTTTATCTTCCCTGACCCTTCCTTATCAATGTCAGAGATAATTCTCCTCAGCTCCTCTTTCCTCAGTTCATAGCCCAGAGCCCTCATGGTTATCTGCCAAAAGAGAAAACAGACCCATATCTGTGTACAAATCAAACAGAAACAAAGAGGGAAAGATGTTTGAAATAAGCAGCTACATGTAAGTGAGAAAAAAAAAAAGTTTTGCCACATTGGAAACTACATGCAGAGATAACTAGATGAACAGCTTGTCACTATGCAGACAACTGAGCAGAGCTCCCCTAGGTCTTCTGACTTTGGGGTGAACCTGGGCCCATGCCAGCAGGCTACACCTGTTCATGAAGCTATCCTTGATAACTAACCCAATTAGGACATTTCAACCCCTCCCACCCTTTTCCAGATGCTCTTTTTTGCCCTTATATTGAAGTTTATCAACCCAAACAGTGATTTTATCAGGCCAAACAGAAAAAGGAGTTGCTGAAATCAGACTACTGAAAATAACGCTCCCTCCTTTTAGAGATTCAGGCTGTGACTTTCCAAGGCACAGTCTCTGGTAGCAATACCTGCTTGCTGCATGAACACCCTCTGCCATTCCCATCAGCCCCTTTTTGCTCCCGTGCCACTAAGCACCACATTCCCCCCCACACTCAAACAGTGCCAGGAAATGAATACAGATATCTATCTATATCACTGTTATTTTTAACTCAGATCACTTTTTCCACGCGCTTCCCTCTCTGCTTCCACGGTTCGCTAGGACAACTGCACATAGAGCAGACAGGGCAACAAATGGAAGCGGGCAGGACCTGTGCTAACTGACCCGGCTCCCAGCACTTCTGTGCAAATGGGAGCTGGGTCAACTCCCTTTTCCATGTGAATGGGAAGGAACCATGCGCAAGAGAACTGAGGAGCAGAACAGGAAAGGGGCATACAAAATACAGAGCAAGCTATTCATTCACCATTTTGTCCCTAGAGAACAGTGTTCTGTAGCTGTCTAATGTCAGTAGTGCGAGGTTGTGGAAAATTAGCAGGGAAGAGCTGCAGGCAAGGGCCAAGGAAAAGGAAGGCTTTAGTCCCTCCCAAGAAAACCTGGCTAATACGTTGGCACAACCCTTACATCACTGCTGGCTGCGTAACAAGCCTGAGGTCCGGCAGCAAAGTCTAACAGCACAGCAAGTGGTCCAAAAGCAATAGGTGGCAAACACTAATTGCTCTGTAACAGCTCCGCAGCAGGTGGAGCTTGCAAATGATTAGCCCTATTTGTGCTTGTAAATGATTAGCCCTACTTGCAACATTTCTGTTTACTGCCTGTCATTTTTGTTTGACTACTGTAATTCAAGTTCCAAGTGCAACTGTGGTCACAAAGCAACCGTGTCATTTCTCCCAGCCTGAGGGGATCCAAGCTTCTCATCTGGGTTACTCAGACTGTGCAAACACATCCCTGTGAGCAGCAGACTCAACGCCCTTCAACTACACAAGACATATGGTGTCCCTTGCAAAGGCTGTTAGAGGGCAGGGGTTGTCAGAGAGCTTGCATGTCCTATAGCAAATTGACATTCCTCCCTAACTTGCTGGGGAAGGGAAGAAAGACAGGGTTGGAGACACCTGAGGTTTATTCATCAGCATCACTTAAAAAAAAAAACAAAAAGACCTAAAACCCCTACTGCTTTGGACTGAGTTAAACCAGCAGCTGACAAGCTCTACATCCTGTTACAGATTCCCACTGCTGGCACAGTAGTACTGCAGCAATACTACAGTAATAATTATTTTCCACATGTGATATGGGTTATAAAGGACAAGCCGCAGCATCTGTGCCCTGTTTCAGGCCTGCCTCAACACAGGCTGATGGAACAGCTTCACTCCACCTCAACAAAGCTGATTGTGACCAAGGGTTCTCATTCCTGTCCGGGTTTTCTCCCCCCCTAGCCAAGAGGCATGGGGAAGAAGCAATGCAGCTGTGCGGAGCTTCACTGAGGAGGGGGGAAGGAAGACAAGTGAGGAGCTGCTTGAACCTCACAGCCTTTGCTTTACTCCCCACGCTGTTTTCACCAGCGAACGCCCTGCGTTTTCCCAGCCTCTTGCCTTCAGGTCCTTGACATCCATTTGTCCTGAGCCATCGGGATCGAACAAGTCAAAGGCCTCTCGCAGCTGCTGCCGCTGCTCGTCGCTCAGCGGGAACACGGGGGCTGGCTTCTTCTTCGGGGACTCGGGGCCCTTGGCAGCCTGCGGCAGAGGCCCGAGGCAGTCAGATGGGCAGCATCCATCCCTCCATCCATCCATCCCTCCATCCATCCCTCCATCCCTCCCTGGAGCTGCTCACAGGACCCAGGGCGGGCTGGAGGCCCACAGAGCCCGGCCCGCAGGGCCTTCACCGCCCCTCCCCGGCTCCTCAGACACGTCCCCACCCGCCTGAGGCCCTTCTGAGGGAGGTCCCCGGGGCGGCGGCCGGGACAAGCCGGGCTCCCGGCCCCGAGGGACGCCGGCCCCGCCGCCCCGCTCACCATCCCGCCGCCTCTGCCGTTGGCCGGGCCCCGCCTTCCGGCACCATGGCAACCGCGCCTCTCATTGGCTAGCACTCCTGCCTTTCAAGAAAGGAACGCGGGCTGATTGGTCGAGATCCGGGGCAGGGGGAGCAGAGCACGCGTCCGGACCCACTGGCCGTGTCCCAGGGAGCGAATCCCTGCTGTGGGTGCTGCGGCTGATCAGGGCCACGAAGCAGATTTCTGAGCTGCAGGATTTACCACAGCCACGAACCATTGCAGCAGCAATGGAAGGTCACTTGGAGATAGAGGTAGACTGGCTAAGGAACAAGAAAATGTACAGAAAGCTACAACCTTGCTGATAAATCGACCTTGTCTGATAAATTAAATAACCAGAGCTTTTGATGTACTACTCATCATTTGTGTTTTCCTGTGTATGTCTTGTCCTTTACCACACGGGGGCACACGAGACTGCAAGAACCCCCTCCCTTCGTCCAATTTACACTTGATGCTGGTAGAAACCATTTTTTCAAGACAGAAAATTCGACATGATATAGGCCAAATTCAATTATCATTTACTTTCATGTTGAGTTCAGCCTTAGACTTTTTCCCTCGTTTACAAATTGTGGACGTAAGCTGAATGTTCAGCACAGGGAAAAAGGCAGATACTGACTGTGAAAAGCAGAGGAATAAATTGGATTTTGAGTCAGGAAGATGTTAAGATTTCTGCAGAGGAAGAATCCATCCTTCCCTTGTCTGAGAGCGAGGAGGACGGGTACCAGAGGGATTACTGGAACAAACAGAAGCAGCAGAAGGGCATGGGAGCTTGTTCCCTTCCAACACAAGGCAGAAGCCATCCTTCAATTATGCTCTTACTTCAGACAGATGCCACTTCAAAGACGTACTAGAGTGTAGCTTCTGTCTCTATAGCGAAACGTTTACTAACTAGGGCCCTTTTGAAGCCTTGAAAGTTAAAACTTAAAAGTTGAAAGTCTTCAAGTACCTGGAAGAATTGTTTTGTTATTTGCCCATAGATCAGAGTGAATGATGGGGCCTGGAATATTCGTGGCAGCAGCATGGCTCAGGATGGCAGTCACCAAGGACCAAACTCTGTCCTCCGTGACAGGACCGCGGCAGGGTCCACGGGGCTGTGCAGGGAAGGCCTCTGGCTCTCAACCCTCACTGCTGTGCCCCCTTCGCCCAGGAGGGGACAAGCTGCAGGCGTGTCACCTTCCTGTGCTGGTGTGGGGCGAGGTGTGCTGTACTCCTTGTCCCCGGGACCTCCAGCCAGGAGAGAAGCTGTTAGCTTGGGCTAACTGGGACGGTGGCAGCTGATGCACAGAACTGGCTGTGCTGGCTCCTTTCCTGACCCCGGCTGTCCCTGGTGCTCTGGCACCTCACCCCTGCCTGGGCAAGCTGGCGCAGAGCTCAGTTCTGCTCTGCCGGCAGCCGTTGTTCCTGCACGTGCCTGGAGATCGGAAGTTTATCTTCCCTGACCCTTCCTTATCAATGTCAGAGATAATTCTCCTCAGCTCCTCTTTCCATCAGTTCACAGTCATGTGAGATGGCTCTTCCTTAGCAAGGAAATGAAATGATCGCTGAGGCGATCGGCTCTGGGGCAGACGTGTTCCTGAAGAAACTGGCTGCTCATGGCTTGGATTGGTGTACGGTTCGATGGGTTAGAAACTGGCTGGGTGGCTGGGCCCAAAGAGTCGTGGTGAATGGAGTTAAATCCTGTTGGAGGCCGGTCACGAGTGGTGTCTACCAGGGCTCAGCATTAGGGCCAGTTCTCTTTCAGAATCACAGAATTGTTCAGGTTGGAAGAGACCTNGCTGTAGCTAAACCAGCTATGGGCCGCACCAGGCAGAAAGCTCTTTCCAGAAAGTCTGTGGTGACCCAGTCTCACTGCCCGCTCAAAAATGCAGCAGTTCAGGTCTCTGGGTGCAGGGAGTGCCTGAGCCTGTTGCTGCCATCGGAGGGTGGCAGAGACACCGTGTGTGTGCGGTGCGAGCAGGTGGAGGACCTGCTCTGCATGGTGGCAGAGCTCAAGGAGGAGGTGGAGAGGCTGAGGGCCATCAGGGAGTGTGAGCAGGAGATGGACTGGTGGAGCAACTCCCTGCTAAGCCTGGAAGAAAGGCACTGGGGTGCAACACCGCTGCAGCCATTGGCTGGCTTTACAACAGCTAAAGCAAGACCATGTGTGCCCAGCCTGCAAGAGTGACGCCATTGAGGAAATGCATGTGTACGTAGGCTATGACCAGTCACAAAACCTATGCTGCGGGATGCCCACGTGGCCTGGGCACGCTGCCCAGCCCTGCCCACCTTGGCTGCAGCACCACCTGGCCCTTTCCAGCAGAGTCTTCATCAACAACCACCCGAAAGACCCTCACCCTTCCCAGAGCGCATGCACAAAGGGGGTGGGTAATATGTTAATGGCTTATGCATATGTAACTCCTTTCTTTACATAAGTCTAGAAACTTCTGCGCCCAGAGCGCATGTGTAAAAGGGGCAGGATAATATGCTAATAGTTTATGAATATGTATAACATGTCTATAAATTGTGTAGCTGTTCCTCCCCTCGTTGTACATGTTTGGTGGAGTTATCCCCCATGTACCCGGCGCCGAATAAAGGAATACCTGCTTGACATAACTCACTGGCGTGTCAAGTTATTCTAGCGAGGTCTTCTCGGATTCAGCTGTGGGGAGGCCGC
>VXAA01001963.1:0-29649 GCA_013399115.1 Anseranas semipalmata
TATGATTCTATGATTCTAACTAGATCCAAAATGCTGAGTTCTGTCAACAAAACCTCCCTATTCTTAAGTGCTGACTTTTCCTCCTTCTCCGCTCTTGCAACACTGTCCTCTCCCACGCTCTGTTGCACCAGCATTTCAATGGCAAAAATAAAGCAAGTAGCCAAATCTATGCGAGTGAGATAGGTGACATTACAACCACATATAATTGGATTTTATGCATACAGATCACAGAGCACTTTGCACATTCTGCATACTACAGAAAGATCTTCCCTAAATTATCAGCATTAGCATTAAAATTAGAGCTTCACTAGGGGGGATCAAACCAAGCTTAAGGTGATGTGACACTTTCAGGACAGGAAAAAAATTCATTAAATTGGCACGATTTTTCTTCCCTATGGTGACAAAAGACACTATTGCCAGTTTTCTCCAATCACTATTATATTTGCGTATCCAAAAAGGAAAGAAAACCTTTCCAATTAACTGTTAGTGGCAGCTCTGGTACTTCCACAAGTTGCTCCCATGAGACTCAAAACTAACCTTGTTCTAAGTAACTGACAGTTGCATCTATATACTCTCTGCAGAATATATGACAACTTATTTTGATATATTGCTCACTGAAGGAAGAAACAGGATGGAAGAGATAAAAAGAACAAGGAGTTTTCTCAATGATTGTGCTAATATTGAAATATTGTAGAAACTTACAAAGCAGATAGGTCTAGATCAGAATTAAATTCTTTTACCACCCAGCTAGATGAGTGGAGCATGACTTCCCTGAGACAAAGAAACTTAATCTACACAAATGAAGTGGGGTGGGAACAATCAAAAAATGAAGCACTATTGAACCACAACAGCAATGTCTGAATGACACAGAGTTCAGGTAAAATAACAACCTGAGTTCAGGTAAAGAGTCTAACATATTTTACTAGTACACAAAAAGCACATGTTATGCATAAAGCAGAAGCCAAACTTTACATAAGATATTGTTTCCTAGAGGTATCCTTAGGACAAGAATAATTTCTGATTCTTTCATCTTACTGATTTTTTTTTTTTGGGGGGGGGGGGGCACCTTTTAAACAAAATATCAAAACAATTTATAGCAGTTTAAATGCTCTTAACATCCACATATAAATCCAGATACAGCACACCTAACTCTGCTTGTCTCACTGTTATATCCATGCCTAAGTAGAAGCTTATTCCTCTTGAGATTTCCTGCATAGTGAAAGTAAAGTGGTAATGTTTGCAAAACGTAGCTAAAATACTCTCACCAGTAGGCCAAACTCCACCCATCACCTACACATGCTTCTACATACACTCTAACTCCACGTCTCCATCACACATACTGACTCCAGGAAGTAATTTCAATGTTTACAAAAGCTATTTTTAATAACTTTTGTATCAACTACAATACCAAGTCATTCAGAGTTTTACAAAAAGAAAGATGAAAAAACAACAAATATGTTCTTCATCCTCCCAAAGTTATTAGAGAAACCATTATAAACAACTTGCTTCAGAGACCTTGGTGGATAATTGCATGTTAAAACACCCCTGATCATTTCAGTTCTTCCTTCTTCTTACACATATATAGTTGTACCCATAACATACATAGAAGTTTGCCCTTATTGTAGCACATGCACGTGTCTAAAGGAGGAGTTTCATTATTACATGTTTTTGAATACATCTTAAATACTGAAACTTGCTGAATAGTAGGGTACGTTGTACCTCACTTAGGCTGATGCGAGGTACAACTCAATAAATTACTCTTGTGTAAAGTTACAGGGTTGCTGTAGCAAAGTATTATTACACTGACAGGATTCAGAAAAGAATTCCCTTCATTATGACAAACATTTAAAGAAGCACATGCCTACAGTAATTGCCCTCTCTCTGTCAATAACTGGTTTACTGACAGCCAACCAGAAATGATGATTGATTGCCAACCTTGTGAATCATAATTTTTTAATGTAAAACTTAACTATATTGAGTTATCTAAGCTACCATGATCTCTAATACAAATTACTCTAGATTTGGGTATGGGCAGTTTGGCAGGGCTTCTTCTAAGCTCCCAGCCAAGACTTAATTTTCATTTCTAAAAGGCACTGTTAAAGTACACTGTGGGTTCCTAGCCTCTGTTAGAGTAAAGACTTCTGACTTCATGTCCTAAATATAGATGAATACATAGCTTTGACAAAGGGAATAAAAACATATCTTGGATCTTTGGAGGAATGGAGGACAATCCATCTACCTCTCTCTCTCTCTCTCACACACATATATAAAAAGAAAATTGCTATTGTTTTTGGTCAAGATAGAACTTCTTCTTTTCACCAAGTGCTAGGAAAAGTGTAAAGGAAACCACGTTTTACAGAAAAGATTTTTGTAGTGTTCTCTTTGTAAGCAGTGCTACAAAAGAAAATTCATTAAAATATGAAAAAGGAATGGCATTTTTATTGCATTCACACATTCAGAATATAATTCAGAAACCTAGCCTCGATTTTTTCCTCAGTTTAAAAAAAAAAGTTCAATTTTTAAAAATGTGCAAGAATTTCTGTGTTTCATATTCCCTTTCACATTGCCACCCTTATGTTAACCTGCACTTTCAAGTAGTGATCTTCAGATGCTATCATAATGAAACAATCCCAAATGGTCTTCTTTGGCTTTGCATAATGGACTACAAAAGATTGTATTCATTTGATTTCAAAATGGACCATTAGCCACTGTAGTCTTAAGCCATTAAATGAAAGAACTTTGAATCAAACAATAAATAACCCTAATGCATACCTCTAAGCAGTAAGTAATTAAAATAGATAGTAAACATTTGCTTTATTGTTTGTTTTTCCTCCTAAATTATGATTTTTGCAACAGTTCTTTAAATGGTTTTCATTTTAACTGCATTGCAAAAATGAGATCATATTCATTGTATGCTCTTCATTAACTCAACTGATGGTGTTTTAATTCCTGCAACATACAAAGTCTGGTGTTCCTTTTGCAATTCAGCATAGCTAGTGTGTGTTGAGAATAATTAGTTTCACTATGGCAGAACAAATGATTTCTTTGCAAAATACACACACTTTTTAACAAAGATTATTGTTAAACTTTCAAGGTATTTCTTGTCTTACAGTAAAGTATTTCATTTTTAATTAACTTTTCTGTACCCCAATTTCCCTAATGAACTAATAACCCACATTCTCTCCAATGGTCAATACATTCAACAGATCTAGAAGATCAGAAAGGACACTTGATGCAAGCGTTTTGTCTGCTACATCAAAATACTTCAGCTTTATTATAAACAGTACATGCAGTTTAAAAGACTGAGGGTTAGCCAGAAAGAGAGTATCATGGAATTTCCTTACAAATTATTATACTATGATAATCTTTTGCATAAGACTTGCCATAAAAAGCCAAACACCACCCCTATAATTTAGCGCACATGCTGTCTTAACTTATATAGATATTATACAAACAAAACTGAACAGTTACAGACAAAATTATTCCACTCTCCTGCTTTCAGAATTACAACATAGGATCCATGATGTGACCTCTGGAAATTTGCACTTATGTTAAAATAATAAATAATAAGGTGTCAATCATGACCTAGCCTTGATCAAGAGCTGAGTATAATAAGCCACAGCTATAAGGCAGTGCAAACAAGAACTGAATGTAATAAACATCAGGATGGGACATGGATCAACAAGTAACAGGAGAACGACACCTGAAACTGCTGTGAATACCCTGTTACTGTCAGTGGCTGATTTGATCGGTGGTCTGTGGTTGTCTGGCTAATCCCCCAACACACACACTAATAGAGATGGTGGGGGAATATCGGTTACACAGAAGTCTAATGCCATGCTGAGCTGCTGCCCAGAGCCTGACTCTGACGCTGGTGTAAGTGAGTGCTGCATTCTGCCCTTGACCCAGTTCGCCTGTGCCAAACCACTGCAGTGCTAACTGGGGCAAGTCTGTTAGCTTTCTAGGTGTCTGTTTGCATGTGCAAGAAGCTTCCCTGACACAGTCCATGCCTCCTTGCTTGGTCCACTAACAACTTGAGCACAACAGCACCACATTGTTTGGTGTTCAGCTCCCCTCCCCACCACCACAACAGAGTAAGAATCTTCTCCAAAAATGCTGGCATTTTATGTTTGTCATTATAAAAACAACATATGCAAAGATAAAAGTAAGCATTTAAACCTTATTGTATTCTCTAAAATCCTAAAGCAAGAGAACTAATTCTAAAGTCAAACAACAACCACCAGCACATATCTTCTATTCCTTAGCNGTGTTTCTGCAGAAGCAGCATTATTAATCTTGTATTGTTACAGAAAAGAGAAGGGCCCCATCAGTCAGAATTAGCCATTGGAGTCTAGGTCAAAAATACCACCTTGAACATCACTCAGATACAAGACAGTTATTGTGATCAGGGAAAGGGAAAGAAGGGAAAGGGAAAGAAGGGAAAGGGAAAGAAGGGAAAGGGAAAGAAGGGAAAGGGAAAAAAGGGAAATATCCCTTTGGCCAGTTTGGGTCAGCTGTCCTGGTTGTGTCCTCTTCCAGCTCCTTGTGCACCTCCAGCCTCCTCACTGGCAGGGCGGTATGAGAAGCTGAAAAGTCCTAGACGTAGTGTAATCACTACTCTGCAGCAACTAAAACATCGGTGTGTTATCAGCATTATTCTCATCCTAAATCCAAAACACAGCAGCATTCACAGAATCACAGAACCATTTAAGTTGGAAAAGACCTCCAAAATGTCTGCTGTACCACCATGCTGAGACCAATTCCAATCCTCAGCACCTTGGACAGGGTCTGGTGAAGCTCTGTTGACGTCAAAACCATTCCTGCTTCTATTTGTTTATGCTCTAAGTTTACAGCATACTCCTTACATGAAAATATAATGGACTGTTTTAACACACGCACAGCTCGAAAAACATAGCTGAACTGGCATAAGCTTGAGGTCATACCTTGTTTTTTACAGTTACATAAAGAAAGCATTATAGTCTAAGATTACACTGTATATATATATATATNTATATTGAAGTATATCTATGCAGGAATATTGTAAAATTTAGAACTCTAACTCTACTGTACAGGAATTAAAATATTATCTTTGAACTGTAGCACTGTTGTCCTCAGAAGTTAAAGTATTTCTTTCACTGGTTAAGTCAAAAAAAGTCAAATTATCAAATGAACACAAAACAAAATTGAGCAGATGTATAAAATGAACTAAAATCATACTTGGGAAAGTCCATTAAGAATATAATGGTTTTAATGGAAAAAAATCTATATACTTCCTTAAAGATTAGTATAATATAATGTTATCAAAGTTAGGAGAAAGAAGTTCATGAAAATGGAAAGGGGAAATCAGAATCAGTATAGGAGGTTTTTCTTTAAAAAAATGAACAAAAAGCAGAGCTGTGGACCAAGATTGTTTGCAAGGTCTTCACGTGTCCATCTCTCAAAGGCAAAATTGTTCAAATTTATCATAAAGAAATTACACATCATTGTAAAATGTTTCATCCAAAAAAAAAAAAAAACCATAATGATGTTTTAACATTGAAACAATTGTGATTTTATTGAACCAGTTGCAATTGTTATTCTTAAAGTCAATGTAAACTGAATTAAATTTAAACCTCCAATTATCATGTAGATTATACTCAGATGAGACAGGGGAATTTTTGCTGATGTTCACTGCAAGAAATCGATATAAAACTAAAAATATATATATTTATTTTAGATATGCTCTTAAAAATAGGCTTAAAAATTATTATTTGGATCCACCTGCAGGCCATTTCAGAAAGATTGCAGCTGAGGGGATGAGACAGCAGGGAAACCCATTCAAGCTGATCCAATTTAGATATGCAAATTCTATCTTGTGTGTTTGAAAAGAACATTATGGCACAGCATAATTTGCACCTTGAGTTCCAAAGAATAGTATTTCTAATCTAATGAAAACATGCCTCCATTGTTCACTTTCCCACTCTTCAGGTTTGGTCCAATCTACTGCTTTCCTGCACATTTAAAACTGTTTTTATTTTGTTTGTATCCATATTTGAAACAACTAACATTAAGAAAAAAAAAAAAAAAAAAGGAAATAGAAATATATTTGTTATTGTAGTTACCTAAACAGACAATGTTACAAGTGTCTGACTGATGTGTGACAGTCTATAATAGTCATGGGCCTAATATAAGCCCTATTCTAGGGATGAAATGCTAAATGAAGCAAGTGAAATTTAAGATCATGTGTCTGACATAATGCACTGATAGCTTATTTTTATTTATCCTGGTTGTTCCAAATAGTGGTATTAATGACAAACTTTTGCAAAAATATACATTTTTTTCATCAAAGTGAGTGGGATAATACTGAGGATTGTTTTAACCCACACTGTTTATACTTAAAACTATGATTTACTATTGTTTCTTCTGTTCAGTGGTATTATTGACATAGAACAAGACAGCATGTCTTATAATTCATGAATATATGTTATCTTAAAAAGAACTAGCATAGCTGAACCAGCATGAATGCTTATTACTGTTGAGCATACAGTAGGCTCTATGCTTCAAAGTAAATTTTCTTCTCGAAGATGCAGAAGAAACACTCATTGTCTTCCTTGCAAACAAGCCTAAAGCTTATGTTTCTGCAATAGCAAGCAACAATATATCTGAGTGAATGTGGCTGGGAGAATGTTTAAAAGGAGATTCACAGAGCACACCTTTTTATATAGAGTTGGAGAGCAATCACTATATTGCTCTTCTCTTTAAAAATCTCAATGCTATGTTAAAGCTCCCAAAGATGTAGAATATCTTCAAATGTTGAATGAGAAATGGCATATCTGATGCTGTAAAGTACAGTCAGAAACCAAATCCATTTTGTAAGAAATATCTAAAAGATTAATACACATTTAAAGTCATATTGGAGCAAGCTAAAATGTCAAGCACAGCAACAGATTTAGAACGTGTACTTAAGAAACACTTATCAATCCCCTCATTATCATACAATTCTATAATTTAAAAAGCATACAGAAACATACTTTAATTTCTATAAATTGACTGATTTAAGTGGAAATTAAAATTTTGAAGTCACTGAAAAAATCACTTGATGTTCATAAAATTGCATTCCTGATGTGCCCTGAATTAAAAAGCTGCAGAGTGCAGTTTCACTGTGTTGATTTAATAAACCTATTTAGAGGTAAATTCAATCTTTTTGTTGAACCCCTTTCACTTAAGACAGACAATCCTAGGGTTAGTTTAATATTCGGCTCCCACAAAGATAACCAAGTAAGAAGTTCTGTTCTGATAAATCCTCAGGACCTTGCTTGTTTCACAGGCACGAGACTTACCTGTTCCTTGCTTTCACTGACTGTGGCCGTGGCAAAATAACTAACACCACGTATTACTGAAGATTACATTTACAAGTCCTTTGCCTGTTAACCCAACTACACCTAACTGATATTCTATCAACAAAGATTATAAAAATAAACAAGCAAACAAAAAAACCAACACACACAAACAAAAACCCAACACAAGAGCCTTTGCTCTTAAGAACAAATTTCTAGGAGCATGTCAGCCACCATTACAAAGCTTCTTATTTAGTTAGAAAGATAAAGGAATTCTGTAATATCTAAATTTCACATTACAAACCGCAATTGGAAGAGAGACCAGCAAATAAGTGGTTAATCCGCAGAAAATTAGCTTAATGGAGGACTCCTCCTAAGCTCTCCATCCAGAACAATTACTGGAATAGCCCCAGTGCTGATGTTAGTGGGAGCTGGCACAGATTCCCAATCAGGAAACAAGCACAGGAAAAGTGCTGGTCCAAAAGTCCAAAACAGAAAAGTCACAAAAACAAGTTTGCAACAGTAAGTTTTCACCAGTCAAACACCACAAAGGAATGACACTTGGTGCCATGTGGCCCGGGCCAGAGGGTGCTTGGCTACCCTGGCCTGTGCTGAGGTGAAAGAGCTGAGGGGTGCAGGGGGTGCCCCACAGGGCCCGGCCAGGGGGTGCCTGGAAGCAGGACAGCACAAGCTGCAGTCCTGCAGTTCCCCATCCAATGACAAATGAACATGCAGTGTGCTAAAGAGAGGCTGGACCTTATCTTTAACTCTAGAGGAGATACTGCTCTACCACCAAACAGGAAAAAAAAAAAAAAAAAGTTTTGTATTAAGGATATATTACTGATAGCTTCAAAAATATCATGTTATTTTGTGCTACACCAGCCTTAGTAGAAGTCTAATAAACATATGAGGGAAACTGAGGAAATTAAAATATTTGAGAAGTCACAAACCCAGACACAAATTTTTTCCTCTGCACCCATACTATGAAAGGGCACAGAGGAGCCAAGTTGTAGGGACACCCCATTCAGATGGGGTTAAAGAAGACACTTGACATCTCATTGAGACAAGAGCACTTAGCCACATGTTTGCAATGAGAACCATGCCCATCTACTATAACCAGCATCCTTTGACTGCTCTTTCTCATCTTTGCCCATTAGATTGCTATCCTGTGCAACTTCTGTGGTTATGCTACCTTTTTTATTTGAAAATAAAAAATCCTTTTAATCCTGTAGAGGATTAAAAATTTAAAAAAAAAAAGTTTTCCTTTTTTTTTTTTTTTTTAATGCATGGTAAACTTTATAAAAAGAAAAGCCTCAAGACGTTTTAGTCAACATAAGGATTCAGAGATATCAAAATAGGACAATGCTTTTCTTTGATATCCTTCTTGAAGTAATTTAAACAAAGAATTCAGAGGGATTCATATGACAAGAAAATAATTCTTATTAATATCAATACCTCCCAAAGTTTGCAAAAACTACCAATGTAAAATTTCAATAGATATCTTGAAAAATAGTGTGAAATTCACTGCTTTGCAAAATATTAGTCTTTTTAAGTCTTTGATCTCAAGTTCATTATTTAAGTAATTTTCACCATTTATTAATTACTAACATGAAGTGAAAACAAATTACAATTCAGTATTTACTATATTTACTAAATGCGCTTTTATCCCTTACAAAAAAGATACAAAGATATGTAGTGTTAAAGCAAAATATAATTGATACAATAAACTATTTAACACTGTCAAATGTTTTTATTATATAAACATACTTTGTACTGGAAGAAAAGCCTTTAGCTAATTTACAGTCAATCATATCTTTGCTTCTTGGTCATTTATATAAGCTATAAGTTACATTAGCAAAATATGTATCTTATTATATGATAAAATATGCATTTTTCTACTAAGATACTTCCCTGCCATAATTTAGTTTTTACAATGACAAGTTAACTTTGTACAGTAATTATGTTCACCAGCATCCTGTTACAATTAACACTTTCCTTTCCTGCTTTAAATATAACCTCCATTTCCTTTTAAATATGCTTTCCAGGAAGATTAGCAGATTAACTTCCTGCAGATATTTTTCATTGGGCCAGGAGGAGTGTAGGATTAGTTGAGACCCAAGTTTTCAAAACAAATCCTTTGGCAGGAAACAAATTCCTCAGCCAAATGAAATGAGAGATTACTTAAATTTTATTACATCAACTTACATAAGTAGCAAAACACCAAAGCACAATTAGGGAATAAAAAAAGTAGGAAGAAAAAAAAAAACGAAAGGAAAAAAGCATGAAAAAATAGTCTTTAAAACAGATTTCACAGACCTACATACATATTTGTTTGTAGAAAAAAAAAAAAAATGGAAAGAAGTGAATGCGAAGCAGATGGATTTTTCATGAATTTGTATTCTGTCTTCCAATATACATCATGCATACAATAGGAAATTCAACAAATACAAAGTATTTCCAGTCAAAGCTTTTACTCACTTCAGTTATCTTTCCTGACATTTAAAAATTACTGTTTTAAGAGTAAATCCTGGATAATTTTACAAATTGTCATTTTACAAGTAAATCCCAGAATCTTTCCTTGAACTCCAGGGAGAGAAACTTCTGCCAGGATGACAGACATTTGAATGAGGTACATCAGAACTACTGGTACAGTTACTACTTCTCCATTTTACCCGATTCTTGATTTTGACTAACTGCTCACCAAGTCAGAATAACTGCTCACCACCGCCTTTCAAATCTACCAGATTATCCAGGCATCACAGCATTCTCAGTCCTGTAAATATTTGCAATACTCTATAGCTTCTGTTTTGGTGATTAACAATCCATAAAGAGATTCTAAGCAAAGCTATCAGTTTAATCTAGCAGGGCTTTACATCCAGTATGCCAGACTGAGTCAGACAGTTTTAGTGGTGAGGCAATGATGCAGCCACAATATCTGAACTAAGGCAGTGAATTTTTAAAAACCCAGGGGAGTTACAGCCCCATTTGCTCCATCTGTGATACACTATTGGGGGAAGAGAAGCAAGGTTTACTCTGTATTTATCTACAAAACATGTTGTCAAAAAGCTATTTTCAGTACACAAAAATCAGTATAATTTTTGGAACGTATATAAAACATCTGGAATACACTTATTTTCAGCAGAAACAATATTTACATATCCTGACAGAAAGTCTAAAATAGCATTTGTTCGGTCTGTGTAACATCTGAGACCAATAGCTTTCATTAGAGCTGACTGTACATTTCTTCAACGCAGTGCCACAAAGGTGTGCCCCTTTATAAAGGAGCAGAGCAGCTCTGGCCACTCCAAGACAAGACCTCCGGGGCTGTAGTGATCATTCGGCCCCATGTTCAGGCTGGGCTGTTCTAGGACTGCCACGGCTTCCACTTCCTCTTTGCTATTACACTATCACTGGGTTGAACATACAGAGTGGTTGCACCCAGCTTTAGGAAACAGGACTTTACACTACTCTCCAGCTACAGACAACTTTTTGCCTTGCCATTGGGGCAGTGAAGGGTTATATGATATTGGCAGCAACCTGACCCATCTGGCTATA
This sequence comes from Anseranas semipalmata, assembly GCA_013399115.1. NCBI lineage: Eukaryota > Metazoa > Chordata > Aves > Anseriformes > Anseranatidae > Anseranas > Anseranas semipalmata. Next base: position 10,872 of record VXAA01001963.1, read on the forward strand.
ATTTTCAAAACCCTACAAAGACAGAATAGTGCACAAAAATTTGCATATGATTAACCTGATAGTTATCCACCTACCATGTCCACATTTCTGCCTGCAATGGGTTCTGAACTCCTAGAGTAACATACAACAGAACTTAATATTCACATCACTTTTTCTAATGTAAAGCAGGACAAAACACTTTTATTTAATTAATATAACACAACTAGAGAAATGCACAAAACACATTTTTCAGTTCTGCAATAAGTTTGAAACTTAAGCTGTTATGCCAATATTAGCAAAGCTCATGTACCTGAAACATCTGCTAGTCAAATTTGACTGATGCTTTAGTTTGTCTGCAGCAGGATGACAGACTGCTTTTTTAAAAGAATTCACAGTAAACATTAGAATTTGACCTACTGTATCAAAACTGAGGCAAATGTGGTGTCTGTAAGTCAGCTGCTTAGTATCTCTAGTACCCAGCAAGTTCAACTAACTATGAACACATACAATCCACAGAGAAAAAAAAAAAAAAGCAGTGTTGTACTCAACTGGACTTATCTAATATCAAATCCCCATGTTGATCATTTTGACAAGACTCTAGAACTGATTTTTACCATGAATAATAAATCTTCTAAAAAGAAGAAGATAAAGAAAAAATTGCTAAATGATGGCTGAAACAACACGGTTTTTGTGGAACACCTTAAAGTACCTCACAGTTTTGGTTATTCTTAGGTCTTTTGACTGAAGTGGGTGATATTTTTAGATGACTACTTGATAGCTATCATCACAAGCTTTTAAAATTGACTGAGTTATTACAAGACCTGTAAGGTACTCTGAGGATCAACAGAATGATCAATTATTAGAGAGATTAGTCTGAATACATATCAGATATTTTCTCTTTGAAATCCAACTCTCAGAGGACTGTCTTTTGGTCTGAGTTTTAAACCCGTAAGTTCACTGATGATCAGCAACTATAAACTATGTTTGCAAAATCAACAGCTAGCTAGCCCAAAATGCTTTGTGTTTTTTTGTTTTCGTTTTTGTTTTTTTGTGGAGTTTGGGTTTTTAACCTTGTTTGTTGAAGTAAAAAAAAAAAAAAAGTTGCCCAAACCCCGACTTTGCTTTTTTTAAATATACATTTAGAAATTTAGATTTGTTCAAATGCTATGTTTTCTGTCTGCAGATTTTTCTTCTTGTGACCCAGATCTTTCTATCATTTAGTTCAGGTTCTTCAATGACCTCTTGCTTAACAGAGATATAAGAATCATTACAATACTCACAAATGACTCTCACAGGTATTTCCAACAACAGAAACTTTCCTTTGAGATCTCTTTTACAAGGCTATGCTCATTCACTAGCTGTTCTCTCAGTACAGAGTACGAGAGCTCTTATGCTTAAAAAGTACTTTTGTATATTTTCAATTAATATTTTGAAGAGCAGAAAGCCAACATCCCTGCACTGTGAAGACTGCTAGTGCTTACACCTCCGGGACAAGTGTGCTGGGGACTCGTGCACCAACGGTAAGCTTACCTTTCCATTTCTATGGGAATAACTGAATTTTCAAAACAGGACTTAAGATTTTTCTTTTATCAATTATTATTATTCTACATCTTGCTATACAAATTCAGTAGTTGTTGAAAGATATTTCACTTTGAAATCTGATGCAATTTAAGGAATAACAGGAAAAAAGTATGGAAACAGGTAAGTTTTAGTCCAGCTGAAGTGCTCCCTATCTAAAGTACTTCCATGTATTTCTGTTCTCCTTGTTGGAAACATACATTTAGATTTGATCCAATTTTCTAATTTTGTAGAGACAGAAGTTTCTATTCATGATAGCACTCTATTTCTAAGAACCTAGCACTGTAAGTTAAACATTCAAACTCTGTCTCCTCTCTAAATGTACTTATGAAGGAGAGCTCAGATATAAAGGTGAGTATAGACAAGAGAAATATGGGAACAGCAGGTCATCAACAGTTTGATTTTAACAAACTAAACTCTTTTACTATTTCAATTAAAAGTGTATCTAGTATCATTCACATGATCAAACACCAATATCCACAGGAAACTGAAAATCAGAAATATTTCACAAGCACATAAAGTACTTGAATTTCTGAGTTCGTTTGGATGTTTGATTTTTCTGTTTGTTTTTGTTTTTTCAGAGGTTTCTTGCATGGAACTTCATGGAGGTAGGTGGCAGGTGGCCACATGGCAGGTGGCTTGCATCAGTCAGTGTTTCTCCTCCATACCTATGATTTTGCACTACACTATAGTTTAGGTTTACTTATCTTTGCTTAGGATGGCCAAGTACTTTACAGGCACCTTGTTTGCAAACCCAAGATTGCTAATTATTCTACACTGTAACAAACATCTCAAGAATGATGATCATGCACAGATAAATAATTTTAGTAATCTTTCAGTCTTTAGTAATTTGAAGCTATGGGTTACAGTTTAAGAAATTCATATGCAAGAAGCTTCTACTGTCTTCAGTGTAATAATAAAAAGCTGGGAATAAATTCAAATTCACTGTTGTGCAATATCCCAATCAAGGTCACTAGTGATATTTTAGGCAAGTGTTTGTTATACAAAATATGAGAGTTCTAAGCTATAAATGACTACAAAAGCATGGCTCTTTTGACTGCTTACAACTCTTATTAACTGCTTAGAATTAGAAGTAGTAATGCTGTAACTTCAAGTTATGACTTACCTCTATAACCTATAAACAGTTCCACCAATAAATAAAAGCATGTATAAATTAGAATGGAATTATCTAAATCCAAGACATTTTTTGTAGTTTACCGTGTCAGAAAAAAAAAAAAAAAAAAAAAAAAAATTTTCAAAATATGGCATTATGTTAGTGCAAGATATTCTTGGAGAGTTCTCACACTTGTATCTCGTTGTTATCTTAATATCTTTAATTCCATTATCAATAGTGCTAGGCAGGCATGAAAGTGAATGGAATATATATCCTAATCCTGAAAGACAGAATGACACTTCAGATTACTGATAAAAAGTAAAACAGAATATATTATCAGACAATTTATTGTAAGAGCTACTGGGGAAAAAAATTAAATCAAACTCCATAAAAATACCTCTTGCTAGTGATGGAACATGTATTTGTAGCTCTGGCTTCTATGATTCAATCACAGAAAAGATAGAGATGAGCACCAAGTTGTGCAATAACTCTATACCGAATACAAATAAAAAAGACACAGATGTCTTTGCCATCTAAAAATCAAAAGTCCCATAGAATCACATAGTGCTTTAATTAATTTACAGCCCAAATAAACTACATACTGAAAATGAGGAAGATTTCATTTCACTATAAATACCCATAGACATGTTTCTTATCAAGATTCAGCTATCATATTGTGCACATGACCTTGTTTCATGCAGGAAAACAGACAAAAAAGGATGCATCTAATTTGTGAAATACAGTAAGAAGAAGCAACAAAGCATTAGTAAAGGAAGCAAAATAAGAGAACTCATGCTTAAACTGAATATATATATATATTTATATGCATATAGTAGACTTGGAGACCAAAATAATTTAGCTGTCTGAGAGATGAGATGAATTACAGACTAATTGTGTAATATCTTTCCCTATAGTTGGAGAAAGACTTTTTTTTCTTTTTTTTTCCTTTTCTTTTCTTTTTTTTTTTTTAATCTACCTTGTATTATGAGGAGATTTTGGAAAGAAAAAAATATATATTTTAAGTTTCCCAATTATTCCCCTGAAAACTACACATAAATGCATGTTTGCTATATGTAAGCTTCTTGAAGAGGCTGGTTGGCAGATATTGAAGCCAAGGCTAATCACTAAAAAACAAGAAGAAATATTATCTGAAACTGGATCCTTCTAAACAGTGTGCAGCATTCTCAAACACTGCTAACATATGAAGATAAATAAAAGCTCAAACCTGGTGGAAATTACTGCTGGCCTGTCCTTCACTGTGTAGCCGCCTTATTTCAAAAACTGGCAGAATAAAAAAAATGAAGCTTGCAAAAATAACTTGGAGCATGCTATGGATGTAACATGAAGATGCTGCTTCAGATTATACAACAAAATTTCTACCAAAATCTTTTTGTTTGTTAACACTTCCCTGAGTTTTTTAGTTAAAAGATTTGAGTTAAATCCTTGCAAAATATATATATATATATATATATATATATATATTCTCTACTTTCCATGGGCCTTCATCCCAATTTTCTTAATTCATTAACAATTCCAGCTATTTGCAAAAGCTTAGTTATTTTATGTATATTTAACAACCTTACACGCATATGAATATGTATTTTGCGTAAAATCACAACTTTCAGACCATGATTCAGGAGGAACAGCGGCACAGCAGGGAGCTGAACAGCCAGGTCTCTGAGAGGATGCACGTGATGACTTCTGGGACACGTGGCAGTGTCTGAGGGTGACAGGGCATATGATACCACCAGACAGCATGTTTTGGTGAACACCTGATGCTGGCACTGCACCAGGAGCAGATCCCTACATCAAAACAGAATATTGGTGGGGGTGAGAGAAAGCAGCTGCAGGCCATTCCCTTAGCCTGGCTGCACATCTCACGTGCATCAGGGCTGCCAGGGACAGTGGTGTCACAGGAGGCACGAAACACTTGACAGCTCTGGGTGCACTACAAACACGTCATCCCTTTCAAACTTCCTGCCGCAGATAGGATTAAACTTTGCGCCAAAGTACACAACATGACACATTATTTTCAATGGTAAAATGACTATTCATTTGTAATGGGAGATTAAATAAATTCAATGGTGCAATAATTCAGCATGCAAATCTAGTCATGGCCTGTGCATACATGTGCATTGACAGTATTTACAGCAAGCAAAGTCTCTGGTACTCAGCATTCCGGCAGGTTCTGGAATAAGCATTTGGCTTTGCAAACTCCAACAGAAACTGTATAAAACTGGGAGCAGAATAATTAAGAAACCACATAATACTATTTAATTACCAAAAAAAATACTATTTTTTTACCCTGATGATTGTTCTGAATACAAACATGATCTGATTCAATAACTAGAAGTGCTATCAATGCTAGTTGTTTTTGGAAACAGAATTTCCATGGACTTTCCATGGATCTGGTGACACTGTTTAAAATACATACCATGACAGAACACTGGAATAGTTTCCTTTACTCTCTGACACAACACTAAAAACATATCTAAAATCTTAAATCAATGATTACATCTCACACAATAACAACGGAGCTCGGAGTGTTTAAATGCATTCTTTAAAAATGACAGAGGTAAATCACCTGATCCAATGAGTGCCTGATCACTTGGGGTTTACATTCTTTTATTCTATTCAGTAAAAGAGTAGAAAAAAAAAAACCATTATCATTGAATTCTAAAATTCTTTATTTCACTGCCTGGTATGGAAGCCTGGTGCCCAGAAGATACTAAAATAAGGACTCTCAACAGGTGGAATCATCATACATTAAGACAAACATTCACAGCCCTAAACAGTCACTCAATGTTATGTCCTGTACTTTTAACAAATAAATACTGTCAGCTGCTTCAATCCTACATTTTAAACTGCATCCACAATTAGCTACTTGCTCCACAAAATTAGAAAGGACACAGACCCTTCAATACTTTGATATCACTATAAAGAAAAGGAAAAAAAATCCTTTCATCATTCAAAGACTAAATGAAAATGCCATTGGAAGGCCTTCCTTCCTTCATTTTTTACAATTTATCTTAAATTCAGACTAAGTTTGTCAACCAAAAATTTTAAGAGATACAGAAACCTAATGCCCAGTTGACGTAAAAAACACTTCTGGCAGCTCCCAGAATCCCTTTGCTTATTTTCATTAAGTCACTGAAGATCTATTATTTCAATGTATCACACACATGGCATTAACTTAACACTTCAAGTCATATAAAAGATCTAAATATTTTGATTTTAAAAAAAGATAAATTTACCAAATGCCAATGCCCAAGTTATTCTGAAAGTTAAAAAGCAAACAGAAACATTATGTAGTTTATTGAGGAACTTCCAACAAGTGTAAAAAAAAGTCTCAGTTATTCTGGGTATGTAGGCAATCATTTTAAAAAATGTGTCTTATAAAAATATTTATTGTATAAAAATATTTATTCATACTTCCTGTGAAATTATTTCTCTAAAGTCTAAATAAGTCTCAACTTTTTTTGCAGAAAGGTATATGAACAAATACAGAAAGCAAACTTGAGTAAAGCATTCAGCATTTTTGATGTGAGACTGTTTAGGAAAATGGACCAGAATCACTAATCAGTACTTTTCTCCCCTAGCTCTAAAATACCAGCCAAGGGTTAGTACTATTTATGAGAGCTGGGGGTCACTACCCAAGCCTGCATTCATTGTATCCAGGATAGGCAACAGCTGGAGAAGTCTGCTTGGCTTTTGTCAGAAAGAAATCTGTCATGCATGTATCTGTTCAATCGTATCTGCACAGAACGTTCTGAAACAAAGGGAAAGTTACACAAACCAGCCTGACCTGCAATCTGAGAGTTCAAAGATAAACAGCACTTTTCAGCATAAATCAGTCAACTATACAATGCATATGAATTTTTTCCTCCATTAATGAAGTGCTTGAACTTTCACGTTACTATGTTGAGAAGAATGGATATAATTTTCTCACAACTATTTCAGAAAGTACATTCATTTTGATGGAAATGTGCAATATTTCACTGCATGTGGGAGTTCTCTGGTACATATCTTGAATAGGATTCATCATTCTCCATTGTTGATATCTATATTTCAACTATATTTCATTATAGTTAATAAAGATCTTGTCAATAAGATAGATAAAATTTATCTTGCCTGGACATATGTAAAACCTGTCAGAGGAATCAAGTCTTAAAATATCAAAACATTCTTTGACTATAGAAGAGATGTCATGTTACAGCTACAGATACCTATATTAGATTAAGCCCTTATTCTCAGGCTTTCAGATTTGGAGTATGTTCCTTCCTTCTACAAAACTAACTAACTAAAAATGAAATGTATTTATACGGTAATTAAGGTTCTTTAACACTTCCATTAAAAAAAACAGTCTACTCCCAGTTCTTATTATGCTTCTCACAAGCTTCCTTTTCAGCCAGTCACTTTTTTTGGACTGGGAAATGTTTACAAAGCTTTGACCATAAACATGCAATAGTTTCCAATATCTTGAACCTTTTCTATGCTTCCAGTTTGACACACAAATATAGACAGCTGGGTAGGCAAAGAACAGAATAGACTGTACAACCTGCTAAGAGAAATAGAATTCTGCTGAAACAGCTCATTTGCTATCCATCCCTCTATCAGAGGTAGCACAGCTGTCTTCAGATATGGGCAAGTAAACTGAAAATAGGTCCAGGCTGTACTATTCCCTCCCCATGCTGCTCTGATCCAGCAGCCCCAGAGCCCTGTAAATGTAGGTGCCACAACCAAGCAAACATGCTCTGAAGCCAGGCTGAAATGTGGATTTGAGAGCTGGGGGCTTGGCTACATGTATGTATGCATCTGGCAAGGCAGTAATTTTAACTATGTTAACTAAAGTCTCTGCTGCCTTAGGTTCTATCTGATAGCCCAAGGGGATACTGCAAGATATGTCAGTGATGGACCAGTCATGACCACCAAATCTGGTCTATAACTTCTATTTAAAAAAAAAAAAAAAACACATATACACCATTATATCAAAAGACAATAGTAATATTTAAATAAATACATAAAAATCAGACACCCCAAACTGAAGAAATGCCAGAACTGGAATTTCAACCTTGCTTACCTGTGTCCATCACAACACAGGTGGACTGTAATGGGATACTTTTATCCCTACACAGCATCTCTGACTACTTGCAAAATATCAGTTTCCCTGGATTTTCACAGGTTCCTAGGGTTCAGAGGGCCAGAAGATTTTGCTGGGTTATTACAAAACCTTAAAACTCACTCAAGTATTTCCAAATCACTATATATGATCCATTCTCTACTGTGCACCATTCAGAAATACATGTACTCTAACAGAATGTTTTTAGCACCCAATATTTATTTCTCATCTGAAGGGATTTATGCACTTACACCTAGTAATAATAAGATTGTTGTTGATGAAATAAACAGATTTTTTGGAAAGCTTCCTCTAGCTTTGTTAATATGACCTTTTTCTACATCTTCTGCTCTTCTGCACCCTTTTAAACTCTCAACATCAATCACCAAGCATTCTTCCAGTATTGATTTCTCAGATTAACGAACACATCTCTCTGCCTTTCTACTAAAAGCTGACTTTTAGTCTTACCTGCACTACTTCACAGCAGAGACCAAACTAATCTCTATCAGACTGGGAGCTCATGAGTTTCTTTGTCTGCTCTGATTCCCTAAGTCCTCTCTAGAGTCAGTGCTTTCACCAGTCAAGGATCCAGGATCGTTCTGAAAATATGGCCTGCATTTCTTGTTCCTAGATACATTGTTTTGACTTTGGTTATATCAAGTCATATACATTGTCTGCATAAAATCCGTATTACCAACCAGTCCAGATTATTCTCGGGACTACTCTGTTCTGCCATTCTAAAAAAAAGTTATCAACTGCAAGTTTCATGGGCACTGATTTTGAAACTTAATGTCAGGCTACCGAGTAAAACAAAATATCTGTGTTTACTAAAGCAGGATTGTTTCAACAGAAACACCACAATACAATAATTTCACAGGTATTCCTTTTTGAAGTGTGACCAGTAACAGTTTTTTTTTTTTTTTTAATCCATTTAATGGATTTTTGTTCATACTTCTATGATAAAGTGGAGTGCTAAACTTATACTTAGAATTTCCCAGGGGACTTCATCAAGTGTCTGATCAAAGCTTTACTCGTTATACTCATCTTCACCACACATCTTTGTGAATCATTATTATTAGAACTGAAGTATCTTTCAGTCTTTTATGAGACCAGTTTTTATAGATCAGCAATGATATTTTTGTAACAGATTTTCGAAGCAAGTTTAGTTCCAGCCATGAAGAACTACTGAGCCAAACTCCAGAAGAGAAATACAGAGGAAAATAAGTAAACATATCAAAATTGTCTGATGGGGACAGTGAACCGCATCACTTAAGACTCATTTAACATCTTAACTAGTAATTATGTTGTAAAGGAGGAATAAGATCAATAAATAAGGTTAGGCAAGCAAGAAATACTTCCAAACTAAAAAATCTGTGCAAGAAATACAGAAACATCTAGGAGATACTACAAGGAATTTATTGACAGAAGAAGAATTTTTTTTAAAAAAGAAATGAAGACTTTGCTTCTTTGTTCATGAATGAGAATGAACGGCAAAAGTCAAAAAAAAAAAAAACCATAAAATTTCACATGAAGTAGGGAAGAAATACACCTGAAACATAACAGAGCAAGAAATGCATCAGTACTATAAAAACAAACAAACAAACAATAACAATCATTTGAACCCTCCCACCAACCCCACTCTCCAAATGAAGAAGAAAACCAAAACCCTATTCTTGCAAAATTCCAATTTTTCCTATGGAATGACAAAATCAAATGACTGCAGATTCCGTAAGAATAAAAAGATGGTTTGGGGAATGTTTATGTAATGTGTTTAGAAGGCTTTGCAACTAAAAATTTAGCGTTAAACATATAGTTTATGGGAGTAATCCCTGGGTTTGATATTATTTAACAGTTTTCATTGAAAGACCATATCTTAATTGGTTATTATTCTCTCAGTTTTTACTAATTTAATCTAGCTATTCTACAAGCAAAAACATTCCTTGGGGTGATTCTTGGGGTGATGAATTTAGGGTTGTTTTGCCTGGATATTCTTTTCTTGGAGTGATGTACTAACAAGATGTTAGTTCTGGAAAAAAAAAAAAAAAAAAAAGATAAACAATTGTCAAATTCACTAAGGACTATCATGATATTCTTTCAAGCTAGAAAAACATGAAGTTTAGCAAGTAGAGATTGTCTAGCACCAGAGAGATACCTCTTGACCTACTCAAAACAAGAAAAGAATGCTCAGAAATATAATAAAGGTTTAAAAATCGCAAGTCATGGAATTCCCACCAGAGAGTAATTGGAGAGCACTGATCAAAGATTTCTTTACACCAATCATGCTCTACCCTGTGTGTCAGATTAATTAGGCAGGTGCCATCCTGCCAGCATGAGAGGCATTGCTGCAACAGCCAAGCATAGACATTCCTGGCAATTGCTGCTCTCACTGCAAAGTGCACCTGGAGCAGCCCAAACCTGCCCCCCTAAGGGCACGTGATGGTAGGCAGTGGAAATAAATTGTTATACTACAATGTTATGTAAGGAATCGGAAAAAAAAAAGAAAACTTAAAAACGAGGTAAGATTGAGAACTGGGAGGAGGAGAAAGACCACAGTGATACCAGCATCAGTAGTTCAGGACTGCAACTGCTTAATCCCACCTAAAATTATGTGGTAAAATAAAGTGGCGTATGCCATCAGAGCACACCTTCCAAAATTTCCAGTGCCACAGTCTACTAAAATAAGATACTACACAGTGTTTAAACTGTGTTTAAAATTCTGTACAACTTCTCCAAACTTTTATTTAATTCACTTGAAACATGCATGAAATTGTGGTCCCATCACATGTCTCTCAATAGCAAAATCAGCTTATGCTCCATTCTTTAAAATGTGAGAAATCACCTTTCAAATGTATACTGAACTCTGTATCAGCATTTATAACCTTATCGCTATGCTTATAATACTAATACACTTGAATTTTGTATTTTGTTACTAAATGAAAACAATTCTAGCGAGCAGCCCAAATATTATAGCTTTGGAAAATGTTGAGAAGCCTAGTGTTTTGGAAGCTGTCCTAGAACACTGCACATTAGTTTTTAAAAAGAAAAATAAAGTCGAGTTTCAAAAGCTTGCAGTTCTGGAAAGGAAAATCTTTAATTACCTAGTCTCAGATTTCTGGGCATGTTAAACATGCACTTTGTGGTTCTCCCCCTAAACAATACAATGCACCATGTCCTTGGCTTCTGTCCTCAGCTATGTTCAGGTGTACTCTACACAAGGCTGTACAGAGTTGTACATAATTTGAAGACAAAGCAACTGCTCTGAAAACTGCATTTTTATAATGGTCTTCCTGATAATGCTGCTGCTAGACAGGATTTCAGTACATTGTTTTTTAAAATATATAGTGAAGCTGGGTTAATAATGGGGAAAAATATTAAATTCTCTTACTCATGTAAAATGAACAGAAAGAATCAGTAATCTGTAGAACTAAGGAAGGGCCATTTTTTCCCCATTCAATTTTAAAAAAGAACCATTTGAGAAGTGGTATGTGATGCCTTTCCATCCTCAGGAGACAATTCCACAGTTTAATATATCATTTGGTATGGCTTGAATACGTTTTCCATTTAGTAAGTATCCATTACATAACTTCTTTTCTCTGTCTTTAATTACCCCATTAAGCACATTGGTATTTGCATTTGCACTTAGAGCAGCTGCACTAGAGCTGCAGGGCACAAAAATATAAATCCAAGAAGAAAAATTAATAAAACATTGTCTTTTCCATTTAATAAGTTCTCTTTCTTTTTAATGGAAACATTTGTATTAGTAGATACTATTTCAGCATTGTAAGGTAATAAATCACATAAACCTTGTATTATTCAAGCTGACTGAACTGCCAAACAGAAGTATCATCACTCACTAACAGCATAACTTGCCTTTAAGCTTTTCTCGTTTTACTTTATTTCTGAAGAGTCACTTTGTAATGGAAAATATTATTCAAAACATAGGAAGTGCTGCGAATGTAATGAATCAGAAATCATTCTTGATCTAAACTTTTTACTTAGGAAATAAGTTACAAATTTATTTTCCTGTATTCTACATTAACTAATCCAGGCACATATCTGTGGAAAAAATAAAATAAATAAATGAAGATTTCAATTAACTAATTAAAAAGTCTGTACATTATCACACATCCTTAGAAACAACTTCTGAGTTTCAAGCTGCTTTATTTTTCAGCAGCCTGGATATTTTACAATATATCCATCATAAAATAGGAAAAATAGTTTAGTCACCTATTATGTCTGCATGAGACCATGTTGTCGAAGTAGTATGCATACAATAAAGAGTAAGAAACAGAGTAATGAGAAGCACCAATTTATTCACCATTAGCCATCATTACTGAAAAGACAGTTCCAAATTGCTGGTTGCTGTGCCACTAGCACCAGCTGTGTGGAAGCTCCTGTCCCTGTGGGGTAGGCTGTCATGCATTAGAAAACTGAGGACTTAAATATACAGATGGGGAAGGAGAACAACTGTGATTTTCCTTGTTCCCAAAGTCTTATTTTTGTAACAGTAATAATAATGTCCTATTTATGTAAATAAATAAATTATTCGGGAATATCTCGTGATACTTTCTGGTATCTGACAGGAACAACCTTATTCCAGGCTTTCTGCCACCCTCATTAAGACTTTTCTTCTTTTAGTGAAAACCATTCCCATTGAGATCATTTTGAACCATCTCTAACTGACTTTCACTGTAGAGCTAAGCTAAGGCAATTATCAAAAATAATAAAAAAAAAAAATCACTATCTTAGAGGCATCAGAAGCATATTGCAGCATGGACTAATTGTCTGCACAGGTTTTGGTGCCAAATTTCAGGTATTAACTAACATTTTACAGGACTTAACATCCTAGAAGTTCCCTTCCTACCCAAAGTAGGCCATGTATACAGGGCAAGTTCTTTAAATGTGTTTTAAGAGTGGCATACGATTAGCACACATATTACAACATCTGTACACCTTTAATAATACTTTGAGTTTTCTGTGACCTTTTTATGTCAACACAGTAAATGCCTAAGATACACCCTTTGAAGTTTTTAGAACAGCTTCCTAAAATAACTTTTACTAGCATCCCACTTTTCCTGAGCTGTTTAATTGCATTGCTCATGAAGGATTTTGAGGATGAAGGAAATGTGACAGTGTATGCAAACACACACACAGAAAATACACACAGAGTAAAGATTCAGTAGAGCTCTGTAACACAGGCACGTCACAACACTAAAAAGAAAATGAAATTATCATACAGCTTTTTTAAGTCTTAATCTGACTTTCCATTTTAGTTAAATAACCAAAATTAGCAATAGCAAAGAGTTTGGACACAGCTGTCAATTCCTCCCAGCTGGTGGAAAAATATTTTTTCGTTTCTTTCTGAAAAATTAAACATTTCATTCCCATGAACAGACACATGCCAGTGGTTAATTAGAGAATATTTTACAAGAAGAACTAAAATTCGTCACCAACACAGGCAGGCAAATATTGACATTTTTACAAGCACGGCCATACAACAATTTAATTTCAGGTTGCAGAGCTCTTGAAGGCCAGCAGCTGCCACCCAGAGAAGCTGGGAATCCCAAAACTACTGCCAATCCCAGTTTCCTGATACTTATTCAGACTGGCAAGAAACATTCCTCCTACATCGCTTTCAAATATTTGACAGCCTGGCCATCCATTAAATGCATCTCAACAAGATGTCATTGTATCACTATATAATTCTTCCTCCCAGCTAGTGAAAAATAATATGATGTGTAGGAAGCTGGGGGGGGCTCCCAGTTCCCATGGTGCCGGCTCGCAGGTCCAGAAGCCTGACAGGCAGGGGTAGAGCAGGAGTAAAAGTCAGCAGGGTGAAGGCACAGGACTGATGGGAGAAGGCCAGTAACAGATTACACTGATTAATGGATACGCTTCATCACTGAGAACCTGGAGCACGGTTAGCCGCTGGGCAGGTAACAAATAGAGATCTGCAGTGAAAATTGATGCAGCCAGTTGCCAAAAGTCGTGCCACTCCAGTCTGGGCAAGTGCAACACCAACTGCCACAGGCTCACAGGGAATAAGTAAGGGAAATTGGTAAAAAGCAAAAAAAAGCAATTCAACAATAAAACCCCAGAATGCCATTTCCTCTCCTCCCCTTTCTCAGAATCCTACAAACTTTAAGTAAAACCAACTCATGCTAGCTATGGCAGATGTCTAGGTGTAATTCAGTAATGCCATCTTCATGAAGTGAAAAATGGAGCCACACACACATGCACACACACACCAGGACATTCAATTATAGGAGCAATTAAAGAGGACAAAAGACAGACTAGGCCCTCCCTCTAGAATACCTCTCCTGCCAGAAGATGGGAGACTGGGGAGGAGGTGGTATGGGTTAATTACCAGCTGGAACTCAAATGCTTTATTTTTGACAATTCACAATGTAAATCTGTTTAAGTGACATAATTTTAACTAAGCACTGACACACATGTATTAACAGAAATATCTGGCTATGTCAGTCATTTTTAAACTCTTGTATGGGCGGTCTGAAAAAACATTTCCATTGATTTACACACCACTACCTACCGAGAGGATAAAAACAAACAAAAAAAATTCACAGTGTCAAAAAACAAACATTTGACATAACCATATTTGAACCATTTCATAAATGTGGTACTGTTCATACTCTATTCAGGACATTGTGCTCTGCAACACAAGGAAAAAATGAAATCTTCCATATCATAGGAAAACTGTACGTGCTGCAATCACTGTAAAACATGTCCAATTTATTTTAGCAAAACAAGGTCACCTTCAGTAAACACTGCTTCATCTTTCCAGGGATAAGACTTTTGGTCAGTTTGGAAGTGGTGCAGGACACCCAACGCACCCAGGTGCCTACCAGCTCTCTCTTCACTCTGAGTTATCAGTTGAAGGCAGAGTATCAGCAAGTGATCCAGAACTTCATCTTGTTAACCAAAAGCTGTTTCCATTCTGAGATTTTTTTAAACTCGCATTTACATTTGCCAAATGTTCAGATGATGTTTTTCAAGTTCCATATGTCTATCAAGCTGTCATATTTATATGAAGCTTTAGATAAAACAATTTAGCCTATTATACTCAAGAAAAGTTCATTGCTTTTGTAATTTGACACACACTCCGAATGCTCGAATTTGTAACCTGTCATTTCATACCGATATCCAAGAACTTTTACTTAACATGTATAAATATAATTACATAAAGCAAAATGAGTAGTTGTAGAACTTAGGAAGAAACATTTCCTAACTACCGCAGCAACAGAAAACAAACAAAACATTCTCATATTTATCTGGTAAAGTTTTGGCTTTATGCTTCATACACTGTTACAATACTGGGGACTGTGTAAAATAACAACACTGCTTATTCAATATAGTTCTTTCAACACATTTATCACTTGTCTTCTCTATTAGTAACTTGAGGTGATAGTATGAAATAATCAAAAGGCCTTTGAACACCCATTAATCCTGTCAGGTTAATCATCTATGGGGCTTAGAAACAATGTTAAGCTCATTTTGTACTCTCCTGTTCTACTGGGAGGAAGTTAAACCTTTTAAAGTATTCGCTTTTTACTACTCAACAAGTCAAAATAAATTATTGCTCTTACCATTTAAGATTTCTGGGATAAAGGGGAGAAACAGCCAAAACTCTTTTGCTGAAATCACTGACTTTCATTAAGGAAAATTTGTTAGAACGTTCGTTAGAATAAATAATGCAGAGTTCAGTATTTCAGAATGTAAACATTCACGACTTTGATCTCAGAGCACGTTTCTGTTAAAAAAAAAAGCTAAACTCTTAAAACAAAATTAAAATATATACATTCCACTGCAATATTTTCTTGAAATGAAATGGAAAAGCAGAAGTAGATGCAACCTTCTGTCCTTTACCAGTCCATGGCTGAATTAGGAAATCCAATCACAGATGGTAAAGAATATGAAACACAGGGAAGGTCCTCTGGGTTTGCTGTTCACCTGTCTCTTTTCAGCACCACCAAACTCTCATTTCCCCAGTTAATACCTGCCAGAATCTGTAAACTGACATCCCTCTACAGTAACTATTATTTAGCTTGACCTTGTTATCATGGACAAGAATGTAATTATAATAATGAACCAATTACTTTTATACAATACAGCAATCAAAAAGACTACCACTCCCTCCCTTTTCTCATGATACCTGAACATTCTGGTTTCATTTCATTTTCCATTGCTCACATGCCATCATTATCGTTAACATTTTACATGGAGTTTTTATTGCTTATTTCCAAAATAAGAAATAATAATAAAAAAGGGAAAACAGGTTTTAGAATATTCATAACAGTATGTATAATGTCTGATTTATGTAGGATGATAAACAAATATTTTAGTGTTTGGAATATTTTACAGGTTTTACTGGTATAAATTTTGAATGACAACACATCTGTCTGTTAGGACAATCAACTGTCAACACTACAGCTACACTATCATACGCACTGCATATTTTATTCAGCTTGTATAAAAACAGTTTTAAGGATGTTTGAGAGGATTTAATTTTTTTTTTTTTTTTTTGTAGTTTGCAGACAATCCAGCCATACCTGCCTTCCAAGGGACTTTTTGTCCCATCATTTTTAAAATTTTCATAGAATTTTGTCCAATAATTCTTATATGAAACCCAATAAACTTTGAATAATTTTAACTCCTTACAACTTCTGATTTTGAAAATGAAGTGTCCAAGTTACTGTTAGGCAGGATACACAGTGGAAAACCAAATAAATTAAACCAAGTACATAAAAGTGACTTGAGCTGGTTTTTGCTCACTGAAATACCAGTAATTAAAAAATGTTACCTTAGTCAGATTACTGACTCTGTTAAAACACTGGCTCCATAAAAAACTCCCGTCTTTGTCCCAGAAGATCATAAAGTGACTAAAAACCATGCTATTTAAGAGAAAAGATTCTTTCATCTCCTGGTCAGAAATGAATCTTTCCAACCTTGGTCATTGTAGGATTTATGCTCAAACTACATATACACAAGTTGCTGAAGAAAAGAACAACATTCTTCTGCTGCCATGATTACTTTTTTTAGTTAAAGCTAAGTTTCTCTGAAATAGATTCACTTATGATGAACTGTGCAGCTTCACAATCAATTTTTGACTTGAGACAACCTAAGTGCACAACAGCCAGTTAGCTATTATAGTCTAGGGACAGTCTTCTTTACTCAGACATATTTATAACTGGAACAAAAATATAAACCTGAAACTCTCTACATTTAATTTAGACAAACTGCAGTTTACTGTAAACCTCATAAGAATCATGTCAGCTTTCTTAGTCTACCTGTAAGGTTATTTTATGCAGAACATTGTAACTCTATCTGTAAAGCATGTAGCAGTTAAGCAAAAATAACTGCTACTGATGAAAGGGAAAGCAAGGCAAGGCAAGGAAAAAGGGAAAAGGGTTTCAAATTTTCTGTAAGAAGTATCCAAAGGTTGATAGGAAAGACACCATCTAGCATTTCACACAGAATTCCTCCAGGCCAAAAAAAGTTGTAAGTACTACAAGCTAAACATACCTTTCTGCCAGAGGATTTATTTTCCACTGCTAATGAGAAACTTCACAAACATGATCCGACTATAGCAATAACATTTGGACAGGCAACCTCTGTGCAGCGAATTCAGAAGAAACCTGTAAATAAGTAGATAAAAGGTCAAAAGGCAAAAATTAAACAAATTACCTGTACAAGTTCCTCCGATGGTTCATTAAAGAGAGGGTACCAACGGACAGTGTGTTGTGTTGATCTATGTATAACCAATACCAAATTCAGTATTAATATATCCAAGAACAGATGATAATAAACATATTTTAATGGCTCCCCCTATTTCCAAGCTTACTTTTTCACACATGACACTGAATGCTTTCTAATTTCCCTGAATTGGCCAATATTCAACTCTGCATAGCTTTATCGTGTCTGGAAGGTCATTCCACACATTTTTTGTGTGTGTGAAAAATTGCTGCCAGGCATCTGCTTTGAACCTTTTTTCCTCCCTTTCTTTTTTCCTATTTATGCCATCTGATCACATTGCTTATATCCATTTCAAAGTTCTAATTTAAGAGGACATTCCTCTGAATCATGGCTTAGTCTTGCCCATATGTTTCCAGATGTATTGAAAGAGATTTTTATTTTCAGTCTGAAGCTATGTTAACAAAAGGAAAAGTTAAACAATCTGTTACCTGTCAGCCATTACTACACCAAATGATTAAGATTAAATCTTTACAGAGGCTTATTAAAATAATAATAAAAAAAAGTCCAACTTAGAGACAAATGAACTGGCCCAGGCGACCAGCTGATATAAACTCAATCCAATATAATAAGTACAGCACACCGGCACCAAGTAATGAACAGTACAGGCTGAATGATTCTGCATTTTTATAATGACAACTCCAAGTTTTCTTGGCTAGGAGAAATATGCCAGCTAAACAGGAAAAAAAAAAAAAAAAAAAAAAAAAAAAAAAGATCATACTCTTAGTCATTCTCTTCTGCTCCATTTGGTCTATGTTACTGGTGAGATCTAGTCACAATTCCTTTACCGGAGTTTAGGAACACCCTCAGTCTTACTGCTCATGTAACCTCTTTCTTCTCTCTTTCTATCTTATGAAGGACACAGAAGAGCAGAACAAGTCAAAATTAAAATGATGGACCGTGATAAGGACAACTTTTTCCTTAGTTGCAATAATCTTTGCTCTACTGAGAAAACCCAGGTTTTCACCTCCAGGATTATACCTAATCTAATTTGAGAAAGAAGAAGAAAGAGATGTATCTGGGTCAGAAAACTTATGTGTAGATACGTAGTCAAACTTCTTGCAATTAAGTAAGTTTTAACATAATCTAGATCTTACTATACAAATCATTCCTCTCAAAATTTAAGATTTAACATTATGGTTTTATATTGACTACTGTAAAAGAACTGCAGTAACAAGATGCAATTGTCCTTTCCTTTGCATTCTCATGATACCTTTTTTTTT
>VXAA01001963.1:29723-63701 GCA_013399115.1 Anseranas semipalmata
TTTTTTTTTTTTTTTTTTTATACTTACCCTTTGGATGACAATAAAACACACACAGGAGATGTGTGTTTTATCTTAATGTAAATTAATCTCAAAGTAGTCTGATTGCTATCTTGAGATAAAGGTCACTTAAATATTCTTAATGATTTTCCCACCAAATTGACAATGTCCTCCTCCCACCCACATTATAATAAAATGCCAACAAGCCCTTACCATATGAAATAGTTTTTACTAGAGGATGGATTGCCTATTCTTGACATTTCAAAATTAGTGAATTTACATCTAAGGAATATAGTTATCTGTATACAGTTAACTGTATCTTTTCAGGAAGATACAGTTCACATTCAGTAACTGTAACTCTTTAAGGCTTTTTCTATTTGATAAATGTGAAATAAATATCAACAATTAAAAGTTCAGAGTTTTGTTCCCTCCTAAGTTTCAAAGCAGAAATGCTTTAGACTCCAGCCATAAGGCCAATAAGTTCTACCAAGCCTCACACGAGAGCAGTATTTAAAGAAAATTATCCCTCACAAAAGCAGAAAGACTCACATTCCTATGACTCATAATTGTAACCTTTGTGTCTTAAATATCACTCCAATGATTTAATGCACCCAACAGTTGATGTAGATGTTCTTCCCAACCACTCACCCCATAACTGAGCTTTAAATTTTTAAAAAGAAAATCTAGTTCTGAATCTTTCACTAATAAATAGTGGTGCCACAAATAGCATTCAGAAGAAACACATATTCAGTGACAGGCTGGCATTTGGTGCCATTTACAAAGGAATCTGCAACAGACTGCAGAAGGAAACATAAATTGAAAACACCTGAAATTCATTGCCAGGAACATGAATCCCTTGACTTGCAAACAGAAACCTGAATATTAGAATGACAGAAGTATCTCAGTTTCCTATTCTAATACACAGAAGATCATGAGGTAAAACCACAGTTTTACAGAGGGACTTAGACAACAGATGGTTTCCTGACCAGTGTAGTCATTACAGTTACTGAAAGACACAAACCTAGGAAACCAAGAACTTCCTCGAACTCTTAAAATAGTCTTGATGTGATGTCCTCCTGTTTACCAGAGGACATGTTTTTCTCACTCACTGGAAAAGGTACAGCTTAGCATAAGTAGAAGTGTCTTGCATGTCCTAGTTTTGCTCACTACTTTTGTGACCAATCTATATAAAATTCCCTGTAACCTACAAAAATAACTCATTACGCTATTTTGCTGACAGCTGGTAGACTGCAGAACTACCACTATTTTCATTGTTTGAGATTTGCTATTTTTTGGAGCATCATTTGATAAACTTCATTTTCAATAAGAACATGGTCTTTCTTGATTCATATCCATTCATTTCTGAAATAAATGGTCATTGCGACAGTTCTTTTCCATACAGACATTTTTTTTCCTTCAAAACTGAAATGTGTGTGAAGAAACTTATTTTGAGAATACCTCATTCAGTCACAATACTTACATCAATCATACTATGAACGGCGCATTTTTATATTCTGTAATTTCTGTGTAGATCCCTTAAATAGTCTTAGATTATAATATCTAGAATTTTCACATTCTGTCCAGTAACATACAGTTCAGATAATTTATTTACAGATAGCTAGGCCTCCTTGACAAAAATTATCATTTTCTAATGTAAATATGACCAGAGCACACACGCACACACACATTTTTGATAGCACACTTTTTCCTTTTCCTCTTTTGGGCATAACACAGTTAGAAGCTTATTCATTACACTTGGGACTACTACATGAGGAGTTTTCAAGCCTTTGGAAACCTGATCTGTAACACACAACATAAAAAAAGGATATATGATAGACCTTATAAGCTCATTGGAAGAATTCTTGATGCAATTAAACCGAAGCTGAAGTACAAAGTCAGATCTTAAACTCCTAATTTCACATATTTAATCCTGTCTTGAAATTATGCATCTTGGATATGTTAGTGGTCTAAATCCACTTTGGATATTTTCTCTCCTTATTGCATCTGTCCTGACATTTACATCTATATAGTAGTCTAATCTGCAAATACACTTTTCTTCATAACACAGGGTGAAGGAGTATTTTTACAACTGTACATGTTGTTAGTCACATATATCAGAACAGGATAATAATAAGCTCAGAGATACCAATTTTACAATGAGGTTTACATTAAAGAAATAAATTTAAATCACAAAATTGAAAACGTGCTATAAACACTTTGGCATTGGAAGGATTTCTTCAGGTTTATTTATAGTCTGTGGCTCCTTGGACCCAAGTAGGCTTTTATACAGACATCACTGCTACCACATATAAGCATCTTTAACTGACACTGAAATGAAAATTAGACTAATTTTTTTAAACCATTATCAAATATTCTTCTTCATAGAGACATCAGTTCATCTTAATAGAGAGAACATGTGAGGCAAAGGTGTAAGAAGTTAAGTGAATGAGTAAAAGGTAATATTAAAGTGAACACCACGTTACAAGACCTGCAAGGTCCTGATACAACACTAATGGAAGTAAACCTGAAGGAAGATATGAGGTTTTGTCTGTGCATGTTCCGTGCTCTTTGCACAGTGGGGTGGATTTTATTTCTACCCTTCATACTGATATTATTTCACTCTTGCCACTCTGTAGAGAATTTCCATTTCTATCAGTAACAACACACTGTGCCCTTTGCCTACTTTTTTAAAGAAAATGAGTACTTTCCCATATGAAAATGAGATCTGCTACCTTTTATTATTATTATTATTTGGAGTGGGCAGAAGGGCAAACACTGAGCAACATCAGCGTGAAAGTTAACAAATATCACCATCCCAAATTCTGCTTCAGCATTTACTGAGAGCATTTTATTGAAACTTTCCTTTTCCTCCCCCTTTGCTATACTTATACAGAATGAAGATATGAAATATTTAATTCTGATACCTTTTCATTTCCTCACATCATTACAATTCCAGATGACTATCTAGTCTGCTTTGTATCCGATTTTGATGCCACTGAATGAGTGGCTCCAGGAAAGAGCAAAAACACTCCTGTGGGACTTTACCTAATAATTCTTTCACATTTTACTACAGGGATCGACACAAATGAAGAAAAAAAATCTTGGAGATTGTCCTCCATAAAATACCACTCATTGCATTGCAATTTGAATATAATTTGGAATGCATGAAGGACTTTGACCACAATTTATATTTGCCAAATATATGTTAATTAATTCTAATGACATTAAAATAATCTTCCATTTTGGTGCTATCATATGGCAAACAAAATATATAAAAAGCAATTCATTCTTACTAGATTGTATTTCATGCTACTTATAAAAGGATCTTACATGATTAAATTTCACAATAATATTCCACAAGGAGAAAAGATCAAAACAAGCTTTTCCATAGACCATGAAAAACAGTCACTTGAACTCACTAAAAATTAGTTTTCAAATATAAACAGTTGTGTTCTCAACAACAACTAAAACAAATTTGTTTTGAAATGTGGTTATTACTAGATAGGGTACCATTACACAATTTATATTTGGATCCCATTTCCTTGTAGATTCAAGTGATTGAACAAGTTACTAATTACATGACCTACAATTATTTTTATGTTACTTGATGTTTTTAATAACTAACTAAAGAGATAATGAAGGGTTAAATGTTGACACGTGGCTAAACTGAGCATCAATTAGCTATGTGTATGCATACGCACAGATACAGCTTAATGAAGCAGTCTCCTAACAATATTGTTATCATACCAAGAGCAATCTCTCTTTGTTATCATAAAGCCACTAGTAGCCTGCTGCAAATTTTCCATCTCAAATGACATTTAAAAGTTAATAACACATTACAGTTGTGGCCATTTCACAAAAGTCCTGGCAGACTTCGCTGTTCGATTCATATTTGGTCCTGATAGCACTTTAAAACCAAAACAGTTGCTGCAGATCACCCCTAAGATAAGCATCCCCCTTCTGAGCATGTACTTCAATGAGCCCTCCATATCATGCAGAAAAAAAAACCATGAAGTTTTCATTGTCACTCTTCTTGTTCTTTGATTGACATCTGTGTGTACAGGGTTTAATGGTTTTCCTGTGCAGAACTGGAAGTATAAAACCTGTGTAAACCTGGAAAACATATGCTCATTAAGTGGTAAACTAAAATATTCCAATCCATTATGCTCTGGAAACTGAGAATAGGCTTTTTAAACAACGTACAGGGATTTAACTACAGAATTCGTTAAAATTAATTCAAGTCATACAGCTAAAATTTACTGCTATTGAAAACGTTATCTTTAAAATGCATCCAATAAAATTTAAGTATGAGCTGTGGTGCCTGAATATTTTAAATAGTCACTGGACATAAAAATTGTTGTGAGGCTACAGCATAAAGCTGAAGGACAAACACAGAGCTTTACAACGTGTGTGTCCAGTAATCATGGTAATATATTATATGTAAGTTATAAATGTCTAATTACTGGTGTTCTGTCTTTTATTTAATTTATTTTAACCACTTAAACTGTCTCTAAAGTGCCTACCCACATTTGCATTTTAATGAATAATAATTGATATTTATTCAGCACATTCTATTTGCATCTCAGAGCTTCATTTAGAGATTAATATTTCTTATTACCTAAAACAAACTATTCATAGATATTCAAGATCTGGGAATTACTAGCGAGTGAGCAAGACACTGTGGGTAGCATTATAATTGTTGCTGTTGGCCGCAATTTTAGGTGTTGCATTGCGGTCACTATCAGTGGTGGTTGGGGATGCCTGGACTTTAGGAAGTTACATTGCAGTTCCAGGAAAATGAAAAATTAAAGAGACTGCTCACTGAGATGCCTAAAGGAAGATTTCAATTTATGCCATTCTTGCCCAAATAAGTTCTGTAAATCTCCCAGGAGAAATGAGTAGTAATCACTGTTTTCCTACAATGATACTGATCGGAAAGAAAACATTGATCAAAAATGAAAAATATCACCAGATACCTAGGCTCATGCAAGCTTATGAGTCAGGCTGTCAGGTATATATCATGCATAAGTGTGCAAGTCCAATGAAGATCAGCAAAAAGATGCGGCATTAATTCCAGAAAGTGCTTCCCACCTGGGTTAGTTTATTTGATTTCTGGTTTTGACAGTTACAATTCAGTAGCCACTACAATGATTTCCTGGGTTTGCCTGACAGCTTTTACAGTCAAATTAATAAAAAGCAGACTTTACTGCCACGATAAATACGATTATAAAGTTTGCAGCTGTGGATATTCACGATATAGAGAAACCAACCTACACAAGCACAGAAATGACGTTTGGATTTCATATTCATGTCTGGTTCTCTGGCAGACCAGGTTTAAACGTCGAGCTTCTGCGTACAGACACCCCTTCCCCCCGACACACGCACTGAAATTATCTTCTTACCCATACATTTTTCTCAGGAAATTCATATTCCAGCATTTTAGAAAGTACCTTTCTTAGTACCTTTCCAGAATCTTAGAAAGCATTCTTTGCTTATATACCTCACTGTTTCCTAGGATAATGCTGAACCTAACCGAAAACAAGCACTTCTGCAATGGGCCACACTAAATCTAAAAACTGTCAAGTGAAGGCTGCGCACTGAACACTGCTATCTTCGGATTAATCTCTTCTCATACACAGAATCTAAAAACAGACTTTATATGGTAGATGCTACAACTAGTCTCCTAGGCAATGCAGCTTAAGGGTGAAGTAAGTCATTCTCCAAGTAGACATCTAGAATAAATGAAACACACCCTGAAGCACCTCTTTTTTCCTCCAACTGTAACTGGAGCTTACAGTGCCTAACTCAGCCACACACACCTATACTGCAGATAGTGAAAACAGATCTCTCCTTATGAAAGATAGTAACAAACATTGTAAGTTTTGAAAGAAGTAACAGAATTAGTATTTACAGACACATTTTGCAAAGACATTCTGCCTTAAGAAGGCCGCAGGTAGAGGAAAGTACCCTAAAGGTTAGAGCAAAAAATGGAATCAAATAAAGATAAGACACTACAAATATTTTTAAGAAACTTGGGAAAGATGAGGAAGGATATCACTATGTGATGTCCAACAGTATAAACTCTGGGAACAGGACCATCCAAAAAGAAAGCTAGGATCAAGCCATGTCATTCCTTGTAAGAGAAAATAATGTTCTCAAACAACCTGCTCTAGATATTTTCTTTAGAGACAGAACAGAAAATGCATAGCTCTCAGGAGATTTCAGGTCACACTGACCAAACTCAAAAGCTAGGTAAGACATTGGAGCTGATAAGGAGATCCACTACTGTTAAGTATATTGTTAAAACAACTTCTAGTTTTAAATATATCATCGTAACTTTGCTCTATTATTATAACCCTAGGCTTTTAACTAAAAACTAAACATTTTTTTACCCAAATATCTTGATGACTCATGCATCATTCTATCAGACAAAGTGCGACTCAGGGAAGGATCATCAATACCCACTACCAAAGAGCTGGTGCTGAGTTCCTACAAGCCTGCCTAGCAATCCACTCTACGAAAGCAAGGTTAAACAAGAAGAGTTACTGTGGTGTGGCTAACCTGGGAAGTATTAAGCCTGTGACATTTTGGCAAGAAGCAACATAACAGTGAAGGGAACCTGCCTCACAGGGTCCCTTTTCACCTGCTTGAAGCTTTTTTTGTTGTCTGCAACCTGTATGTTTTGCTGGAACCTTAGCTGTTACCTTTCTTGCTGTTTTCCAAACTCAACATTTAGTCCAGAGAAGAGGTTGAAAATTGAAGAGGTACCACCTTAAAAATATTCACGGTGTTTAAGCATAACTGCATTATAACCTCTGGCTTTTTTTTTTTTTTTTTTTNGATATAATGAAGAAGGGATAAAAGAAGTAAGATCACAGTACCTAGCAAATTTAAAGAAAGAATGTAATCATTGTAATCATTACATAGTATGGGATGGTCTCTGGGTTGCAAAGAATCTGGAACCCTTTATAAAATCATTACTGTGATACTTTGGAGTGTTTCTGATTCAAAAAGTCAGAGTACTAATATTGAGTGAAGTCTTTGCCCCATTTCATCTAAATAAATGATTAAGGCATGGAGATATATGGTTCCCCAAAGCTTCACCCCGTGGTTCTAGGAAAGCAGTATGATTGCTGGAGAGTTTTTAGGATGAGCGTGCAGCAATTTTTTTGATATGCAGATAGCTTAGCTAGCACAAGAAAACAAGAACATATGATAGAGATGATGATGTATGGGACTTAAGATTAGTAAAGACAAGCCAAATATACCCTTTAAACTGACAAAAAATGGTCTTAAACTAGCTAGCTAAACTTGATAACTATGAATAACAATGATTCTGAACATTTAGATGCAAAGGAACATTAAGCCTGAAAACACTGATGAAGAAAAACATTTTATCACATTTTAGGCTGTTAGCAGTTACTAAGAAAGACTGATTTCAGATATACAAGTCTTACTGTTTTCTACAGAAGTGGGACATGATCACTTATCAACAGAGGAAAAATGCATTATAAAAACATTAAAATAAACATATCTAAGTAAATGCCACAGGGCTAAAAAGAATATATGACAGGAAGTATAAACTTTCTATCTATGCAGATAGAAGAAAAAAGCTAGGCAGACTTC
Source organism: Anseranas semipalmata (assembly GCA_013399115.1). Lineage (NCBI taxonomy): Eukaryota > Metazoa > Chordata > Aves > Anseriformes > Anseranatidae > Anseranas > Anseranas semipalmata. The sequence continues at coordinate 37,347 of VXAA01001963.1, forward strand.
AGTGGGCAGGGCAATGTCTACGTCAACTAAGTTAACTTAAACATCCTATAGGAGGCTTCCTGCATAAATCCAACATTAAAAAGAAAGAAATAAACTGAGAAAGACCAAGGGCTATTACTGGAAAAAGTAAAAATATACAGGATAAAGAACGACATTTGAGCGACTTAGGAATGGCCAAGAGCTCTGAGTGCCCAGAAATCTGGCAGGAGCTAGAGGAACATTGAAGACAGATGAAGCAGAAAAGGGAAATAGTACTGAGAAGACAGAAAAGAATCAATCAACACTAAGACAGACAAATTTATAATCTATAAATATTTTCATGTACAGTTCCAATTAAATGCATTCGTGTTTAAAATATGAAGTATTGAAGTCTAGCCTAGAACAATACTGGGCAGAGAAATTCTCTTCATCAAAATCTTATGTTTTCTTGAAAATAAAAAGTTAAAAAAGAAATAGCAGAAACCATTGACATTGCAGACTTTTTCATGTTTTGTAATGGAACAGATGCCTAATTTAAAAACTAAAACAATTCAGTCTTCCACAACTCTTCACCCCATGCCATCCCCAAAAGAAAATGCAAACAGTCTTAACTACTGCATACATCACTCCTAAAGAAAGCCTTCTAAATGAATAGTCAAAAAACACACATGTTGCTTTTACCAAACTGGCTTTGTTTTTCCCATACTCTTGCATTCTTTTTTCTACGTGATGTGATTTTTTTTATTATTATTATTTGAAGTTCTGCATATTGCAACGCCTTTTTTGTTGATTGACATTGCTCAAAAAATCAATGAGAATTGAAGAACATTAAATTAATCTTCACTTAAGCATTCTTTTCTTTGTACTTCATTGTTCTGGAAACTTGTTACTTGGAAACGTATGCAGCAGAGGCTTGTTCTAGATAGGACTGAATGGACTCCTATCAGAGTTACGACAGCCTGAAGACCTAAGTGAGGAAAGGTCAGCAGTACAGGTAGTATCTGCCCTCCACCCCCTGCCCAAACCAGCTTCAGAAGGGGGCAGGGGTGTGTGAAATAAATAAATCAGATCCATCAAAGGAGCTAATTGCAACCGGTATGTTGTTCTGGGCTGGCGTTTCGCAATTTTAATAAACATACACAAGACATCTGGGCTGTTTTTCAGGATATTTCAGGATTTTTCAGGATATATGTTCATTTCTATCCAGCTCCCAAATACAAACTTGCTACATAAATTGACAACTCCAAGTGAACATTTAGGCCAAGCACTAGCGGAGTTTGTAAAAATTCTATTTAAAAGAGTCATAAATCTTTACATACTGTTATAATCTCTTTATACAAAAGTAAGTAAAATAAGACACTTTTTGAATGTGTAGCTCAGCAACAGGCTACAGCAGTTTGATGTACATCTGGAAGCTGGTTAGTGTTGGATATGCAAAATAAAAGAATTACAAAAAAATGTTGATCAACGGTCATTTGGTTTTATTGTTCTAGAAATGACTGCTGAAGTTACTAGAAATTGTGACAGCACCCTACAATCTATGTAAATGCTAAGGCTAAATAAATAGCTATGAGACATTGGTGCATGTTTTCTCTGGCAAAAGCAAAATGCTGCAAAAAGACACTGCAAGGACACTTTTTTTTTTTTTTTTTAATATAATGTCTAAAATTCTCTCTTGTAATTCCTGGAGCCAGATGAGCCAAGACGGGTGTAAATAAAGGCCAAATCCTACCTAATGTCACTGTGATTGACTACTCCAGAGGAAAAGAAAAAAAAACCCTCAACAGAAATAGATTGTGTGTTATCTGCGCTTCACAGTAAAAGCCCTTCTGAAGCATGATTAGGACACATGATATACACTCATCACAGAGTGTGTCAAGTCTTATATCCTACACATTCACCTCAGTGCACCTTTCCTAGAGATAAACGGTGATTTCTACTTCACTGAGGAAGAAATCCTTTACCACAGAGACTTTCTGTCTTGTAAACCTCAGAAGGCCAGACATCAAGCCCTTTGAAAATTTGTTTTTTGATTTTTTTTTTTTTTTTNTTTTTTTTTTTTTTTTGTCATTGGGAACACAGTGGTAAACCTATAGGTTAAAACAATGGCAAACAGTTATCACACAAGAAAAGGGATCTCATAACTGTGGGGCCATAACAGTCATATGGTGGGAGAGTACACACTCAGGGCTTCTATTTCCATTTATTTTGGAAATCATGGAAATTTCATCCTTGCAGAAATGGCTAGCACATATGTGAATATGTTCTGGATAGGCTGAAAATACTGAGCACGTGCACTTCTTTGCAGAAGCAGCATGACCAGGACTTCTAAGCTACTTCTCCATTTAACATGCTAGGCATCAGGAATTCCAGACAAATATTTCATTACACACCCAACAGATTCAGGTCTGTACATATACTTATGTCTAACATATACTTAGATACATACACACAACTGTGAATATTGCTCATATGCAATTTTTACCTTCACCTTGCTTATTTAAATAGGTCAAGTCTTCAGCCTTGATCTGGAAATAAGCATCCCATAGAAGACTGACCAGAATGCCTCCCAGACGGTGCCTAAGGTTCCCAAGGGCCTATTTTGGTCCTGTCTGAACACATTTGCTCTGAATTTTATTTGAAACCTGAAGTTTGCCCTCTTTCTAGGGAAAGCTACAAAAACATCCCCAAAGGGACATTTTCTCACAGTACTGTCGGACAGGCAGACTGCAGCTAAACTTGAGAAGGAAGGTGTGCCCCAAGACCCACTGGAACATGGCAGATACATTGTTACAAAGGGATTATTAGCAGTTTCAATGCAGAGCCAGCTCAAAACTCATGCTTGATTTAATTGAGAATCCACAGGACAAAAGCACAAGCCTGTGGTGGTACATTAGGTACACACAATACCCCCGGAAATAATGAAGTCTCAGAATTAGCTACTTCAAGTAAATAAAGCCCAAAGTAGCCATTCCATGACAACAGTCATACTATACTTAACATTCTTAGATTAGGAACTTCCACAAGAAATATCATATAAAGGAACAGACACATATAACATTAAGGCACAAGAAAAGCATATAAAAACAGACGCTTAATCTAAAACTACATAGTTCAAGTATTAGCGGGGGGAAAAAAAAAAAAAGGCAAGATTGAAAGACTCATATTAGTACTCCAAAATTTGGGTGAGAGAATGCTACCACATCCAGTGGATCTGCAATTTTTAGTTTCTTAAACTGCTAATTCCAGGAACAGAGGTTCCAACCAAGTGCTGGAAAAGTAACATTAACTTAAAATGCAAGGAATTAAAATGTATTTTCTATTTTGTCAGAATGTAAATTTTTCATCTTTTTCCCTCCCTGGGGAAGGCTTAAAAATGCTTTTTGTCCCAGTTTACCAAATTTAGCCCATAGCAATTTGCTTCTGTTATGGTGCATACCTAATATTGCTCACATATTCAGCCTAGATTATTTACTTTACTGGAACTCCTTTCAAGAATTAACTGATTAGTATGAGCATACAGTCTTACTCTGGCTACAGAATTAACATACTCACCCAAAACAATTCTCCTAGTGAGAGCTGTTTTTGTTGGGCATACAGAGGACTTTAAAAACAATTCACCACGCATGAAAAAAAAACAATGATCGTTTTCATTACACACACCCTTGTGATTTCATGAAAGGAGTGAATAATATATTAGACCATTATTCTCAGTGAAAGAATGTATGCTAACAGAGCATACTAAACAATTTCTGATCTCTACTGTATCCATGCAATCCTGCAGAGTGCACTGAAGCTGCCTGAACAACCCCAGATGTACAGTTTGGTACATGGAGTGTATTCACGCTGTCTAACTGAGATGTATAAGTCTGACTTGCACCCTAGCTGAGACTACCTCCATTAAAAATTAGGGATTTGGCTATGAACATAGTGCTTAAAGAGACGTAGGAGAGATAAATAGCTCCCCAGACCACTCTCAAAGAACTATTATTTGAGGTTTGCTGTGATCAGAGACAAGAAAAATTATTAGCCAACCTGCCTGTATGATGACTTCAATAATTTTATGGTGAAACTAAACTTCAAAGGAAAACATCAGCTTCAATGCCAGGACAGAGTTTTGGGATTTTATCTACTTACTATGTTACTACTGTAACACCATAAAGTGACACACGTCATGTTACCACAAATAGTTCAGAGATAATGGAAAATAAATTTTACTTACAGGTAACCATTCATTAATCTCTTAAAAGGTAGGCAACTCGTATTCATACAGATTATCTAAAAGGCAGAAACAGTAAATTCTATCTTGTGAAATGTAATATAGAAATGTGACATGAATTTGTCACAGGAATTGCCACAGCCCTAGACTTACCTTGTCACAATGCCTTGAGTTACATAGAAAACTCCAGGCAATTTTCAAATACCCTAGAGCACAACCATATCCTTGTATTACTTCCCCATTAAGTGGAATTGTTAGTGAAGACAAAGTCTTCATATGTATTTAAAATCAAATTTTAAATAGGAAGAAAAAAGTATACAATATCATCATTTCCTTAAAAAAAAAAAAAAATCCATAGGCTTTACTTTCTTAAGGGGGGGAAAAAAAAAAAAAAAAACAGATTATCTACCTTTACAAATATACACAGCCCACTTACACAAAATGCTACATTATTTTAAGCTATTCAGCGAGAGCTGTTGACAAGTTTATTGGGATTCCAGATTAACTTTCTTACCATTCAACAGTCAAGTGATGATAACAGAATAACGAGATTTTTTGGAGTTACCGTACCAGTGGCACATGGTTCGCTACGTACATTGTATTGAACTCAGTTCTACCATGTTCCCACAGCGTTGATCAAGGAAGGAATAACTACCAAAGCTAGCTACGTAATGCATTTCCTTCTTATTATTTAGGGCTTAATACAACATGCACATAACCATGTTATCTGACACTCTTCCAGGGAAGGGAACACAATGCAACACAGGTAACTTCAGTATTTTCCATTCAGAAATGTGTTTGTGTCTGTAGATCCAGGACTGTCCAACCGAGGGGCCAGGGGACACCCCCAGGGTGACACACCACCAGGTAGCAGAGGAAGGACTGGTTCCAGGAACAGATGGCTTGGGCCCTGCATGGTAAAACCAAAGGAAGCCCATGGCTGCTTAGATCAATGGCAATACTTTTGTACATTTGAGGAAGGTTGCCAGGAGAATCACAGCTGGGAACAGCTGAGAGGTGATGACGTGGCTTTTGACAGCCACCAGTACCTTGGTCCTTGTTCAGTGTTGCCAGCTGAAGCCTCTTGCAGCCACATCCCCCTAAGCCCCAGCCTGGGTCAAGTGGCTTCCTGCAACAAAGTCCATGGTCACACATTGCAGGCATGAATGCTGCTCTGGCACCACTGAACAAAACAGTCTTCAAGCTGGAAAGGCTGGGCTGTATTTAAAAAGTATTGCAGACTTGTTGAACCAAGTGGATGCAATCTTTGATGCCAAGTGGAAGCAATCTTTGTCAAGTTATTCCTGAGTTATGCATCCTTGATGCATATTTATCATATGACCAAACAACATCTGAATTGAACTAAAACACTGCACAAAGGTGTCTCACAAATTCGTATTAGCACAATGCCATACACAGACTTGATTTTCATCTTCACTTGAGTTTTGTAATGGCGAGGTGAGGCATAGAATAAGGACTTAAGAAATACACACATGCACCCCTTGTCAACATAAGGATCATAAAGCAATTTATCCTTGCATATTTTGCTTTTAGTCGCTCTACAATGCAGGAGAAAACATCCTTATCTCAAGGCTTAAAATTAAAGTTGTCTTCTACACATTCTATCGCACTGATATATTAAGAAATGCTCTGTAAAATACTAAAACATATTTCTTTTACTATTCTTCAGAAAAGATTTAATAAAAATTTTAATTACTAAAGTAGTTTTGGCTAATGAGCGCACTATGCTCTTCATTAAGGCAAGAAGCTTTGCCTGTCTGAGAACCCAGCATTTCTCAGCTGGCACCGGATAACTTGCTGAACACCCAACAAGTACATCTACTGAACAGCATGCAATAATTAAGTCACTCATTGTTCCAGTGAGCACAAAACAGGGCTGAATGTACTCTGAGTTTAATGCTCTACAGCCGATAACTTTAATCAACACTTAAAATGATAACACTACTCTAAATTAACCAAAAATTGAGCTAACAGCCTTGCTGTCTTGTTCTGAATACTATGTATTCAGTGTTTCCTTTGGAAGGTTTAATTTCAAATTGCCTTGATTATATACATAATATTTGGCAATATTACTGATGCAGGTGCCAGCAACGTGAGACAGGCTGTGCTAAGATATAAGGTCTCTGTACAGAAGTTCAGTTCATCAGTCAGCAACATAAAATTGGTTAAAAAGTTCTGCCTTGGACTGTGGAAACATTAACCATTCCAGTTCTGTATTTAATAGATAAACTCTTCCACAAACAGCTCAATCCAGACTCAGAACAGGTATTGCAGAAATGTTAAACTATACTTGCTATTCTGAAACATTTAAGAACACATGAGAAAACTTCTTTCTAAATATGAAACAAGCCACTGAGAAAGGGAAGCCAGCTCTTGTCTCAGGTATCTAAGCACAACACACTAACTTCTGGGCATGCTAGTACAAAGCACTACTGCAATCAGAACTGCGATCAGTGAAAACAGCCCTTCACAATAGCACTTGGCAAGATGAAAGATCAAAGCACTAACAGAAGATGCCAAAGCCGAAACTCAGGACAGCAGCAACATGAACCTCATGAGGTAATTTGATCTATGGCAACTTGAACACAGGAGATAGACACATCCTATGACACTGGAAAACATAACCAAGCTTTGTGTGTGGTATTTGTGTAGTACACTGATAAATAGTGTCACTAGGTATTAATATACAAGCTGAGATATGAACTTTACAATTAAATTGTCTTTACTGTTTTTAAACCCTTGAACAAAAAGGTTTGAGAACACAAATCGGCTCTAATGTATTGAATATTTGAAGAATATTTCTCCAAACTGATAATTATGTCTTAGTTTAATCACAACAGCAAAAAAAGATCTTAATAATTCCAGTAACTGTGTCATGTTATGCAATACTTCCCTGTCCAATTAGAGAAATAATTATGAGTCTTCTTTTATAAACTGCATGGTACAATTTGGAAGTTTAAGTTTCTAAATCAAGCCACTTGACTTATTACTGGTCTCACACAAGTCTTGTGCGTGACAGAAAATATACAAATGCTTCAACATGACGCTGCATCCCTTTTAAAAAGGATATTACACTGGGATTTTTGAAAGCTCAGAATTCCTGCCTACCATGAAGAAGTTGGATAGACAGAAAAAAAAAAAAATATATATATATATATATGCATCTGTAACAATTAAGAGAGAAAATCTGTGTTCTATCACAGAACATATCTTACCATTTAGGTCACAGTTAGAATCCCACGTGAAGTAAATCCACAATGTGATATCTACGATTTCTCCAAAAGCGACCTTACAGATGAAGCCCAATAAGGACCAAATCCTACTGAATGCCACGCTAGTTGTTGGAATAAAGTGTTAGTCCTTTTGAAGTCATGAGGAATATGAAAGACACAGAAAGTGTTATTTGAAGAATAAATATTTCAAAAAAATTCGAACTGTCGGCAGTCTTTCTATCACAAATATCCACTGCAACAGTCTTTGTGTAAAAGCTATAAATGTTTAAGCTTAAGTTACAGCAGGATAATTCATTTTGCACTTTGATCTCACTCTCACGGTATTAGGTCTTTTCAGTGGAATATTACTACCTTCTTAATACAAGCAAGCTTCTACCCATTTTAAGCCATCTCAGTTTCCACTGAAGTTTAGCTACATTCTATGAAATAGGCCAGACCGCAATAAAATAAAAGTCAAGACACATTATTACCTTTTTATGGAGAAAAACAGAACACTAGCAGGAATCTAATTATATTGTTTTTAACTGAATGCAAGTATTTAATGGTACTAAAAGGATAAAATAATCTACCCATTTGGACATCTGGAGTATCTCCTGTAGAAAAGCCCTCTGAGGCTTACTCCAATCTTTTGTGATTCATTTCAGAAGCCCAGTTCATAAAGTGTGCAACTTACCATTAGCACTTAAAAGAAGTGCCACTTTTAAGGAAAGCTCTCTGATACATCATGTACAATCTCTCAAAGCCTATTTGACATGGTGCTGAAAGAGATTAAAACTAGCTCTATTTTATACTACTGCTCCGATCATAGCCCATGAATGCAGAAAACTACATTTAGGAGCAAGCATAGAAAAGCTTTGTTTTTTTCCTCCCAGCAATACAACCACCAAAGCTTCATTGCCTTATCAAGAGACGCTAAAGAGGAAAAAAAAGAGGGAGCTACTAATCCTTTAGTTTCTCTTGAGTTTGCATAGCTTTTACATCTCCAATTTTTGCCCCTGTGCTGGCAGGAGAAGCAGCAAGTCCCGCTGTCCTGATCTACCGCTTGTCTCTGCCCTGGCCAGCATCTCCAACCTTCCTTCTACTCCAGCTCACAGAAAGAGGCAAGATGCTGCCTCTCTCCTTCAGGGGCCAAACAGGGATTTACCCCACTGCAGAGGAAGGCTTTGCTTTCTGAGTTTTCAAACACAGAATGTGAAACCTTGACCTGGGGACACCTCTTCTAGCACTTACTAAGGGATCTCCCTTTTCACCCACTAAATAGTCCCTGCAATTCATCAGTTTTGGAAAACATTTCAGGAATCAGATGGGGGGACAAGATGAAGTTTTCCTGCTGGCAATCTATCAAAGAGCCACTATGGCAGATAAACAATAAGAAACAGAGAATATATAAACTCAGGCCCAGATTACAGCAGTATGAGTTTCTGTGCAACTATGCTATGCTGTCAGAAACTCATATGGAAAATAGAATGGTCATCCTCCGCAGTTCCAAAGGTGATTAGATGCCTTGTGCATCTGCAGAAATCTCAATACTCCTCAACAATACTTCAGACTTGCTTCACACTTAAAAAAAAAAATCAGAGCAACACATGTGCAATCACTCCTGCCCATGTGGGGTATGGCAGGATGACTACAGACATGGTGCAAGGACATACTGACAGAACTGCACAGACAGACACAGGAACTCAGCTCTCCAGCTTAAACGGTATTTGGCTAATATTTCCAGCTCTACTACATATGCTTAAATAAGAAATACTGATTAGGAAATAACACTTTTCTAGCTTAGAAATAGAATAGGCTCCTATACTTTGCTCACCATGGTTTATTTTATATCGTATATGTTGAGATACATTCTCAACAATAAGAATTCAATAAACTGAATAAATGTTATACTATTCTTTATGTTCTGATTGAAATGTTCCACAATATGTTTCTGCTTCTATTTTAAAAGTAACAAAAGTAGAAAGATAAAATTTAGTGTCACCCTGTGATAAATGTGGATTAGCACCAGGATTTGGGTAAGCATTTGGTCAACCATTCTCTTAAACTATAAATTAACGAGATGCTTTTCATTGCTATAATATGGATTGCAGTCTTTTATTTGCTTGGGCAATTGGTCAGCTAACCATCTAGCTATTTGCACAATGAAATGGGCATTTTTCAAAAACAATTAGGTTTAGAGGGTAAAATAAGAGAAACGGTATGTATTAGATTATATCTAACAAGGTCTAAGAACACTTCGCTTCAAAAAAAAAAAAAAAAAAACCCACACTCCACCACTACAGCATGGAGTGTAGTGGACTGAAATAAACTCCAACGGCAGTCTCGCTGTAGTCCATTAGTCATCCTAAACAAGAACAAAATCAAAAAGAGTATTTATCATTAGACAGCATATACGTATTGATTAAGTATATGCTTATACTATATGTAAGGCACTGATCAAGACCCAGTACTTTGTCTGATTAAATACAGTTCTGGAGAGCTTTTGTGCAATCTGATATTTTTCCTTCACTTACATATTATGAAAACAGAAAACTGGGGGGGAGGGGGTATTCAAAAATTACAAACAATATTACTAATACTTATTAATTCAATGCTGCTGGCACCACATTCAACAATTGGCCAATTTTACATCACTAAGTTCAACGAAATATTACTCTTATTGTGCCAAAACATGCTACATTTAGAACTGACATGCCCATGTACTCTTTAAAAAAATAAAATAAAATAAAATAAAATAAAAACAAAAAGCAATTTAGAAAAAAAAAAAATCTGCAGTCTCTTCTATCCTGTAGTCAGCTGCTTTCTAATGTCAACTTTTGTTCCAGATCTTCAAAGTCAAGCAGGAGCTTTTCTGGGACAACATGCCCTAATTAAATTCATTTGCTGTGGCCCATTTTTAAAGATTCAAATTAAACATTTTTGGTAGTTGAATAATAGTTTCTAAATTCATTTATTATGCAAGAATGATTCTCAATAGACAGTAAATGGAATTTCAGAAAAGCTGTATTGACAAACACTAAATATAATTTATATTTCCCAACTTCAGCTATATATCAAAATTGTGTTGCTCCTGAGTGACAGTAGAGAAAAATATCCCAATTTAAAAGGAGGACTTGTGGGACAAGATCCTTCCTTAAAAAGTTTACCAACCTGAATTCCAGCCACACTCAGTCAGGAGTAAGCATATCCCGTAGTAAACAAAGCACTCTGTTTTAGAATATCATAATCTGGAAAAACTTAAAACATTGTTTTCTATTTTGTGACCTGTGGGGAACACATAGTATGGTTTACTGGCTGACAGCGATAGTGGAGGATTTAGGAAAATAACTCTTTGGAAGTCTTGGAAAGAATGTAGCCCAGATGAGGTAAGGTATTAAACAAACAAACAAACAAACAAATCTAAGTGCCAGTTGGAAAGACTTAAGATACTGAAAACAGACTACAGTGTCATTTCTGAAGTAACAGCAGTTTTCTTATTGATGATCTATATTTAACAGTTGTGACTCTGGAAAAAAAAAAAAAAAAGGGCTCAATATTATGGTCACAAACTGGGAATTCAAAATTTATGAGGAGCCATTTTGCTGAGTATTTAAGTTCTACCAAATCAGTTCATTTACTTTTCTCCAGGTTTTAGCAAAAAGATTTGTCACAACATTCTTTCAGATTTTTGACAATCACAGGAAACCTTAAGACTCGATGATATAAACTACAAAAATTCCTGTAAGATTTCCTGTCGATTCAGAATTTTACAGCTTTGATTAAAGCAACAGAAGGAGAGAAGCAGAATATATTAAATGCTTTAATAACAAAATCTAAACTTAACTCAAATGGAAAGGTTTTCAGTCACTAAAAAGTTATTTTTTATTGTTATTTACTAAAGAGATGAGAAGTCAAGGTAAGCAGAATTTGGGTCTAAGAAGTGAGTATCATAGTCTTAAAAATGATACCACTGAGATGGTAAAATGAATTTTATACTCAAATTTATATTTCAGGAAGAAACATGCACTGCTTAAATGATTTATATAGCATGAAATTTAGTACTGGAGATAGTGAAAACAACTGTAAAAGTGAGACTAAAAATAAAGCCATTGAATGACAAGGATATATCATAACATGCTCTCTCCTGAATATGATCAGTCAAACACACAAATAATATCCACAATTGTTTGTGATTTCTGACACATCTTTTATTTCTTTACTCTTCTTAGGAAGAAATTAGAAGACTTGCCTTACAACTGTCTTCAGTAACAAAGATCCCACCCACGCTCACATCTCCAGGTAATCATTTGTTATAAAAGACTGCTCAGAAATTCTTACAGACTTTCCTTTTCACGTTCCTTCCTGATAAATTGATAGGATTTATTTCTTTTAACTTGGAGAACTATATTGAAGACAATTCAACATACGGCTAAGTGTTAACAGGGATCTCCGAGACTTTCAAAGATGTTTATCAAACACCATGTACAGGCTTTTATCTGGTTTGTTGTCATTTGTTAAAGGAAGAAGCCTCATACATTCTGACATTTGACCAATGAAACATGCTTTTGAAGACTCTCCCTCAACATCAGTTTGCCATTTATACCTAGGAGAGAAAGGTCTTTTGTTTTCAAAGCACAAAGTCCAAAGCTCCCTGAGCAGTTCCACCAGGGATGGATCCAGAGTCATCTGAACAGGAGATCATTCTGCTAGGGAGGACGGGGAGACCTGAAAGCAAAGCTGTGCAGAGACTTCACTTCTGGACCAACTACACCGCTCTCACCAGCAGTGCCTTGCTGGCAATGAAGGCCACACAGGCCAGCCCACACTAACCCCAACATCTCCTTGTCCTAGCCCCTCCCAGGCTCTGCTCTTGAGGAATATACTGTAAGACACAGTGCCACCTCTCAGACTTGGCAACTTTTGTGTATAAAATTTTTGTAGATAGTTCCATGTGAACTCACTGTATTTTCATGATTTTGTGAGAAAACAGCTCCTTTTCTCTCCTGCCTATCACCTAGTTGCACCTAAGGAGAAACAAACAAACAAAAAAAACACAGAAATTGTCATGCCCAGGATGCAGGGAAACACTTAATATATTTAGAGCTAAACTGAGGTTAACTACAAGTTAGCTACTACAACTACAAAAGATTTTCCAATATGCAACTATGAGGTTGTCAGTGAAAATCATCGGTGATTTCTCAGTGAAAATCATGAATGATCTGTGGACCTTTAGTGAAAATTGGTCCACAGATATATCTCTGCTCTCAAAACCCACCCAAAAATCCTGCATATCAAATTTTACCATGGTAAATACGCTAGCTTTATGAAATATGAATTATCCTCTATTTGTGTTGCACAAAGTGATGATTATTAATGACTGTTAGCAAAGGTTGGGGCAGCAGTTTTCTGTCAATCCAGAGGTATAAACATTATCCCCATGGTGACACCAACAAACCCTTGCTAGCTAGTTGTCTCCTGGGTGCTTCTGGAGCTGCAGGGGAGTGCTCTCCATGCGAGAACTGGCATCTTAACTCTAGGACATCAACACACAGATAAAAGACTAGGTTCAACATGATCCTGGCAGCGTATCTTAATAAGGAGCTGAAGAAATTAGGTTAAATAGTTAAAGCTGCCCAGATGCAGCTAGCTCCTTTACTAACAGAGAAGTACTAGGAGAGTACAATTCACAACAGACAAATGACAAAAGCATGCCAAAAACTGAAGGACAAGTGACTGTCATTCAGAAGGGAACAATATCACCAGAGAAGTGTGGAGACAAAAGCAAATATTACCAATAAGACTTAATTGACAAGCAAGCTAATGTTATGGACCAATATGACCACCTCATATTTGCTTTATTTATCATAAAATCATAGAATGGCTTGGGTTGGAAGGGACCTTAAAGATCATCAGGTTCCAACCCCCCTGCCATGGACAGGGACACCTTCCACTAGATCAGGTTGGCCAGGGCCCCATCCAGCCTGGCCTTGAACACTTCCAGGGATGGGGCATCCACAGCTTCTCTGGGCAGCCTGTTCCAGTGCCTCACCACCCTCACAGTGAATAATTTCTTCCTAATGTCTAATCTAAATCTTTCAGTTTAAATCTTTTCCTATCATTGTCTACCCGAGTAAAGAGTCCCTCTCCATCCTTTTTATAAGACCCCTTTAAGTATTGAAATGAGATCTCCCTGGAGCCTTCTCTTCTCCGGGCTGAACATGCCCAGCTCTCTCAGCCTTTCTTCATAGCAGAGGTGCTCCAGCCCTCTGATCATCTTTGTGGCCCTCCTCTGGACCCACTCTAACAGGTCCACATCCTTCTTGTGCTGGGGACAGTACTCCGGGTGGGGAGTTCTACAGCAATAACTGTCTTCACATCAGCCCTATTAACCCACAAGTAATGATATTTTAGCTCCAAATGATGCAATACCTAAATATTTGTTTAGTAACTTTTACATTCCTGTTTTGAAAGATTTTGCTATTACTTGCCTTAAATGAGAAGTTTAATAAAATTTACCCTTGATAAAATATATGGTTTTTCACCAAGTGATTGGACTTATCTCATAGCTCTTTTTTCTTACTATGATTTGGCCCAGGAAAGAAAACACTAAAATATGCTTTCTCTAAAATTAGACTGGGCTTGCGCTAATTGCATTGATGTTCACTTGTAGTATCCAATTTCAGTTTTCCTGATAAAAAATATACTGCCATCCTATCTGAGAGAAAAAAGGATGCAAAATAATCTTAAATAGTCCCAACAATCTTAAACATCCACAATTTTGTCAATAATCTGAGAATATCCACAAGATTTTGAACAGAGCACATAGAAACTACAACAAATCACCCCTTTTATTCACCTCAACTAAGATGAGATCATCTATTTTCTAAATGAAACATTTGTATTGCTGTGACATTTCTTAGCAATGAAAATCACTTCTGTGATCATGTTGATTTAAGGGTCACAAGCTGTCTTCTTTAATCAACTCGGAATGAATTTGTAGAGCAGATTCTGCAACACTTCACTGTTATGCAGCTTCAATATTCCACTTTCTACCAGAACCCAATTTACTAACAGTTAGACTTGAGAAAAAGATAAATTAAATCATAGATCAATTTACACTTAACAGTACAAAAACAATTAAATATTTAGAGTCAAACTTCATTAGACAAAATAAACAGTAATTGTTAAGGCTGTGGTTGAAACTATCCTGGCTGGTCTGGTCATGAAAGTACTTTTCAGAAATTCACACGCTACATTGATGCTTGTGTAATTATATTGAAAGGAATACCTAAGTTATCAAGCAATTAGCTCAGAGCTAAAAATTTTGTGTCCTTTGATGTTATTTTCAAGACAAAAGATAAAAATATTCAAAAGCTATTTCTCCTGTATATTAAGGAAGTAGAATGACATATTAGTGTTTTACAGTGACAATGACATTCCATTTATTCCAAAAAAATAGGTTATTAAATAGAAATTATTTGAAGTAATATTTTTACATCTTCAGAACCTGAAAACATGCACCCCAAAGTATTAAAAAATGCCAAAGCCCTGAGCTTTTAATTTGCCTTAACAAAGGAAAGTTCCTAAAGATTACAAAGTAGCACAGTGAAAACAAAAACAAAAAACTAATGGTTATTTAAAAAACAAACAAACAAACAACAGTATGATCACAGAGTTTTACTTAGTGTGACACTGATTCTGCAAATGTCATAGAAAGGTCAACAACACAAGCAGTAATAGGGACTGATCAGGTGGCAGCCCAACCTGCTATGCTGAGTGACGCCGATTTTATCGTGGATTTGAAAAGCAAAAAGACAAAAATCCCAAGCCTTACAGATCCAACCTCTCTTCAAACACCAATAACTGGTTATTTCTGTAAATCTTTCAGTGTGAACATCTGTTCAGACAAAATAGACTTTAGTTATTAAATTTTCATCAGGTATTAAATATCACAGGAAAATTCCTCAAAACCAGACAGGTTCAAACCTATATATCTCCTCTTTGGAACGAAACCACCATCTCTTTATGATGGATATGTAGTAGTGCTCTTCCCCAAGATATACAAAGAACAGATTCCAAAATAGAGAACTTGAAAAGCGATTCCAGGAGGAGGCTAAGGGCTGTTTAGCTGTTGGCAGCACTTAGTGAATATTTTGAAAGCACAAAGAAAAAGAGGACCAATAGACAGCTCAGACAAGCAAATTATCTCATACCAAATCTAGTCAAAGACATTGGATACAATGGAGCTGGATACAGGTAAACATGCTTTTTTTTATTATTATTCCTACATTTGCATAACCACCACCAAATATTAAGACTGATCATATCATTAAAGATAACTTTAAGGGCTCAACAAGGTCTGTATCTGTATCAGGGTCAGTGAGATCGTTCTCATATATTAAACCCATCTACTTGGTGGCTCTCCAAAGGCTAAGAGTTCATTTGCTCCTTATTTCCCATTGAAAGACAATATTTCATACAACATCAAAACCATGTACTGAAGGAGCAAAAGAGTCAGAGGCCTGAGATCTTAGGATTCAAAGCATTTACCACAGCAGCCTAATTTCTAAAAGATCCTGTCTTCATAATAGTCACACAGTGTACTGAATAACTGAGAGAAATGCTAACAGACTTATTTTTGAGCTAAACTGTTTTCAAAACATTTTAGTTTCACTTGCTCTTTTCTTAGCAGCACAGCATGACTGTGTGCAACTAATGCTCTGTGACAGATTTCGCCTGTTGCAAATTACTCCCAGGAAGAGACTTCATGGCATGTTTCTCCTTATGGCGATTTTAAAGCAAATTAAACTGATTTTATCCTGAAAAACCACCCCAAGCACAGCACTGCTGATGGGGCCCTCACAGGGACACGGTCCACGCCAGCAGACTTGAGATGCAAGGCGCAGTGCTGAAGGCTGAGAGAAGAGGCCAGAAGGGAGCTCGCTGCCCACACACCAAGGCCCGGGGCCCACACACCAAGGCCAGGGAACATGGGCTGCCAATTAAATGGCAGCAAGAGCCCACCTCAGACAGCTACGGGGCAAAAATATGCTAAAATCAAGAGGTACAATGAAGAACAACCAAGAAAGTGAAGCATTTTTCACAGCAGGGGTCTTGGTTCATAAGGCTGAAGACCAATCAGCAACACAACACCAGCTTCTGCGAGACACCGGGCACAGGCTGATTTGGCAAACTTTCCCCAGAGTACTTAACTGGAAGTCAGATGATCATATCATATGAGATGATGAAATGCCAGAAGAGGATTAAAGTTTAGCATTTCTTATCCTGTTTTGCATTCAAGCCAGAGGGAAACCTGTAGTAAGAACAGCCTACTGAGGAAAAATAGCTCAGGTCACATCTATAGTTTAACAAGTGCTCAGCACTTTCTGTACAACTTCTGGTTGGCTTAAAGCAAAGGCAGGATGTTAATCTCATCCACAAAGGGTCACAAGGGACCTTTAAGGATATGCCACATTATACCTTCAAGCAATGTGTTCGTTTTTACAAATCTAAAATGAACCAGAGTATAGAGAATGCACGCCTGTTTCAGCGGAGTTAGTATACAATTCAGGAAAAACACCACCTCTTGCAGTAAACTGTCCATCCATGAAATAAACTGTTTCTTTATTATTTTTTTAATCTTGTGAATTAAAACATTAGAACCTCCCTTCTCTTGCAGCCCCAGTTCAATGTGCTTTAATAAATACTAAATTATTAATTGTGGTTTTATTTTCTAATTCTCGCTCACATGAGAAACAATCAAAGACTCCTTCATTTCTCCATCTTCATTATTTTGACTATTTCTAACACCACCAAGAAAAGTATTTGCACACAAACTGGATTCCAGGACCAGAAGAGCAAAAAAAGCTCACCTGAATTTCTCTACTTTTCCCAGTGATTGTGCATTCAGACAAGGAGCTATGGAGAAAATAGCATCCGTGAGGAGGACAGTGCAACATTTCTGGCTCAGTCTTGGCTCCTTCTGAGGCCAACAGAAGAAATGCCACCAGCCTCAGTCCCTCACGCCTTTGACTTTCTGTTTGCCTACAAAAGAAGTGTTTAATCCTGTGCTGCCCTGACAAAAGCCAATTAACAGACAACAAACCAAGATGCCCAAGTCTATACTGCTGGTAGGCAAGATTAAATCAAGCAAAGATAATATGTATGTGTATTCCTACTGTTACTAAAAATCTTCAGACTCTCTTGCCATCGTTGCTTTTATTGGAACTCGTTAGGAAAAAAAGCACTTGCATCCAGTAAATGGGACTATTTCAGGAAACATGAAAACATTTGGTTCTTCTCCTAACAAGAAGCAACTTTTCTCAGTATGGAAACAAAGCACAATTATTTAAATGAGCCTAACCAATGTTCTCCAGTTCATTTTTTTTTTTAAATCAAAGGCAGATGTACTCTCATTCAACATTAATTTCAATCAGTATTACACAGGAGGCCACAGTAAATAAATACTGGGTATTTACCAGGCATATCTTTCTAAAAACATAACTGTAACAATAAATAATAATAATAATAAACAATAAAACACCTAAAACCTACTTCTCATCTGCAACAGCTGCTTGCTGGAAGCACTGCAGTGGCTCAATCTTGCGTGCCTAACGTTCAGTGCTGACTACACTATAAAAGAAAACTGACATCCAGATTTCAAACACATTTTTAAATCTCTTCTACCTTACTTAAGTAAAGAGGTCATTGTTCTCCTTTTATTTTATTTATTCTGTTAATGTACTCTCTCAGCTGAAAAAAAAAAAAATTGCTTCAATCCTTCCTGGTTTGTTTGGAAAGTCCAGTATTTCTTAATTCTGTTGTTCAGACACAGCTAAACCCTTTCCTGAAGTGTACTCAGGACACAGAGGCTCTTTGTTGCACTTGACTGCCAGGAAATCAAAAAAACACAAATGTTCTTACCCATCACAGGCTAAGAGCAGTATTTTCATAATGCTTCTAAATTCATAGTTTGGAAGGACACCAAAAGGTACAACCATCAATGGTGGTACCACTGATACAATCCTCTGAATATTTGAATGTATGAGAAACGGCAGTGTTAATATTGCATACAGGCAATAAGGCAGATCTCTCAGAGTATGTACCTGCTAGACAAAATACTTCAATCACAACACTTGACAGCACACAAACAATTTTTACCTGTGTCTAATGTACACCCTCACTGAAAGCCCATGCAAAGTACTCTGTTGCCAGAGTCCCTCCTGCTTTGCTACATAAAAACAGGACACAAACGACAAAGAAAGTTCCCTCTGCACCCAGCTAAGGATTCACGAAGGGTGCACTCGGCTTCCTATGGATCACACCAACACTCTCACTGAACCAACTGGTTTATGAACAAAATGTTTTAGTGGCAGTGTTTGCACATGTGATGAGTACACACATGCAGGTGCTGCTTCTCAATCTGCAATTCTCACATCACAGAGAGCTGTTTCAAGAAGGATAAGAAGAATACATTTAGTATTTCTTTCAATAAATCTTCTCAAAATAAAACAGCAAGTGCAGAAGGAGAAACCAGAGCCAGGGTCAAAGATGGTCAAAGGCATGAGTTTTACTGAGAGTTGCAGACTGGGTTTCTATTACATTTTCCTTTTTGGAACTTCTGTCACAACAAGTATTTCCAAAAACTTGCAAAATTATAGTTCATAGGGAATGATTGCCCCATCCTGCTGAAGCAAAGAGTAAAATTGCAGAGTTAGACTTCAAATTTTCTAAACAAATTTTCTTCTGGTGAAGCTGCACTGCAGACTTTGTTCAGGTGGATATGAGACTATTAAAAATTACTTTTGGTAATTTTTACCAAAAAAATACCATCTGCTCTTTTGAAGCATCTCAGTATAAATTTCAGATTATGTGACACCAGAATGAACTCTCATACAATGCTGCCATAATTTTTACAGGAGGAAGAATGGCCACAAAATTAGGTCAGAAAATCTCTGATCTAAAAAAAAAAAAAAAAAGTTAGTTGTAAGGATTAAATGGGATATATAAAAGTTTGCAATAAGGCTAAGATCAAATATGTCTGTTCTGTTATATTAATGCTAAGACCAAAAATAGGAGTATGTGAATTCATATATGTATATGTGTGTGTGTACATGTGTAACTGTGTGTGAAATGCTAATTTATTCACGTAAAATAAATAGAATATTAATAGATCTCTATTACTTATATGTAATGGTAGTAGAAAGAAGACACAAATGATACTGGAATGAGAGGATACGATACATCCGTAAAGGAACTATATTCATTCATTAAAACACTATATAGAAGTATATATATTTATACACATTATACATAGTTATAGAACATAAATATTATATATTCTACCTGCATATAGATACATTTAGATATATACTTTTACTCATAAGTGAAGTAAAGGAAAGTTGACTGTTCAAAAATATGTTAGAACTTCTATGCATTTAATAGAAAATAGTGTGGTATTTGGGCTATATTGTTTATCACCAAGTAGCATGCTGAAAATTAATTAAAAAAAAAATACAACAGCAATAGTGTCTCCCTACAGTGACTACTTTTCCCCATAATCAGACTGGATAAAAGTGGAACACCTGTTAGAAAACCAGCAATTAGGCAAAACAGCTCTTCATTCAGTGCTGAGTGCTGCATGGGATCTCGTTCAAACCCACTGTTACTGAAGGGCCATTCTGTAATAACATTGTAATTCAAAATAATCATAAAAGACAAACAGGTCCACCACAGTTAAGAACTAGAGTAATACCTACACCACCTTAGTAAGACTGACCTATACCACCTTTAATAACTTCAGATAGGGAACCTATATCCAAAGTCTAGAAAACATTAAAAAGTCGGTTTAAAAGACAACAGTGGTGTATCTAAAGATAACTCATCACAGCTTTAGAGCACTGGTGTATCACCTATCAAAAAAGATTAACAGAACAAAAAAAGACAATATTACAAAGAAAGCAGAAGGACATCTGAATCTTGGCAAGTACAAAAAACTGTCAACTGCAAAAAAAAATCACCAAGTTAAACATTTAAACTACAGGAAGAGGGACCAATACAACTTTGGACAACATTTTAAAACAGAGACTAATAATAAGAATAATAAGCATTTTCCCCCCAACCAATCAGAGAAAAAGAGCTAGAAAGTATTGTTGGACATAAAAGAAGCACTCAAGTAAAATAAAACTATAGGAAAAAAAGTTAAATAAGTCCTCTGTAATGGTGAATAGCTTGGAGATTTCACTCTAGAGATTGGTTTGTTTGTTTTCCCCTTTTTCTTTGTAAAATGAGCTTGAGGAACTTACAAACTAAAGGGTCAGCAAAAAAGGTTTTGGATCAGCTTAATGAAGTGGATAGCAACAAATCATCAGGACCAGAATGTGTTAATCCAAGAGTTCTGAAGGACCAAATATGAAAATATTTATTTCTGAAATCAGACTCAGTATCACTGGAATGGAAGACAGCAAATGCGATAACAATTTAAAAAAAGATCCCTGGGAGAACACAGGGAGCAACATGTTCTTGAGTCTGGCTTCTGAAATGGGCAAATTGGTTGAAAATATAACAAAGAATGGAATTACCCTACATATGAATAAATACATTATACTGAAGAAAAGTCAATATGAATTCTGTAGAGAAAAATCGGAATAAACATTTACTAGAGTTCTTTAAAGAAGAACTTAAGAACTGGTAAAGTTGTTACCACAGTGCCCTTGGATTTCCAGAAACCTTTCTGACTGTTCTTCATAAAAGTCTCTTAAATAAATTACTCTGTTGGATTATTTTAGGTATGCTTATGTATAGATCAGATTTGATATACAGTATTATATCTGATTAAGGTATTTATATCTGATTAAGGGACAGGAAACAAAAGGCTAAAGAAAAAAATGATCATTTTCACAATGATGCAAAGTTATCAGCAGTGTTCCAGAAGAATCTGTAGTGTTCAACATATTCATAAACTTTCTGGAAGAAGATGGAGGAAGCAATAATGATAATAATTCAGAATGGTCAAAGTTGCAGAAGGATCTCAAGCCAATACATGTTGATAGTGGAATTCAGATAGTAGTGAAGCATAAGTCATTAAACATGATGATCAAGCAGAGATCTAGACTTGGAAAATACCGAACTGCTGACTATCAGCAGTCGATAGTCTCCTCCAAGCAAAAGATCACTTTGTGCTACCTCTGTTTCTTATACTCTTTCTTAAGAATCAGTTATTTGCCAGTGTTGAAAAGTTTCAGAAAATTGTTATCTGATTCAGTAGAAATATTCATATAATTTCATTTCTATTCCCCAACATTTCTAAGTGGAAAAATATTTTGATTTTACATTTTAGTAACTTCAGTATAATCTGTATTTTTAATATTTTATTTTTCATTTGTTACCAATATAAGAAATCTAACCAATGGACAGCATTAAGCATCGAACATATTAAAAAGTCCTTTATACCAACAGCATATTTATTTCATTAATTTTTTCAGGGTATCAAGAGCTAAGGAATCTACTAAAATAGTTATTGAACCAGTCAAAGTAAAATATAACAGTCCCCCTTTTCTGTCTGGTGCCATATTATTTCTTATACTATAAGAAAATAGAAAATATCTGTATACACTAAAAAACTCCTGAAGTCTTCAGATGTAATCATATGAATCCCTGCAGAAGCATTAGAACTGTCCACCATCACAGCTGAGTTCCTTGCTTTAAAGCATGTGATGACCTTTCCTATCTTCTAAATGACCTTCAGGAGAAAAGTTTTCTAATTGTAATGAAGATATCAAAGAATTTCCCTTGAATTACCTAACATGGTATTTATCAGGACCCGGTCACACTGCACATTTTTGCATACCCTGAACTGCAGTCTAATGCCTTTTACTTATTTACATCCTTCAGTGTCCAAGCCCAAACTTAAATACTGAAAGTATATAATCTGATACACTTAGAAGAACTAATGACAACATGCAAGTAGAAGAATGTTTCACATATTGAAGACAGGCAACTTATTCACTTATTGTAGTCTTGCCACAAATTATTTTCTACTGGAGAACTGTTCTTCTTCAGAAATGATATTACATAGGTAACTAATGACTTATCTTAAAAACAGTCTTTTAAATTATTTCCTAACAGACATATTTCTGAATTACTAATTTCTTTTGGAAGTCTATTAAGACATAAAGCTCTATAACAAGACTAGTTACATAAATGTCTTAGCTGTGACCTTAAGCAGAATTTGTTCCAAACAATTGATGAAGCCTGAAAGAAGAAACGCAGTTTTTCTTTGTACTGTAACCCTCTTTCAGAGCACGGGAGGGAATTTTCTACTTATTAGCATACTTTCCATCTATATTCTGAGAGAAAATGTCTCCTTTGTTCATGAGAAACAAGCAAAAAAATGACAAAAGTTAATTTCTAAAATGCCTCACAAAGCAATTTTATCCAAAGCCATTCTTCCTACACCAGTTGCGCTGAACAGCAATTGGTTGTCAGGCTTAAGCTGTGGTTCAGTGCATGAAATGACATTACATTAGGCAACTGCTTATAGGGCTAACTACAAGACTACGCATAGCACAGTTTAGGTTTAAAAAAATCACAGAAGTTGAGCAACAAACAGATTCTAATTACTTCAGCTGAATGACTTGATTTTACTTTTACATGATTACATTGTGTTGTTAGTCTTCATTGTCTATACTTTTTATTTAGCAAAAAGAAGAACAAAAAGTAATAGAAAAGGGCCTTTGCTTCATCAGTAGCCCTTTTATGCTCAAGTTGGGCCTTGAGCTTACACTCATTCAGATGGGAGCCACTGCATTCAGATGGAGGGCATTTAATTCCAGTTTCCCACAAGTAATCCTCTAATAAAACAAATTCATAACATAAAGTTGTTTGCAGCAGAGCTACACATAATACTTGCTCTTTTTATCAAATAAGGTTGCTTCTAATGATTTTGCAAGTTGACCAGGCTGCTGGATCACCAAAATTGCTACTTGCACGTCAAAGAACTAAGAAGCTCTCTTCAAGTCATGACCAGGTTCTTTCCTAAATCAGAACAAAAAAAGAGTGATACCCCAGGTGTTCCTAAAAACTTTGGTGGGGCAGGGGAAACCGTATCACAAAACCACTAAACTTTTCTAACACAGACAAAATTACATTTGTTGTAGACCAAAAAAATCACAGATAGTTGGAATAGGTTTGCCTAGAAAGCAGTGCAATTTAAGAGATTAGAAATGGTCTAAAGAGTACATAAAAGTTGTCCAAGAGAACCCAGTCTAATGAAAGTCTTTCCATCATCTGGGGTATCAGTGAATCAGATCACACCAACAGTTTCTGTGCTCTGGATGTTTTCTACACTCATTTTCCTCATTTTTGTGGACCTTGTACATGCTCACAGGAAACTTGTTAAGCCTGACTAGATCAACATGTAAAATATCAAATTACAACAAAATACTACTGTCAGTGCCAAAAATCTCAAGTACCACTCTCATCTTCAATTATTACCTGTTCTTCCGTATGGCAAAGACTGAGGATATGCCATCCTTTTATGCAGCGAGCTTAGAAAAACAAAAGCTGTTGGGACTTACTAGAGAATCATGAAAGGGCTGGAGAAGCTCAGAGGGAAAAAACACAACCTAGATCAGCAAAACAGAAACTAGAGTAATTAAGAGCAAATACCTCTTCTCCTTTCACAGACTTCTGTATTCAGGCAATGGAAAATACTTCCACTTTGGAAAAGTGGAATCATGATAGCAGTTAAAAAAGCAACACACCAAGCCACACTACTATCATGCATCACTGGTGTCATGCTTTTACTATTACAAGTAACAAGTAACTGAAATTTCTGTAAATTTTTCAAAGTTAGACATTTTTCATATGCTTTGAGGAATAGTTAATACTGTAAGAGGAGGAATATCTGGATTATGATCTGAAACTACAGCCTATTAATGTAGTTGGAGGCAGACTTCAAGCAAGCCACTATGGGCTGTGGCACAATGTGGTACCAATCAAAGCACCAGTGTTTTGACAAAGTATTAGTGATACAATAATCTACAGTTTTTAAAAGTAAAGCAGTGTTTTACTTCAAAAACACTACATTCCATTACTGAAAAGCAACAAAACCTTTAAAACTATAAGGAACTAATTTTTAGTCATACAACATGGTCTTTTTAGATACGCACCTGACTAAATGCCATTTGAGCCTCCTGTGGTCTTCCACAAATTTAAATTATTATTAACTTCATATTATTATTAATAATAATAATTATTAACTTCATATTATTAACTAATAATTAATAATTATTGTTATAATTATCATTAACTTCATATTCATATATTAGTGAATAAGACTCTGATGAAGAAATAAAATGCATATCTAATAGATGAACTGTCTGAGTGAGATTAAATCAGTGGCCAAACAACATTTCTATAGTAAAAAAGTTTAAAGAGCTTGATTTTCTTCAGCCCAGTTTCTACAGTCCCAGTTCAAAAATGTAGGTCAAATTTCACATACTGCTTCCAAAGTTTCTCAAAGTCAGCTTGCAGTGAAAGCCTGACCCATTTTGAGTGGGCCCTTCAACAATTAAAAAAATATATATGAAAAATCAGGAGGCTGCATCACTTTTCATAATACCTTTTCTCATTAAAGGGCTCCCATATGAAGCACATTATTATTTGAATTCCATACTCTGAAGAAGAGATTGCTGTGACGAATCCACATGCACCTCAGGGCTGATTAGTCAGCTCAAGGTAGATTAGTTCTTTCTGTATTTTATTTAATAATTCCTACAGTGAGCAAGTGTTAACATCAAGGTCGAGCACAACGGAGAATGATTACTTTTCTGACCATTATGCATTAGCTCCATAAATAATAAAACACCAAAACCCAGAAAATATAATCTTCCTTGCATTTCCTTTAAGTGATCTTCTGAAACTCTCTTTTTTTCCCCATTTTTACTTGGCTTTCACTTCCACTTCAAAAATACTACTATTATACTTCTTCATTCTTTTGGGAAGTTAAAGGATGACAACTCTAACTCAGTTCTAGCATCTTCTTTTGTAAGCATTTGAAACAGAAGAATGGGAAGCATTAGATATGGTTTTGGACAAATTTTTTTTTATTAGTAAAACTGACTTCAAAACTATCCCATGGGGGACAATTAATTGGAAAATATTCTTTTGCAAATTTCATCCAAAACATTTGAGCAAGAAGAAGAATATTTCTACACTAAAAGTCAGATTTTCTGAGGCATTTTCAAGAATAGGTTAATTCTGGTTACTAAACAATTTTATTCTGAAGAACAGTTGCCAGAATTGTTTTTTTTTTCCTCTTCCTGCCTTAAATCCAAAGCAACAGTATTGCATTTGTTGCTTTCAGTACAGCAAAAGAATGCATTAGTCCTCTCTCTAAAAATTCCTCCTAACACATTTAAAAGTCTTATTTCAGGTACAAATAAGATTAAGGGTTCTTAATATGCACACTGTCAATTTACACTGAGGATAACTTATGAGAAATTCAGGAAGAAGTCCACTAATAAGAACAGCTGCTCTGATAAATGGACTTTCATTGCCTGAGAATTTCTACCTATAATCTTTGCACTTTGATCTCTCAGAATACAACTAATGCTGTATCTTGGATATATCTCTTTATTAATAGTTAAATATCTTTCAATGGGGCAGCTTTGAAGATAATTTTTAACATCAACAGGTTGTATTTATACAAAGCTTTCATTTTCAAGGACAAGACTCCGGGTTCCCTGAGTTTGATATACATGCATATATGATATGCACTGATATATTGATATACATTGATTGCAAATGCAAGCTTATATATACACTATATAAGTGTGTATATATATACTTATATAAGTATATATATATACACATGTGTATATATATATAATATATATATATACACATATTATATATACTATA